>JAXDDW010000005.1:1735000-1922500 GCA_034670385.1 Hoplostethus mediterraneus
GCGGTGTCCGGAAAAAGCGGCAGACTCCGTGCGCACAGATGACGGAGATCTCCAAAGGGGAGTCAGGAGAATCGACCTGCTTTCCAACGGTGAGTCCCGTTGTTTGGCTGTTTATTCTCCCAGTTGTTCCTCCTCTCAGTGCCAAGTCAGGACCTGCTCTGGACTTAAAGCGTAACATCGGATCAGGCTATTATCCCAGGTTGGTTAACAACCGAGTGAGAAAGTATTATCATGAATGGAAATGTCTGTTTATTGAATATCACCGTGACGCATGCATGGTATTTGTTGAATTAAAGCCTTCCTTTGTATGTTCACAGATAATCCTTCACTTTCTTAATGGTATGGAATGCACGGGCTGCTCTGCTTTACTGTACTTTACTGCTACCCCATGTCAATTATTTTAAACCTGTGATTTCTTCATTAAAAAAGAAATCAGTGTCTCGGGGCCCATGTAAAAAAAAATCATGATTTCTTGTGTCTAGGACTTCAAGTGTGTAGGTTATTCTATAAATTGAAATATGTAGGCATTTATTATTGCAAGCAGCTAATAACAGTGATGCAACAGTCAGACTTCAATTAATTAATTAATTCAATCCTAAAAGCAAATACAGCCAACTACACTGTAAAAATACACAGTGCAATTTAGTGAAATCAACTCGTGTTTAATCATTAGCTCAATGTATATAGATGTGTTGCTACTTATCAACTTCAGAATTTAAAATCAGAAGTTCAGGACTTGTGACTTAAAATGATCAGTTTAAAGAACATCTTACCAAGCACTAAATCTTAAAGCTTGACCAAACTATTTTGTACTATTTTTTTAAAGCAACAAGTAAATTTATATTTTTAACGTGAAGAGGTTATTCTATAAATTTAAATATGTAGGCATTTATTATTGCAAGCAGCTAATAACAGTGATGCAACAGTCAGACTTCAATTAATTAATTAATTCAATCCTAAAAGCAAATACAGCCAACTACACTGTAAAAACACACAGTGCAATTTAGTGAAATCAACTAGTGTTTAATCATTAGCTCAATGTATATAGATGTGTTGCTAATTATCAACTTCAGAATTTAAAATCAGAAGTTCAGGACTTAAAATGATCAGTTTAAAGAACATCTTACCAAGCACTAAATCTTAAAGCTTGACCAAACTATTTTGTACTATTTTTTTAAAGCAACAAGTAAATTTTTATTTTTAACGTGAAGAGCCTTAATATTTTTTACAGTGTACAAAGGGGCAAGTAAGCAAGCTGATTTAATTATAATCAAGGTGAGTGAGTTTGGATAAAGCCAAGTGTTAATTCAAAATCAGAAGCTGATTTGTAAAGGTAGAAGACAATATCATGATCCCAGATTTACACTAAACACACAATCAAGCTTATTTAACACATCTGAATGAACAGACTGGGAAGTCCACTCACCTTTATTTATTTTAGATAGTGGGAAAGTATTAAGAGACAGAGTAAGGATTCAGTCCTAAAACAGTGGGATCACATGTGGTTCCAGAGGCAGGAGACTTGACTATCTCAAAGTATTCTCTAACTATTACTATAGGTGATTTATGAAATATTAAACATCCATATTGCGGAGAGTATAGTGGTTCAGAGTGTCATCAACATCTCACAAAATGTTCAGCTCTCTCCCCTTGCCCCTCTCTCACTCCATAATTAGGATTTACAGTAATCTTTATACCATCCAAAGCCTGATTCATTTTGCCAGTCCTGCAATGTGTGTGTAGTGATAATGATATTAGCAGTAGTACTAGTAGCAGTAGTTTTAGAATGTGATTATTTTTTCTGAAAAGCTGATTTAAATATCTCAGTTAGTTAAAACCAGCAGTTGGGACAAGTGTGGTGAGACAACCTGACTCTGTCTGGCCAAGAAGGTAGTGAACCCAGGGATAATAACTTTGGTGTATCATAGATATATATATAAAAAGACGATGAACAATGTACAGTTGCTTTGCTTATTTTTATTCATTTCTTTACTTCTCCAATGTACAGTAGTGTTATTGGAAGATAAGATGACAAAAAGGCACAAATTCACAAAAAAAGAAAGAAAAACAGGAGACAAGTCAACAGGAGTGTGTGAGGGAGAGAAAACGTTTTAAAAACAGTTTGGGGTACTGGAGTCATTTGGTTTCATAATCTGATTATAAATTGAGGAATCTAACAACGAGATATCTATGAGATTGTCTCTTTTAAACCATAATCTCTTCACAAGTTTGTAAAGGTATCTTCAGGCTCTTAAAACGGACCTACTGTCAAGTATGTGTTTTTGAAGGAACATATCTGCCTAATTGCCTTTGTCTTCCTTCTAACTGTAATCCCCAACCCTCAAGCACCAGGCGGAAGTTGCTCCCAAATGTACAATCGTTTCCCGTAGCACCCCAATCCCCATCGCTAACTCGAGGAGGACAAAATCCAACACGAACCGAGGTTCAACTTGGGGCCGACCACCATCAGCTAATTACGTGGATCAATGAACTGACCCAAGCTGCCATTACAGTATGTTACTTTTCCGTGAGAGAAGTGTGTAGTTCAGAGACTGACGACAGAGATACAACAACATTCAGAACAAAAATATATTTATACACTGTCCTGCCAGTGGGACGTGGGCCCTGTGAGGGAGGAAAGAGAGAAGGAGAGGAAATAGTGGGGAGGTACGGGACTTTTGCGTTTCTTTTGATTTGTTTTTCCAACTGAGCAAAAAAAAAAAAATCTAAAACCTACAAACACAGCAACTCAGCTCTCTACTATTTTCTGTCTGAGTGGCCAAGTCAGAACAGGACATCAGAGTAGTGCCACACAACCATATGGATAAATAATCATCTGGTGTTGTCCATAGAGATGTAAAAGTTCACAATATTTCTCCGGATTCTTCCAGGATTACATTTCAACATAACTACTGTCCTGTAATTCTAGTCGACATTTCCTCAGGTGCCTAAGGTTGAGCTGCGGGATCAGAGAGGGTGTGCTGTAGGTTTGGCAGGACAGCCTGATCTATATATATGTGTTCATCTACATTAATTTATATACTATTTACAATATCAACACATACAGTACATCCACAAATCCCATGATTCAGTTGGTAGCCCATGTCATCACAGACACTGAGTGAGGTGTTTGATGGAAATCAAGAGAGAGGTGGGGGATGGAGGTATGAGTGGTTGGGCTTCCAGGGCCAGCGTTTTACTTAAAGAGAAGGAAAATGGCTCACAATAATGGTTTATAAACTTGGTTTCATAGATGAACAAAATGAAAAAAGCTAAAAAAAAAAAAAATGCACGTTATAAAATGAGAAATAAAAACAAAAATCACCACTGTTGATTTTCAAGGTCATGTTGGAAGTTCCAATAACGCAAGGCGCAGTAATTGCCAGTAACTCCCAGGGCAGTTCTTCATGGACATACTGTATTGGCTACTGTGCTTGGGCTAAAGATAGACCACATAAAATCTGCTCCATTGCCTCCTTGTGACATGGTCAATAAAATACTTTTATTACATTTCAGTGTGTGATGTCATGAAGGCGGGCAAAGACGCATAGAGCTGGTCCCGGTTGGCCAGTTCACTAACACTAGGTAACACTAGGTAGATTAGTTATGCTAGGCAATAAGCAAATCCAACAGATGAAATACAACCAGATTGATTCCTCTGGATTAATATTGCTCACCTTGACTATTGGCTGTTGGAAATCAGCATCTGCATTTTTAGAAATGTTGTTAAATTGAATGGTTAATTAATTGCATCTCTTGCATTTCAGACAGATGGATTGGTTTGATATCGGCCTGTCATATTGTCCACCTCAGATATGATGCATTTGATGCAATTGGTTTCATTATATATTTATTGTTTAATTAATCAATACTACACTGGTTGTCTATGGGAAGCCCTTAACTGGAACTGTCATTAATAAAACATTTTGATCAGATTCCATACAAAGATGCATGACAATGTATTATATTATTATTATTATTATAATAATTATTGTTGTTTTTTTAATGTCCCATACAGTGGCTAGCTAGGCTTCCTCCACTTGCCACTTTGGCTTTTGACGAGAACTTCAAGTTGAGAGACACGGGAGAATTATATCAATGGTGCTTTTTTTAGCCATGAAAGTTCTAGTTTGCTTTGTACAATCCAGAATTATTAACTAAGGGTGTCCTAAATGAACATTATGGCATTGCTCCCTTTAAAATGATCTGTTGCTTGCTCTTTAAAGTGTTCAAAATGTCAAGAGAAATGCGAAGGAGGAGAAGTAAGGAAAGGATGGAACAGAAGATGATAATGGCATTTTAGGACAAAGGAGGGCAAAGAGACATCAACAAGTGTGAGCAGGATAGAGCCTCGTCGCAGAGCCCGCAGCCATCACTTCCTCCCAGCCTTACCCAGCCAGCATCACATAACTTCACAGACACGCTACATCACACACACGTACACTCATGCATATACCTACACACCACGCTATTACAAAAAACAGACTTCAAACTCCAACAGGAGAAAACTTGCCCAGTCCAACCAAAATCAGTAGTTTATGAAATGAATCTCCAGCAACTTTGTTGATCCCCAGGTTGGGCTCTATTTTACAAAAACTGTTCTTAGGTTGCAAACAAAGAATAGAGTAGGATAGACTTGCAACATTAAAGAAGAGACCAATGTGTCATGGTAGTTATTGCTATCGCTGGATAAGCAGCTGTTTATCCATAGGAGGTGAAGGAATGGGCAAGAACTGATGAGGATCAGTTAAAAATCAGTTACGTTGTAACCTCTCAAGAAATATTGATCTAACTAGAGCCAGAAGGAGGAGTGTTCTGTCCATATCGGCTGACGCTGTTAAAATTATGGCCCTAGCAATAACTAGCTGGAGAGCTAAAAGGAAGAGTCTGCAGATTCCAGACTGCCAGACTAAAAAGGGGCAGTCTCACACTCATTTATGGCTGTTCCTGTTGTCTGCATTTTGTCAAGTTTTACTTCTAAACCTGTAGACTATCAGTGTGCGCATATGTGTGTGTGTGTGTGTGTGTGTGTGTGTGTGTGTGTGTGTGTGTTAAATTTAGATGTGAGGTTCAATTACTGCACTTTGAAGCAGCCTGATCAAATGGTCTGATCGATTTGACAAGCTGACTCGGTGACAGGAGAAACGAGCTAGTGAAAGAAAAATGGTAGATATGCCTGGAAACCTACACCACCAACAGACTACACACACACACACACACACACACACACACACACACACACACACACACACACACGCTCACATACACACGCTTACACACACGCCAACACACACCCACACACATACACACACACACACACACACACACGCACATAAAGCAGCAGGGAACATCTTAACACATTAGGGACATACTGAGAAAATATCCTATCTGGTAGGTCAGGAGTATAGCAGAGACAAGACCAGTCATTACTAACAATCTCAACGCAATCCCAACCTCACAGATGTTATTGGTGCAGTTGCAGTTTGATTTGAGCAACCAAACAAAATGCTGCACAAAGCATGGCAACGATGGAGGGAGGGAGGTGTAATACTTGGTAACTATATGACAAATCAAAAACAAACAAAAAACCCAAACAGAACAGTCACAAGATCAAAATGCAACACTGAGCAGATACAGCTTGGTCTGAAAAAAAAAAAACATCCACAGACAAACTTACGGACAAAATCATTTTAAAAACCCTGTTTATATATATCTCAATACAATTACTCAGCTCCCCAATATATACTGTATATATACACCTGTGGGATATCTTAAATAGAAATAAATCCTAAATTGCAGAGATAAATTACACTATTCTCTGTAGTTTAGAATGGTTTGGAGAGAGAGAGAGAGAGAGAGAGAGAGAGAGAGAGAGAGAGAGAGAGAGAGAGAGGACTGACTGACATCTTACAGGATCTATAATGTTGCTACTGGAGGCTTCAGAGCAGTTGGTAGAATGGACGGGAAAAAGAGGAGGAGGTGGGGTGGGCGGCTGGGCAGGAATAGATCAGCTGAACAGGGAGTATGCTGGGTCCAGGTCCCTGAAATCCAGATTGTACCAAGGAGGGGGTTTGGGCCAGTTGGTCAGATGTTGTGTCAGTTGGAACAGAAGGAGGATGTGAATCCGCTGGTGTCTAGGTATACTGGTCTGATCTACAGAGTGAAAGAGAGAGAGAGAGAGAGAGAGAGAGAGAGAGAGGCAGAGGGGAAAGAATGTCAAATTTAACTCTTATCAATGCAAGATCACACTAAATGCTGAATTTTCTCTTACCTGATGAGCAGCAGCATTCACGGTCCGACACAACCTCAGTCCTCTAGAGCCACCATCCCTTTCACTGGGTCCTTAACTCTCATCTAAGACACACACACAAACAAAATAATACATAGTCAAGTTGTATATCGATGGCCGAAGAGCAAAACCTCCTATCTGAAAAATGCACTTTTTTTGAGAAAACTAAAAAAAAGTTGTTTTCTTGCAGAATGCTATTTGTTAAGGATACCCAATACATAATACACTGTTTTTGGACTATATTACTATATTATGTGTTAACAATACCGACTAGGTATTAGTGCCTCGCAAAGTGCACATACAGTGGGAGGTTTTTTCCCCACTTTTCCTGGATCATTTTGCAGATAGGAGCTTTTGCACTTGGTGCAAGTTGGAAGAGGTTCTACAAAACGATGCTCTAAATTAAGTTAATAATTAAAATTAAATTAAAAATAAAATTAAGTTTGTTTTCTGGTAAAAAGATGGGCCAGTGTAGTAAATGTAATAGTTACTACATTGTAGTATACTAGGGTCAGAATTCCTTAAGTGGGAAATTCCTTAAATTCAGTGTATTTGCTTCCTTGTCCACTGGAAATGAATGTGGCCAAGTTTCCCCATAATGTTCAGTGATTGCATAACTAAATAATGACAAAGAGTACTGGCTGTAAATAAACTCTGTAGAAGCAAAAACACAAATTTTCAACTACAAACAGTTGCATGTAATACTATTTTTATTATTTTATTCAAAAACCTCCAATAATACTGAACAAATTGAACAAAATACTGTTCACTGGATGGCTCGTCAGGTGACTGTTCTGTCACAACGAAGGGCGGGATTATCTTGCAGACAGACTGAATATGAGCAGCCTTCCTTGTTCTCATCATCCAAAGTGAAATCCGCCAATCAGAAAATTATGCAGATAGGAGGTTTTGCGCTTTGGCCATCGATATGCAAGATAAATGATATCAAGTGTACGCACACACAGATACAACTTTACTAAGAGTATCTGAGGGTATCTGAGTCTCTATAAACCCTCAGATACTCTTATGCTGTTATAGATCAGCTATCTGTGATATTCAATACATCCATACATACGATGGATTTCTTACCCTTGCTCTTTGATTCTGAGGGACCTGATGTTTCCTTTGCTTACCTCGTCTAACTCCTTGCGTGTCTCTTCCTCCATACGACGAATGTCTTCCATGTTCAACTCAATCCACTTGTCGATCCAGCAGAACAACTGACGGTGGAAATTAGTGAACAAACGCTTCTCTTGCTGAAATACAACATGAGAAAATGAAGAGGTCAGAAGGTGATTTGGTGAAAACATTGCAGAAACACACTTTTAAATTCAATTCAATGTGTAAGTGCAAATAATTTATACAAACTGTTTGATGATCAGAGATGGAGAAATAATTATATTTTGCATTACCCCATTTGTCCACTAGAGAATAGTACAGGTCATATGTCGTCACCCTCTTAAAATAATGGCCTAAGTCACTTTTTGAGGAAAATTATGTTTTTGCTTAAATCATCTCTTCATGATGCTGACCACCTCTGGTAAAACTGCCTACATCCTTAATTGAAAAGATCAGCTGTTCCTACCCCGGTAGTATAATGGCCTACGTCAAGAGTGTGACTGATTTAGGCCAAATTACTTCTGGAGTAAGTGATTTAGGCAAACATTTTACAAGCTTTCAAGATGGCGGCTGCTTCAAGAACAAAGAAATACTACCAGATAATTGAAGTTATTTCCATGATTCAGGGCTCGTCCCCTATTGGTAAGTGATCAGGTTTACTATAATATCGGCTAGGCTATAAATGTTGTGTAGTTATTTAGTCTTTTACTTTCACAATTTATAATTTAATTACGAAGCCTCCCAGTGGGTTACAGACACAAAATAGCTAGCTCTGTGAAGCTGGTGTACTGGTTACTACTACAGTTGCTGGTTACTGATTAAAGTTACTGCTGGTGACTAGTAGTTACTAGTAACTGGTAGTAACTAGTTACTACTACAGTTACTACTACAGCCTAAGTAATCTAATCCTCTCATGTTACATAATTGACAGACAGCGTTATTTGTATGTCAATAGTCATATATTGTCATAACCTTTTTGTGTGAAATGATTAAGAAATATCATATAGTCTATATTTGGTTCAGTTTATTCTGTTTTTTGAAAAACTTGAAAATATGACATAGGCCATTATTTTAAGAGGGTGACGATGTACTGCATGACTGTGAACAGTACTTTCCCACTATTACCTAACAGCATTACATGTACAGGATATGAGACACTGTGGCACAACAGCCATTAACACGTAGGCCAGTAAAATACTGTCAAATACTGTCAAATACTGATAAGACTGACAGACTGTTTACTCAAGACTGATGTCTGTTTGACAGTGTTGTTACAACCCATCCTCTCACTAACCTGGACCAGTGATTACCTGTCTGCCATAGTGATCATGAAGTGGCAAATCAGGAATGTACCAGTTTCCAAACAGTGGACAAACCTTCTGGATGAAGTTCTCCACTTTGTTTTGCAGGCCCCACCACTTGAATTTGACGGTGACCAGTTTGTAGGCACACATGTGCGGGCAGTCCGTCTTCTTGGGAAGCTCCCTCTGCAAGTGCACATGTGGCATTCATAACATCAGCAAAAAAGAACGGATATAAAAGAGTATAAATGTAAAGCAACATTTTACAGAGGGACAGAATCAGGCAGTAAGCCACTGTGGTTTACTCAGATTTCCACTGTAAGATGCACTATTCAAAAGTGTAGTAGAAAAATGCTCAATATGTTCAATAAATATGTCATTCTTTATACAACAATAATAATAAAATGCTTCACTTTGGCCCAGCAACATCGTTTTTGAACATTAGCTAAACACCATAGTTGCTAAGCAACAAGTCTCAGTATGAGTAGTGAATTTCAGTTTGCACATTAATATTTAAGTGAACAGTTATGCGGTTGTTCATCATGTATTTTACAATGGCTTTGATTGTCTTAACCAAACAGAACAGAAGACCGGGACTATCTGTTTTATTATAAAGTATAAAAACATTTCGATAAGACACTGAACCTTCCAGTCTGGTCCTAGAGGGCCTCGGCCTGTCTTCACTGACTTGTACTTAGAGGGATCCTCCTCTGGCTTATAGTCCTGCAGAGAGAGAGAAGAAGATGAATGAACAACAAGGACGAGGTGACATAAGAAAGATATCAACAGTGGGAAGAGTAACTGGGTCTAGTTTCTATACCTCAACAACAACAACAACAACAAAAATTCACCTTAGGCTCCACTTGGGTCCTGTCTGCGATATCGATGTAGACTACATCCACTTTCTTCCAGGTTTCTGCATCGAGCCCGTGAGCCTCAAAGTGAACCAAGCACAGAGCACAGTCAGATAAGGGCATAACTCTGTGCAAAGCATGGGGGCAGTACACATACAGTAAAGGCATGCACATACACAGCATCTCATCACATCACAGTGGTTGCTAATTACATTTTCAAGGTGTCCCATGTCAGGTTTGTGCCATGTCTCAATCTTGATCAGGAAGTTATCTTTCATATATTCGTTCTGCAGAGAAAAGAGGAATGATGCCGAGTGAAGAAGGATTGCACAGTACACGTACATGTATCCAAGAACAAACCCATAAAACACCATACACACTGGTCTTGCTCTCTTACACATACATGCGATACATCAATGCATGCAGAAATATATGCAGACACACACACACACACACACACGCACACACACACACCTGTCCCTGCTGTTCCTATTTCACTGGAACAGATCAGATTTCTTTCTCAACTTTCGGTTGCCGTCTAGAGGTATCTATAGGCATCAAGGTCTGTTGTGTCTGTGTGTGTCTACATACATGACATTGTATGCATGAGAGAGGGAATGATACTCACGGTGATAACTGCAGAACCACACGAGAGGTAGAAGAGTGCACAAGAGTATACAGAGAGACAGAAAAACATTTGACATACAGTGGAGGAACATCTGAGAAAACTGATCGCAGTTAAAGTTTTAGACAATGTGGCAATCTCTGGTCAGAGTGTGTGTGTGTGTGTGTGTGTGTGTGTGTGTGTGTGTGAGAGAGAGATGCCTGCCTGACAGTGTGTGTAATCTCAGTTTGTAAGGCTCCAGTAACTGCACTCCTCTCTCTGCACATACAATAAATTATTCAACTTCCTCAAGGTGAGAGAGAGAGAGAGAGACAGAGAGATAAAGAGCGAGAGAGAGAGAGAGAGAGCGAGAGAGAGAGAGAGAGAGAGAGAGAGAGATGCCCAGAGGCAGAAAAGAGCCTGAGACACTAGCGTTTATGTGACCTCTAAATAATTGTACTCACAATATCTCAGGATTAAAATGCTGAATCTAAGAGACAAAGTTTAGTATCAAGGTTCATATAGCAAACTTTAGTTTTCAATTAGCTACTATTAAATATATATTACTACTATAACTACTACTACAACTACAACTAATACTATTATGACTATAACTACAACTACTATGACTACGCCTACTACTATGACGACAATGGCTACTGCTACTACTACTACTACTACTACTACTACTACAGAAGCTCAGTGAGTTGAGCATGGCACTAATACTGTCGAGGTTAGGGGTTCGATTCCAACTGAGCTCACTCATGGTCACAAAAAAACTCCTGGTACTGTAAGGAGCTTTGGATAAAAGGATCCAACAGATTGCATTATGTTACAAATACTACAAATAAGAGTCATGACAGTAAGTCTCCCCACAAAGGTTTGAGACATGCTATACCCATAATGCATGCTGGTGTGTCAGTGTGGGTGCGTGGGTGTGCTAGTGCTACCTGTGCGACAGTATGGGTATGCGTTCCAGGCCTTCTCGTGGATGTTGAGAGCCGACGCTGGGGCCAGCATTCTGACGAACGACGGCACTTTACTACAGGAGAGAAGAGTTGGAGAAACAATGTGTCCTTGGCCTCCTTGCACTAGCTATCTTATTATACAGAGTGCCCATTACCACCAGGTGTATGGTATGTGCATTACACAGCTACACTATATGGCCAAAAGTCAGTGGACGCCCCTACTAATCGGTGAAGGAGGGATAATGGTCTGGGGCTGTTTTTCAGGGTTTGGGCCCCTTAGTTCCAGTGAAGGGTAATCTTAATGCTACAGGTTACCAAGACATTTTAGCCAATTGGGCGCTTCCAACTTTGTGGCAACAGTTTGTGCAACATACTGTTCCAGCATGACTGAGCCCCTGAGCCCTCAACCCCACTGAACACCTTTGGGAGGAATCAGAACGGCGATGGCGAGCCAGGCCTTCTCGTCCAACATCACTGCCTCAGTCTCACTAATGCTCTTTTGGCTGAAGGGGTGCAAATTCCCACAGACACTCTCCAAAAGCTTGTGGAAAGCCTTCCCAGAAGAGTGGCGGCTGTTGTAGTTGCAAAGGGTCCAACTCCATATTAATGCCCATGGTTTTAGAATGGGATGTCCAGCAAGCTCATATACAGTAGGTGTAATGGTCAGGTGTCCACTGACGTTTGGCCATATAGTGTAAAAAACAATCCAATAACTGTGAGCATCCTGACCCTTGGTGGCATTTCACATGAAACCACAGTACTGTCGGATGCTCCTCACCTTTGCAAATGGTAAATTTTGTGTGTGTACTGTCCTTTCTCTCCATCTTTCTCATATGGCTCATTCTTCAGCACCTCCACTCCTTCTCCTCCACCTGTCTCGTTCTTACTGGCCTCAGCCACAGAATACAGCTGGCCGACCTGGTACTGGGAAAGAGAGATAGAAAGAGTTGTGGTTAAAAGGAGGAGAAGGTGAAGAGAGGGAATGCAGCGGGGGGATGTAACCACATGTTCACACTGGGAATATTGTGATCAAATTACTGGAAGTTCATTCATTTCCTATAGAGTTGAGCGTGGATGGTCAACAAGCTTGAAACGGGGCCAAGAAAATGGGGCCATGGCTGAACCTTTTGTGGACATCGACCGTCAACAGCTAATCCAATCCAATCTCAAGGTTGTCCCTTGTTTCTATTCTTTTCTTTGAATAGTTCTGCTTGGCAAGTACAAAGTAGATGAAAAGTTGATTACAGCCATTCAAACCTTTGCCGTTTTCTCTCAACCTATATTTGAAAGACTAAAGCAAGAACGGTTGCATTGCTTGAATGGAGTTGTATTGAGTTTTTTTCAGTTTTTCTGCAATAGAAAAATACCCAATTTAGCCTGTTCAAGCCTTTGTAGCTGCAAACTGTTGCAGTTACAGCCTCCCTCACCACCCACAATCGCATCTTAAAGTTAACAATGCAAAACATCTCTCATCCTGCAGGTTGATGGTTCACAGTCACACACATCTATCCCTATGACTAGCCCTTCTTTTCATTTCTTCCTGTATATTTCATCAGTATTTCATCTATTTCAATCTCATGTGACTATCAATCAGCCCACTGAGGAGTGGATTACTGATCTGCGTCTTCTTCTGATCCCTTTGCTGATTGCTACCTTCTCCTTTCCTCTTGTTTGCCTCCTATAATCTCTCCCACAATCTCTATGCTCCCTCCTTCTTCACTAAATCCTTTCAATCAAGCGATTTAATGATCACCTTTTTCTTTTTTTTGTTGCACCTCTCTGACCCCTCTCTCATGTCCTGTACTGCTGAGTTCTTTCTCCTCTCGTGCCTCTCATCCCCTGTCTTTCTGTTCCTGTGGTGTTTAAACACAGGACAATGGCTCCTTTCATTTCTTAATCACCTCTAATCCACTGTATAGAATCTGCACCCGCTCAACCATATGTACACATGCAGACATCTACACACAATGACACGCACTGAGTAGGGCCACACTGTAAACCAAGCAACACTATATAAAAAAAATACTATTATTGTACATTAATATGAAACACAACATCCTCTAAATCACTCTAAAATCGGTCTCCTCTAACTCTTCTGAAATGCTGCCCTTGGTTAAAGAGTATTGTCATTTTGAAGAAGTGAGAAAACAGTTAATTTGTTTGCACCCATCATGTTTTATTTGTTACGAGTTTTTTGTGCAGTTATGGCAACTAGCACCTGAGTTGGACAAAACATCTCTCTGACGACAAGTAAACAGTGAGAAGTGGCCAAATACAAAAGCTGTGATTTGCTTCTTTAACATTTCTAATGTACTCTCACTGAATATGGTGGTATCTATGGTATCTGGGATTTTCTTTTTGCATAAAATGAATAAAACGAGCCATTGATAAAACCAGAGTTTGACCACCAGGTGGCACTGTTCCTGCTGTACTAACCCTGCTATACTAATGGCTATGTCATATGCCATATGACTATGGCTGAGATTGGGATGTTTTGAGATTGGGTTTGAAATTAAACTCCCATGTTAAATGTTACTTGGAACTGCCCAGGTAAATGAATGGCTTTTCAGTATCTTGTTCTTTTAATTTCTATATCCAGGGAGGGGTTTGGCTGAACAAGAATGCCATTTTTTCTGCCCCACTCTGCATCACATCAGGCTGATCTGACCACTACAACCACAGTAGTCTACTGTATACTACTGTAGTACCTCTACTGGAGCAATTGCGAGTTAAACGCCTTTCTCAAGGGGGGCTTGACAATCTTTACTGTGGGATGGGAGAGTGTAACTTCATGTTTTTTTTCCAGCCCAGATTTCCCCAGCCAGCACCAGAATTCAAACCGGTAGTGTTACAGTCACAACCTTGGGTGGGAGAATGACTCATAGGTCGCATGGGTTATCTGCTCATAGTGGATTCATTTAAAAAAACAAAAGCTGTCTACACAGCTGTAGTTACGCTAGACAAAAGATTATATTTACAATACAACCTATGGGAATGTTTCATCCAAACTCCTTGAATCATGGAAGAAATTACAGTTCTCTAACAGACCTATAACAGCAAAACCCTAAGAAGATGCTAATTTCTAGGATAATAAAATCTAAACTCATTACAAAACATATTGAATGGACCAATGTTGAACATGTACAAATTGTGTACAAAAGTGACATAGAAACTATTGCAAAAATACATTTCAATGACATTGGGTTACAGCAATGACCTTGCAAACCACCAATTTTCTATTTCTTAGTCATCCCAGAATAAAGCACATGAAAATATTATGCAAAAATAATTTTTTGTATGTAAAATGTAGCAAATATGATTTGGACTGGATATGGACTTTTTGGACGTTTTGAAGGGCCAAATGCTCAGTGTAACATCTTAACATGCATCCTAGATCAGTGATGTGCAAATGGCCTCATCTAGACCCTGCAGCCCGTAAATCTGAAACCCATATTCCTTTCTCTCCTATATGTACACATCATATGTTCCACCCCGTAAACTGACGTTCATTGTGGCAATTAATTAATTGTGGTTATATTCAGTCCATTTCGTGGAGTCTAGGTGTTTTTTTGCACTTACATTAAAGGAATTGATCAAAAATCAGGGTCAAAGAAAATGGTACTAAATTGAGACTCACTAAAGTGAGATTTTAATAACTACCTCCCATTAAGAAAGAGTAATATATAATCACTTTCTGATAAGTGTAGGTCTACTGCACATCACAGAAACATTCAATTCAACATCAGCATAGTAAGCACCAAATAGAAAAACATTTGAATATGTTTCATGATTATAAAAATGTATAGTTTCATTTAAAAAGTGCTAATTTATGTCTGTGGTAGACTTTGTGTTCTTCTGACTAACAGTATGCAAACCAAAGGATAAATTAAAAGTATAATAGTGCAAGTTAAACAAAGTGCAATAAACTTCTTATACTACTGATATACTACTGAATCCTCCTCCATTTTCTGCAAAAAAAAAAGTCTTATGATTGGCTGAAATTACAAGTGGTCCATTGATTTGGCCATTCCATGCGGTAAAATAAAAAATATATATATTTCAAGGATTGGTAGAATTTGCAACTGCAAAATCACAAATTCCTGGTACATACCATTAATAACTATTTACTTTACTAAAAATGAAACAAAATGACTATAATTTTATGAGAGTATATTAGAGAGGTTGAAGTAACAATACTACAAATGCAAACTATGATTGTAGTAACTGTCCTTAGTGCAACAATGTCAAGATGACACTCTTCGGTCTGACATGTTCAGGTAAGACATTCGCTACATGAAGTGTGATCATATGGCGATCACACCTCATATAGTGTTTTACTCATTACATTTTCCCCTAGTGACTTTCAGATGTCAGAAAGATGATCAGAAAACTCAACGATGCATCAGTGAACAGAAAAACACTATTCATAGCAATGACCACTTTAACAATGTCAACCATAACATTTCCACCTTTCATTTTGCATCCATTCAAAAGGGTACAGAATGACACAGAAGAGCTGTACGATACAGGTTTAAATGGTACACTTTTTATTTTGCTTTTGCTTTGATGCTAATGTCATGCAGCTATGGAATAATTTTGACCATGATGGTTTCTGGGGTGGACTCAATTATAGGACACCCTTGGTCAGGGACAGAGCAAAAGAGAAAGATGGGGAAAGTCAAATGTGGACAGGAGACTGCTTCCCGTGGGCCATACGCAATTCCCACAATTCCCATCTGAATGAATGGGCTGCAGGTACAGCAAGGCCTCCTGGGTAAGAAAGACAAATACATTCCCGACTGTGCCTTGTGGGGTGAGCCCATGTCCGGTCACAACAGGCCAGTAGGCTTTTGCAATAATAGTAACACAACAAAATACCTTTCAAGTCAAATATTTGCATTTGTCAAAACATTTGACAGCGTGTTCTTCAAGGTGTTTCACAACAAAGCTTTCAACAGTCCCATTCAACATTACTCCACACTGGGCAAACAAAACCTTTGATCAAAGACAGAATCAATAGTCTTAGATACTCCCAATCGTTTGCTTGTGATCCTTATTGTTTACACAGAACCTTGGCCTGATGGAAAAGGGTCCTGTGAGTGTTGTGTCACTTAATTTTGTATAGCTTTATCAATTTTTACATGTCGCTCCAAAAGGGAACTACTCAGACAGCTGCTCAAACAACATGCATTGCATTACAGTCATTTAGCAGACGCTTTCACCCAAAATGACTTACAAAGGTGACACTATGTGGGGATCGAAACCCACAACCCCAGTAGACCCACAACCCCCTCTGAGCTGTCCGGGCCGGACATACAAAGTGGGAAAGTAGAGAGGGAGACAGAGTTGGGAACACACAGGAAGTTCTGCTGGGATTTGATCTAAGAGCAGAGGGAGCACACGTGGTTTCAAAGGCAGGGAATTTAAACCTTCAACTATGTCTGGGCTTTTTTGGTCTGCTCGTTTTCTGTTACTATATTTCCAATGTCTACTCGATCAAACAGCCTACTGATTGGCAGGTATACAGTTTCCCGATGTGCTGCTTGAGAAGAAACCCACCTCATAATGTGGGGCAATGTTTAGAGGTAAGGTTACAGGCCACAACAAAAGAAAACAAACACTAACTAAATGTAGGCATACAGCATAAATAAGCCAGAGGACACAATACACCAGAAGAAATCAGTAGGATACATTGCTCTTTAGTGCTCTTTAGATACATTGCCCTTTAGTGACATGGTTTTAAGTGTGACACATGCATACATACAAGTGTATGATGGCTGAAAACATTGGCCCATCTCTTTCAGCATCATTACATTACAGTCATTTAGCATCCATTGGCTTCTATCCACACTCCTTCTTAAAAAGGTGTATGTATAAAATGCAATAACTTGCTCATAATTTAATTTAGTCATTAAATAGTAAACTAGCTCACAGCAACTGTGAGTACAAATAATAAACTGAGAGAGACGGCCAGGGGGTACAAAGGGAGTCATAGAAGTAGCTTCAGGTAACTCATTTAAAATGCAGGACTGTGCACCCACTGCATATGAATGACAAATTGTAATGGAAATGAGGATAACACAGGACAGAGAGTGGGAGGGAAGGAGGACAGTGAACGACTATGCTGCTCAATCAATCAATGAATGAAAGGTCTGTCTGAATGTTACACTGTTTAGTATGATGCTTATTCATCAAAGTTGGAAAAGATATATGTGTTTGATAACAAGTACCCTTTGCCTGGGCTGGTCACTGCTGCAGTTTCTACTTTTTCTTTGCACAGAGTATGTACTATATCACTTATGTAAATAAATAATCTGTATGTATAAAGACTCTTTCAGATATACACTTTGGATATTTTCCAGAGAATCAGGTCTGCACTTTAACCAGAGTTGCCCTTCCACACATATAGCACACCACCGGAGCATGTCCGTTTTCGATGCCTTCACAACAACAGAAAATACTCCAGTTAGTTCAGGCAAGGGGCGGGGCCTGGGCAGAGCGTGCAGGAGACAGGACATGACGCAAAAAGTACGCTGCAGAAATCACAGTGTTTTGTTTACAGCACGAAGATGGCGGACGAAGTGACCGACTGTTTTATCCCGGTTTTGCGCCAGTCGCGTGATAAATATGTCATCAACACGCTCACTCGCTCGTAGAGAATACTCCAGAGAATCTCCTGCTCCATTCACACTTGGGCTCACTCGGCGAGAAAACTAATTTTAGACTAGAGTGCTGGGTGGGTAAAGTTTAATTTCCATTTGCGTTCACACATACAACCCCTCCGAGTAATGTCTAGTCAAGTTCAGGGTTGCACTGCATGTGTGAAAGAGGCTTTAGAAGACACATCTGTGTGTTTACACTTGCATGGAAGCGCAATAAACACATACACACATATACATACACATACACACATGCACACACAAATAAATAAACAAATAAAGATGTGGCCACCCACAAATGATGCAGGCTCAGTAATGAGATCCATCATCCCTCCGGGTTTCCTCAGAGTTGGACCAGTGGTGTAGCATTTAAGGCCTTTCAAAGTTAGAAATTTTGACCTTTAATTAAAGCATCCCCATCAGGGCAATTGGTGCAATGTGCTTAAATGTCACGACTCGGTGGCAAAAATGCATCATCCTCCAAGTTTCGTCAAAATTGGACCACTGGGGTCTGAGAAATGACCTGAGATATTAAGTTTGACGGACGGGTGGAAACAGCCTGATCCACAGGGGGGCAAACAACCATATATAAATAAACACATATTCATGGCCTACTTCACAAAAAAGAACAACTTTAGTAATGCTTGGCACTTTTCTGAATACAATGAACCAAAGAATCAGACAACAAAAGCTGAGCCTTGAGCCATTTTAGCAATCACACACACACACACACACACACACACACACACACACACACACACACACACACGCACACGCAAACATTTTGATGTACTGAACTGAAACTTACCTCCTCCACAGAGATAGGAAGGATCACTCGACTGGAAAAGAAAGAGACAGAAGTGAAGTTACTTAAAAATCAGCACTCAACATAACAACCCTCTGCTCCTGCTGAACAGGTTTGGTCCTGGTTAGTCCCGATATGGGGGACCAAATGTTGCTGGTCATGGACTTGGAAGGTTGGGACTCTCTGAGAGACCAAGCATGCCATAATGAGTTCATAGTGAGATCTCTGTGGCTTCACCACCTTCCGTCAGATTCAGTTTGAGTTGGGATTTTTGTCCTGCAACACTTATGATGGCTTTACTGAAATAGAATTTGTACGCTTGGTATCGGAGTTTTGTCATGGATAGCGCCTACACAGCAACATGCATTCATTGTATTCCCTGTGTTACTGGTCTGCTCGTGAATGTCTGGTCTACTCTCTGTTTCTGTGAGAGCAGAGGATTTGAACTCTTTATGCTTTATTTTGTACTTTATTTCTTTATTTCTCAGTGAACCTAACATGATGATTAGCCTGGAGAAACCCTACAACTGAAGGACACTTATGCAACATAAGGTTTTGCTTACAGGCACTTAAAGTAGGCTAGCATGTTAACATGTGTACAGGACAAGGATATCCACCAGAGACACAGGAGATGATTTTGGTGGTACTCCCATTGTTACATGTTAAAGGTAAGTTGACCAGTGAGCAAATGTTCCTAAATTCAGCGTAGCCCTTTAATTATGGGATTCATGTATTTTTTTTGCCACTGTAACACTGAGTCATCAGGAGAGAAGATCTGATCTATTCTCTGCTGTTATGAAGAGAGGATGATGTGTCATTTTATGCTGTGCTGAGATACACATAAGAGAAACACGACGAACCGACTTCCGTCTCCCAGGACGAGGGAACAGATAAAGTGATTGATATACAAATAACATTAATGACGAAGGGTGAAAACAATTCCTTTTCCAATTATACACCCCAAAGTGTGCATGTGGCAACCCTACTCCCTATTGAAACAGTGTCTCTCAGACAAATACTGATAATTCAAATAATGCCCCATGACACTAACTCAGGAAGTACATTGATTTTACAATTTCTTTTCAATCATGAATAAAGGCCAAATGTGAGCAGAAATATGACACATGAAGCCTTTTCAGGTCTTACTTCTTAGTCTCAGCAGCCTTGTAAACAGTCATGTATCATTTGAAATTGCATGACTTCTATAGAAGTCATTGGGTCTATAATAAAGGCCTGGACATGGTGCAGTATCAGCACCATTTACAATACTAAGCAGCTGTTGTCCTTTTGTGTTGGAGAAGAATGTGCAGATGTATTAATTATAGCAACCATTAGCAACCAACCATGAAATTATTGGTTTTGTCTACATTTAAAACTTTCTATTGCTGGAGCAGCAAAACACTCTCAGTTGCTCCAGTGGAGCTGCTCAGTGGCCAACAGTGGTTGTACTGGGCAGTACGCAGGTGTGAATGGAATGGAATAAGTGAAGAGAGGTGATGTTGAAAAAGAACATGCATGCTCAGTCAATCTTTCTTGGAGAAAGAAAGGTAAAAAACTTGGTTCTTCATATCAAACAATACAAACCGCATCCTCTGGTTCTTGTGTTGCAGCTGTTTTGCTGTTTGTCATTGGTTTTTTTTCAAACACACACAAAAGAAAATGGTAAAACATAGCATACTGTGCCAGTATGGTATGGCACAGTATGGTATGAGTAATGGAAAAGAGTCAAAATTGCCAGTGACGTGACAACAGAAGTTGAATTTTGACTTTCTTTTATCAGTTGCCATTACCTTTTGAACAATGGGATGCATGATGAAACAAACTGTTTGCTGTTACATATATTCTTTTCTCTTTAATTTCCATGTATGATTACGTGTGTGGCACTCTCATTTATATAGCATAATGATTTTCGAATCAATACATTCAGTACATCGCTGAGTAATTAGACAAAGTTTACCTAGCTGAAATGGTTTTTGGTCTGAAATCATTTCATTGGTTAGAATCCCCACTAATATTCCCACTCATTGCCTGTGCACTAATAGATACGGTTCTATCTGTACTCATGCTACGTGTAATGTAATCTTGTGACGAATCAAATAAATCCCTTCTGGCAGACTGGTATTTGGGGAGGAACATTATCAAATATGCCAATAGTTCAATACATTGTTGTTTGATGGTTATTACCACATTTTCAATTTTGACATAATTGTCAAAATTGCTGAATATTATATGTTAAATAGTGTTTAAATAAAAGCCTGGGGGAATCAATTCAGTACAAATAAAGAAGTCTTATTTTCTTGGACAGCATATCAAAAAGCAATTATTTCTCCCTTTATATATTAGTTTCAAATGTATGGGAGAAATTCTGTGTTTTCACAAATGGCACAATGTAGCCACTGGACAATTTATAGATACCCCCCACACACACACTATGCATGTGAAGGAGGAGTCATGAGCACGTGCACACACACACACACACACACACACAAACACACACACAAACTCAATTTCTGGGGGCGTTAGTATGGTATAGATGTAAGACAATTGCAGGAGCTCAACACCTTGCACTGCCTCAATTTTTTGCCGACACTCGTCTTTCATCCTAGATACATGTATGCAGCTTTTGTTATTCTCTTTGTAACTGTATGATGTATGCCAAAATTCATGTAATCCTGTATCCCACTTGCCTCTGAATGTAATCTGGGTTGAGTCTAGTAAGCCAGACTTTGGATGGAAGACCAGATGCTGCAAGAAAAGCAGTGACAGTGAAAAATATTGTTGAATGTGCAATGACAATATTCTGACACATTATTATAGATGGTTTAATTAATATTATCTTCAAAGTTTCTTTATACTGACGTGTTGCAGAAATATTTGTCTGTCAATTATATAAATTATTTATTGCATATATGTTTCACACTCAGGTCTATCAAAAACGAGTCTTTGGTGTAGATTTGTATTGGGTAAATCTTAAAACAACTTGACATTGGTATGGTATTTAAGTTAAGAGTAGAGTCACCTTAACTCTCGCTGTCTCACTCTGCACCACAAATCTCCTTGGTCTAAAGGTCTTGACTGGAAGATCAGATGTCTTAGTGTTACTTCAGAAAACAAACACCCCTCTCCTCTTCTCTCCTGTATTTCTCATCCATTCTATCTTCTCCTTTATTCACTGTCTTGCTCTTTCACTGCTTCTATTCCCTTCTCGTCACATTATGTGTTGTACTGTAGGCGCCTACCAAAGCTGACTGAACTGTTCTGGGAAGGGAAAAAAGTGGCCAGGAACGATTTAGGTCAGTGTTTCAGGTGAGCACTATGGTGTAAAAAAAAAAGAAAAGAAAAAAAGAAAACACATCCTCCTGTTTACCTGTCTGTACTGTATCAGGACATGGATAAATTCAGTGTTCCTTGTCCCCACGTGACAATATCTAAGCGCGTGTATGCGGGCAAGCCGATGCGTGTACGTGTTGACAGTGTGCAAGTGGTTCAGCATTTAATCGTGACCATTTAATTAATTTCCAGGCAGCCTGCTGAGGTCCAGACTCTCCCTAATCACTTCAGATCTTTAGCGGAGCCATCATTCTGATCCTGAGCATTTTGTCCTGGGCCATTTATTGATTAAATGCATGTGGTAAGAAATCAAGAAATGTGAGGCATGAAGGCCTATTCCGTCCAACATGTATAACCCTGATGCTGAATAGGCCTTAGTCAGTATCCCTACACCACACATTGAGGACCATACAAAAGCAATGTGTTTAACAATTTTCCAGATCTCTTTCTTTACTCACGCACAAGCAGTTTTTTTTATGCCTACCAGACCTCTCGGCTCAGCTGTCAGATTCCCAAGAATAGCCGAGCCTGTAGGTCTGTGGACTGGTGCGTCAAAGCCTCGACATTTGCTTTTTCTTTTTTTTTCTTTTTTTTACCATGGCTTTGTAACCCTTCACTAGTGCATCCCTCCACCCCGGGTGCTTCTACACCTCCTACCTCTCTAAGTCCATTCCTCCAGAGCGGAGGTAAATGCCGGAATGCTCCATCAGTCGTTTCACCTTCACCGCGCATCAATAACATGGCCACAGCGGCTTAGGGAAGGATGCTGGCCCGGCACGGCTTACCTTTCGAAAAGGCGCACATAACCTCCCCTCCCTCAACACTGTTCCTTTCAAAATATCGGTCATTTTAACACCATAGGAAGGGGCAGTGGTATTATTTGCCAGAACGAAAGGCCCCAATTCAAGTGATGTGAAGGGCACAGCCATGCCTTGCCGGCTGCTGATGCAAATACAGGCGATGCTTCATCTGGCGGATAAGCCCTCGATGTATTCAATAGATGCGATGCATGATGCAGTGTCATATGGATGAAATAGGATGGGATGTCGACATAACCCTGACTACACTCTTGTAATTCCACTCTCGGGCGATTGGCCACAATGTCAGCGCTGCGAAACCAGACGGATACACGCACGCACGCACACACACACACACACACACACGCACACACACACACTCACACACGCACACACATAGCTACTTACAATTCCTTTATGAGCATTTTTTTTGGCGGTGCAATATATTCCAGAGGGGAATAGCTCAATACGGATCCAGAAACAGTGTCGATCCCTCCCTCCGTTAGTCTCTTCTTTCTCCGTTTGCTTCTCTCCCACCTCTCCCCCTCTATGTCATCCTACCTCCAGAGTGTCTATTTTCTTCAAATTCACTTCCTGATCGGCACCACGGCGCGGCGTTGCTGTTGCGTGCAGTGCATCGAGGCCGATGTTACACACAGGAAAAAAAGGATGGTGCTTCGAGGGGGGTTTTTTTGGTCGTTGTGGCGGTTCAGCGTTATATAGATATAACGACTCAAAGACACTCCCTAATTTATTAGAATAAAAAAATCCCCAGACAAATCAAAATGAAGAACCAAGTGCGGCGCTTTAGATTCATTCTGCTTAGATGAATTCAGTTCATTCATTCTTTATATTCTTTATAGCGCCAAAGGGGGTTCTGCTGTGGTACAAGCATAAATAACCTTTTTATGGCACTATATAGGACCATTTTTGTTAAGAGTGTAGTTCCCCCTTCGTGTCATCGCAGTCACAGTGACGTAGGAGCGTGGTTATTCATATTGGGTCTAGGCACGACGCGGGTACCACCGCTGGCACAGACACTTCACTAAACCCTGTAAGCTATGACAGTTCCCTGCATCTAACATCATCCATCAAAACTTCCAAACCCGCTTATTTCGACTAAATAGCTGGGGATAATTGGAGCAATTAAGACTGATTGATTGACATGATTATTATTTGGTCAACGTGATGAATTATTCTAAACTCGCGAAACTATTTTACACAGACACACTTAGGGGCTTAGAGGGCAAATTGGTCCTGAAGGCTCTCTTTGATTAGATATGGCCAAATAATCCAAATAACTTTCTGGTGAGTTTTGCTTCATGTTTGCACTCTATTGCGACCTGTAAAAGTCTAACGAAATCAAATGTGTAGTCACTTAGGTTTGGAAATGCCAGCCACCCTATATAGGCTATACTTTCTCTCTCCTGTTGTGCCAACTTCTAGGGAGTGAAATACAAGACTTTCAAGGACCCCCCTTTGGGACCACTGGTCTATAGGAGGGTGTGTCACGTGATATGATGACAATGCATCAAAGTCCTTAATCCAGTCCCACGTCCAGGAGATCTGTGTGGCTATGAGTGTTCAGTCTGACATTATGTAACGGTGTACTGCTGCTATATTTATAGCGCATCTGTATCCGTCTGCCAACATCCGCTTATCATTCCTCTGTCTTCTCATCTCTAGCCCTGCCCTATGAATGATATGTAATTCACAATAAGGTACACTTCAAACATTAAAGGTATTATGGTCACGAGAACCCAATGCTGGCTGCATTAAAAGCCAGTAAAATGCATGAATAATAAACAAAATGAATAAAACAAAATGAATAAAACACAATCACAAATGAAATAGCTTTACCTGAACTGGAGCCTGTTTGCAACACATCCATTCCAATTAGTGTGTGTTTTGCTTGCCTTGTAATTTAACAAAGTGTGATTGTAGTAGCCTATTGGTGGATGTAAGCCGAATCAGTGCCACAAGCCAAGACATTGGGATCGTTCTGGCTACACCTGGATCAGTTGGCATTTCTAAAGCCCTGATTTCCTAAAACTGTCTTGTGTGGGCAAAACTATTTTTTTATTTAGTCATTTGTGTCTATCTATCTATCTACTTATACTAGCACTGACTTTCAAGTATTCACTAATAACTTAAGCCATAATTTGGAAGTGAAACTGTCTAACGTCGCATCCTAATTGAATAGCCACCACCCATCACAATCCAAACCCATGGCAATAGACAGGTGGTCCCCAAATTGTGGTCTGGGGACAAACAGGGGTAAAATAAAGATGAAAAAAAGATGTTGCTGAACTGAACCTGATCTGAAGGGCAAACATGAATCAAAACATGAAATGTGTTGTTGAAAATCCTTTAAAGTGAGATTAAAACAACTAGGTAAAGGGCTCTATTTTTTAAAGGGGAAAGGGTGTTGATGCATTTGACCAAAGCCAATCACAAAATGTGCTTCGGTAAAACGAGTGAGTAAAAATGTGTCTGTGTTTGAAGCAGAAATAATTAAGGGGGCTCACTGGCTTCCTGTTCATTTTAGGATTGATTTAAGATTTTACTAATCACTTTTAAGGCTCATGCTTGGCCGAGCACCCAGATACATTACAGAGCTTTTAACCTCCTCTGAGATCCTCTGACAGAGCATTTCTGGTCGCTCCACAACTAAAATTAAAGGCAAAGACAGAGCTTTCCCCACCAAGGCCCCTAAACTGGAACGACCTGCGTGAGGAGATCATGCTAGCTTGTTGTCATCTTTTATATTTCTTTGAAAAACACATTTTTTAAAACTCGCTTTTACTTGATTTCAACCCATTTTGGAAACTATTTTTGAATTAATTTCACGTCGTGTCCCCACTGTTTAGCTTTAAATGACTATTTTCTTATATTTGGATTGTTTGATCCATCCTTCTGTGCTACAATGTTTTTTTTGGTTGTTTCTTTTGCATTTATGTTTGTATTTAGTATTTTATTCTGTTCATATTTATTTTGTTTTATCTCTTTATTCACATTCTCAGCTGTTTCTTTTTACCCATGTGAAGCTCTGTTTTGGTAAGTGCTGTATAAATAAAGTTATTATTATTATTATTGTTATTGTTATTGTTATTATTATTACTGAAAATACAGATGTTTTAACCTAAATATTTAATTTCAGTTCAGTAGAACAGATTAAACTGAAATAATTTGTCCTCTAGGAGCAACTGTTTTGCAAACAGTGCAAGTGAAACAATGCATTTATAGCTTCAAAGTGCACTTCAAACTGGATCTGGTCAATTATAATGGCACAAGACACTGGATGGATTTCTAAGTGGGTAGTGTTAGATTAGCCATCATTCCTGAGACCAAGTAAGAATTACACTGATTAAGTTACACAGAGTCATATACTATAGGCTACTGGACAGTGACAAGCCTAAGACAAGAGAAACCATTGGAACAAATCAATGCATCTTTATTAACCTTCATGAATTTATCAGTATTTAAACAGTAATGGCTCTATAACAAAACATCTACAATACCTGCCATGATGTAAGAAGCTCTACACTGAACAGCAAATTTATACCATCAGACATAAGTATAGGTGCAAGCACAGTAAGATTTAAATCACAGAATTTATAATGTAAAAGTCAGGATAAAATGAAATAAATAGACATTTGAACATTTGTGGGAGGATCTCACAATTGCAGTGGGAGTATTTTTCAAGGAAAAAAAAAAAGTGCTGAATAGAGTTAGTCAGTGTTGCATTTTCAAGAGGTTATAGGGATTTAAAGTGCTGAATTTCTGAAAGAGTAGGTAGGTAGAATGAAACATGAATTATCAGCCAAGGCCTCTGGAACATAACGATTATGGATTAACAACAGAAACCATTTAAATATGTAAAAAAAAAAAAAATCCTTCACACAACATTACCTCTGTTTTACCAAAGCAAAACATTATGTAGAAAATGTTTAATACAGCATATTGATGGATGAACTAATTGTTCTTTTCACGTGGGGTTTAGAGTCATAAAGCACAACTGGTTAACTTACTCAGAGTAAAATAAAGCAAAACCAAAGAAAGAAAATAAATATCAGTGAACATAAGCTGATTTAATATGTCATGTAGTTTGTTTTCCTCTCCCTCCAATAGAGGACAGTAAAGGCCACTAAAACACTATACAATTCATTCAATATTACATTCTATGATACAGTAGTTTCATACTGTAATATGGAGTTCATGTGCTCAAAGAAGAAAGACAGACAGTCCCATAAGAAACCATAATGACTGTGCTTACAACTATTTATATAAATTCTATTCTACCAGCCCCAGAAACAAAAGCAATACAGCCCTTCTCTCCTCTCCGTCACTCATTAATGCCATTTAGTCCACACTTAGCTTAGGCCATCATCCTGTAAAAAATCCAGTTGATAAGTAGTTAGGCAGCACCATAATATGGGTTAGGATGGTTTACAATCAATATTTAACACAGAAAAGAAAACAAGACTCGGTTGTGAGGGCATCTACTTAGTGTGCCATTTAGCAGAGTCTTACTGAAAATTCATTGGCTAATGAAAGCCAGGCCCTCTCGCTTTGCCTCCTTTTCTGCTCCTATGGGGATAAAAGGAAATTAAAAAAAATAAATAAAAAAAGCAGTCTCTCTCTAATGTGGATGGGGTTTCCACTAACATGCTGCTTATGGCAGAAGGAATAAAAGAGGAGTGAGAGGATTTGGGGGAATGCAGAGGTTCAATACCTCTTTCCTTTCACAGTCTTTCCTCTCTCTCATCCTCTTTTTTTCCCTTCCACGTTTAATTTTTCTCCATGGTGACTGTGCAATGGTCTGTTTCCGTGACAACCACAGCATCACCTTGGTGGGCTTTTTGAAAAAGAGAAATAGCAGTCTGTCTGTGTGTGTGTATGTGTGTGTGTGTGTGTGTGTGTGTGTGTGTGTGTGTGTGTGTGTGTGTCTAATAATACTGTCTAGTTTAAGTGTGATATTCTTAATTGAGATTTTAATTGTCCTTTTGTGTGTGTCTATGTGTGTATGTATGCATGTATCACTGGATTACAGATGATTCTCTGTGCAGAGTCTCTCTTTCTTTCTTTCCATTCGTTTCTCTGCATCTCTTTCTCTCTAGACGAAGGACTCAGGCTTATCAGAGCCGTTGATTTTTATGTAGATCTTGGCATCGTTTTCCTTTTCCTGTTGCTCCCTGTAGAGCGTTTGTCTGTAGCAGATCAGGTAGAGAGGCAGCAGGAAACCCAGCATACTGACACCAAGTAGACCAACGTTCACCTGGAGGAGAACACCAGATTTAGTGAACAATGAGGGATTAATTTGTGTGTTTGAGTGTGCATGTGTGTGTGTGTGTGTGTGTGTGTGTGTGTGTGTGTGTGTGTGTGTGTGTGTGTGTGTGTGTGTGTGTGTTGTGTGTGTATTCGTACCCAGAGTGGATCTCCCTTCAGGGGTCCCATCATGGCCATGAACAGAGGCTGCTGCAGCAGAGCAAACAATGCGCTGACTAGAGACTGCATGCCTGTTAGACTGCCAAACTGAGAGGAAGGGTACCTGGATGGGAAGGGGAGGAAGATATTTGCTCAATTTTCAGCTGCATCCACATACAGTCCCTACATACATAGTAATAATTAGAGGACCTGGATGATGTGTGTGTGTGTGTGTGTGTGTAGTTGTATGGTGTGAGGTTAGGGAGTACAATCACACTTACACAGCAGCATAGAGGCCTCCAACAGCAGAGTGAATAAATCCTCTTACCACAGTGTGTAAGACAAAGGACACAATCTGAGGAAAGATGGATGGAGAAGAAATGAATGGAAAGAAAATCAGTGTAAACAGAAATTATATTTTGACATTCGGTCAGTTGGACCATTTCTCAAGTGTCATTCTATTTCTAGATGTTGAAATTTGGCTCTCAACAGTCTGTAAAATGATGCAAATTAATAACTTGGACTGTTAGCATTGCTAGCAATTTAGCTGTATCCCGCAAGTGCATGGATGACCTGTGTGTATCTATGACAGCTGAATCAGACCACTAACCTGCAGGTGGAGATTGGGGACTAGGCAGGTGATCCCAAATCCCACTAATAGGACATTGGTGAGGATGAATGCTCGCAAGGCATTGGTCACCTTCTGGATCTTTCTGTCTCTGGGCTTTTTCTTGATTTCACCCCTTGGGTTTACAAAGAGGACATACAGGAAAGAGTGGTCAGATTATCCAACATTTTTATCACAAGTCTACTGCCAAATATTCCAATCAATCTGATTGAACCCCCATAAAGAACAGCTAGCTATGCCAACTCTTGCAGCCACCAGGGAGCCAGTGTAGTATTTTTACCCATTGTTTTATATTATTGTAAAAGTATATTTTATTTCAGTCAGTATTATGCATTGTATAAAAGCTATAAAACCTTGGCTGCGCCTCGTACCTAAGGTATCACGACTTTACTCATAATCACAGTCAAGAATGCTCTGTTGGGTATTACTGCAATCATAACATCCCATCCGACAGACCCCATTTATTATATTGGCAAATAACCATTCACAATGTCTTGACCTATAAGTGGAAAGGGGTTAAGGCAATGGATTTACCCAGAGGTCTAAGGGACAACAAAAATCTGACTCACTTGCTGCAGAGTTCCTTTCCTTCCTCTCCATCATCACAGTCCTTCAACTTCCAGTCCATGATTTGACCAATCACTGGAGTGGTCATGAGACACAGCAGCTGCAGCATACCAAAGATGGAGGAGTATAGACTCACTAGGAGAGAGAAGAAATGGATGCATAAGTAAGAGGAAGAAAGGTGCTAGAAGGGGAGAGAGGGCAATGAATAAGAGATGCATAGAGAAAATGAAGGAGAGAGCGGGTTGGACGGAGGGGTACAGAAATAGAGGGTGAGAGGGTTGGGGAGCTTATTCTTCATAGTTAATGACTACAGTGGTCCAGTTAATGATTATTTCTAGCCAGCAGAGACACATTGAGTGAAGTAATGGGGAGCCTGGAAGGGGTTACAAAGCAAACTCTCAGGCCCAAAGAAAGTTCTGATAAGATAGATGTAAAATAGAAGTCATTTATGATGCCTCTATCACAAAGTGTAATGATAAAATAGAAATGGACTATGTTAAAGTCTTCAGATGTTACAGTATGTGCCCTTTTCTGGTGCCAAGGGGCATAGTTAGTTAATAAGTACAGCAAATGGCATGTGGTAAAAGTTTAGTTTAGAGCTGAATGACAGCTCAAGGACCGGGTCATTGACAGGTCTATGGACAACAGCAAAGGTGAGGCAAGGTTAAATAACAACAGTAGATGTGAGAAAAGGAATGAATCGTACTGCATCTACTACAATATTTGAGTTAGATGGTGATGCTGAACGTCTATGACGCTAGGGTTAAATGCTAACTGTTGTCCGCTTTCAAGTCAGTGTCGCTAATGCTAAAGTTAATCTACTGGTATAACTATAGGTCTGTAGTCTTACCAACTTCCATTCTTTCCACTGAAAATGCAATAACAACCAAGTGAGTCCAGTTGGTCTAAAGTCATAATTCATAATGGCAGTTTATATTATTATTATTATTATTATACAAGCAGCACATCAAAGTTTAATCCAGGCAAAGCAAAAAAGCAAAACAACAAAAATACATACAAACATATTTAATTATAAAACATATTAGCTATCTAACGCTTTCATCAGAATGCACTTCTATTCTGCATCCGTATGATTAAGCATTACAACTTCAGTTCACACACACACACACACACACACACACACACACACGCAAAACAATACACACAACCACAGACCTGTGTTGAGGTCTCCGCCACTTAGGGACTCCAGGATGTTATTCATGGCTCCCATGTAGAATATGAGACGCAGCTGTGTGATGGACATGGTCACCAGGCTGAGCATGAACATCGGGCTGATGATGCTCTGCATGAATGACTGGGCTGCAGAGAAGACAAGAAAGGAAAGGAGGCGACTGATTGTTACTTGTTTGTGTGTGTACTTGTGCGTATGAGAGAGAGGGAAAGAACTTCTCACTATAAATTTACACGAAAATATTTTTTGGACCATTGATGGAAAAGCTGCACTCTTACATTCTTCTTTGGGCTTGCCCTCCACCTCGAGGTCCATGGTGGAGAGGCAGAGCTTGTGGCCCTCCTTAGTGGCCAGCTCCCTCTGCTTCAGGCTGTTGCCGACACTCAGACGACGCCCCACCGTGGTCACCTGACTGTAGAACTGCTTCCCTGTGATCTTGTGGTCAAAGCCCAGCCAGCTGAACTTGATCTTCACACTGAGCGGGGACAACAAAGGGGAAAGAAACAAGAGAGAGTGTGTTTATAGCAGAGTACAGAGGCCAGAACAAAGGGAGAGGATAGGAAGGATGAATAGAGTAAAGTAAGTGAAAGGAGGAGGGGAGGAGAGGTCACGGAGGGAGAGATAAAGGTAGATGTCGCAGGTGTCCTTTGGGGGAAAATCTCCACCTAGTCCTGATTTCACAATTTCAAAGTCTTGCATCTGTATGTAGGACTTTGTATGTTATCTGTGTGTATCTATGGTACTAACGTGTAGTCCATGTCCTCTGGTCCTGGGAACGGTTCCAGCGGCCAGTTCAAGAAGCAGTTCAAGAAGACCACGCCAGCGCAGGCTGCCCACACTACCAGGATAGTGACGAAGGGCACACCAAGGTCATAGATCACCTGTGGACAACAAAACAGAACAAGTGAACACAACTTACAGAGGAAAACCAACACAGGAATACCAGAGCCAACAGCAATAGAAATGTGTATGGGTGGTAAATAAAGCTGACTGGAAAACTGGTGAGGATGAACAGTCCGTGCTAAATTTGTGTAAATGTGCGTATTGCCGATGAGACGTGAGAGAATGTAGCGTCACAAGGCATATCAATTACATCATGAAAAACAAAAAAAGTAATGTGGATGTAAGAAACATTTAACCACTATTATAAATGAATAGAAGTTCAATAGAGTGCCAATGCAGGTGTGTGTGTGTGTGTGTGTGGACACAGGTTTGCCTTGTCACACACTGTTGGGTATCTGGGCCATTTAGTGTTTTTATTACCTTGACACCTGGGAAGGTAACAGCTGAGGAGGCATAGGAACCAATCATCAGGGCAATGAAGGTGGAGCGGAGGTCTCCAAACATGTTCGGCAGCTAGGAAGTGACATAGAGTAGAGAGAGAGAGAGAGAGAGAGAGAGAGAGCGAGAGAGAGAGAGAGAGAGAGAGAGAGAGAGAGAGAGCAATTAGCCCATGAGCTAGTCATATCATTACACTCCTGTGCCTTTTATGAACTTAACTGCTATTAATCTGCAGTCTTTATTAATGGAACATTAACTGTACCACCTTTGCAAACATCATATTGGACTTTGCTGTGGTGGTGTGGGCTCTAAGCTTGAAGTTGGGGACAGATTTGGGACGGATATTAGGATGGTACCTGGGGTGTGAAGGGGTGCGGGAAGCAATTAGCTAGCACATCTCACACAAGGTTTTACAGACGGGAATACCTCAGAAAAAAGTGACACACAACACCAGTACAAGCAGTAGAAAACAGCATAACATAACCCGCGCAGCTGTTGAGCATTGCGTGACGCAAACGCATACAGCTGAGGAAATCCAATCTATACAGCTGAGAGGGGGGTGACCGGGTGAAAGACGGGGAGAGACGAGAGAGAGGCACAAACAAGCTGGGTAGAGAGAGCGGAGCTGCAGCTGATAGAACGGGGGTAGATGATAGATGCCATATTCTCCTCTGAGGAAAGAGAAAGACGGAAACAGAGTTGGGAGAGGAGATGGAGAAAACAGGAGATTGGGGGTGACAAAACTTACAACGAGCATTCACAAGCTGCTCTATTTTCAAGAGACTGAACAACAACAAGCACACTCAATTACATAAGACTGGGGAGAGAGAGAAAAGCAATGTGCGTGTGTGTGTGTGTGTGTTAGTAGCTGCAAACATGCATCTCATCTTGTCATCTAAGATTGATTTTGAGTTTCAGGCTATGGAGGAAGACAGACCTCTGACAAATTGGTAGGGGGAAGGTGACCTGACAACTGACCGCGGCTGCGTCAGTGGTCCTTATTACCCAACACCCCTCTGACTCACACTCAGCTGAGAATGAGTGGCTATAGGCCTAAGATAAAATCAGGACCAAGGAGCAGCATAGAGTCTAATGATTAACCTAATACCGATTTGAAAACAGACCCTGAGGAACTCCGTGGGCTTTGAAAAAAACAAAGCCCTAACTCATGTGTTTTGCTACATCACCAACACTGGCAGTAAATAATGGGTTTACAAATAAGGGATAAAAACTAAAGTGGGAGATGTTGTTGCAACTCCTACATAAGAGATGACAGATGTAGCCTTATAGCCTGTGGTAGTATAGCAAAGGGACAATTAACTGTGAGATTTACTGGAGTAGCGCCCCTCTCTAGTGAACAGCATCACCATGGTACAGCCCCAGGACTCCTGCGTGGGTCACTGTACGCTGAACTGCCGGTGGCAAGGGGAGGGACCGGGAGGATGAAGAAGAGGAGGGGGAAGAATGCAAAGAAAGGGTGAGGGGTTGAACCTTTGAACTATTGTGAATCCCAAAGACCGTCTTGCTGTTTCTCTACCCTTGTTTATCTATCTTACTGTGCTGTATTTGTTTCCATGTAACCGCAGGAATACTATTCACTTTAAGAATGTGTTTATGTTGTTCCTATGGCCTGTGTGTGTGTGTGTGTGTGTGTGTGTGTGTGTAAGAGAGAGAGAGAGAGAGAGACAAAGAGTTTAAAAGACCAACAGTTGGTATGCTGTTCTTATTGAAGCACAATGGTGAGGGGATGGGCTTGGCGGGGGCAGCGGGACTCAGTGGTCATAGTGAAAAACCACCGACTGAAAAGTGATAATGAACTGTCTCTTCACTTTTCATCTCTTGCTCCCTCCCCGATCACTCCCTCCCTGCTGCTATCCAAAGCCGAGACTCGTCCTGTTGTCCACAGGAACACAGAGTGCAGTGTAGGCAGCCAAAAAACAGACCCAGAACAGGAGACGGGGTGGAATGCCAGAAAAGAGGGGAGGGAGAGGGTGAGCATGGCGGGGAGCCAGCAAACTATGAGACACAACCAATCACGGAACAGGCACAGTGAGACCGCAACCTACGAGGACTAGAAAATGTACATCTGGACAAACGTAACAGTGTGGCAGGTGCACATTGAACAAGAGGACAAACACACACTTACTGTGAGAGAGGTGAAGGTCATGCACATGCCCCCAAAGCCATTGAAAGTCAGGGCGATGAAGATGAGGACGGAGAGATCTGCAAACGACACAAATATTACGTCATCAGACTGTTCATGAACAAGCTACTTCACGCCAAATACAAGGTGTACTCTTCAGATGGGCACGACTCACCATTAGGTTTGTAAGGCTCCATAAGCAATGAGTAGACAAGAGAAGCCAAAGCACGTGCTGAAAAAAAAAAAGAAAGATGTCACACACATACATTCCCAGCTATAACCTCGTTCCCCCCTCTCTGTCTTCCCCGCCTACCTGCCCAGCAGCCGTAGTTTGCGAGGCCCATATTTATCCATGACGATGCCCAGGGGCAGGGTGATGGCCGAGAGCAGGAAGGAGCCCACGGTGAACGCCAGGTTCAGCATCTCGTCCTGATCCTTACAGATCAACCAGCCGTTCATCCTCAGGGGCCCGTCCATAGGGACCAGGGGCCTCATCTCCACCCCGTCTCCCAGACCCACCGCTGCACCCTCAGCTTCAGAATCATAGTAGTCGGCATACTCGTCGTCTGCTGCTGGAGTCACCAGTGGCAGGGACAGGTTGTAGATGGAGCTGTTACCTGAAGGGTGGGATGAAGGAAGGAAGAAAAGAAACCAGGTTTAATGTTAGCTGTGTTTTTGTGCATTCATAACGAACATTGATGTCGTTCATTCCTATAGGTTCAGTGTGTTTGTCAGTAATTCCCACCAGCTAAAGGCGGCTGCAACCTGAAATTAGCCAAGATGTTCTCCAGTTTGATGGTTTTTGATTTGAGGGTGCATGTGGGAAATATGTTGGGAGGGTGCTACCAGTGAGAAGGTTAAAGTTGCCACCTCTGTTTTCCTCAGAAGTCATAAATCACATTTTATCTTTTTACTGGGAGTCACAGCTCCTTGTCATGGACATGCTGTTTGAAGGTGATAACTGCTTATTCACAGGATCGTGATATCTCTATAGCTGGCAGTCACATGTGCACTGAGCACGTGCAAGGTTATGGACTGACGTGCATGCACACGTGCGCACGTGCCAACACTAGTGAAACTGATCACTGACCAAGCACAAATCAGCCACACTTGAATGTTGGGCGGGGGGGGTGGGGGGGTGGGGGGGGGGGTCTGACTTCAAATGCTGCCTTGGCATTAGTCACAGTGCAAAGTACAGGGCAAAGTTAACCTCACATGCACACATACCACACGTATGTGGGAAGTAGATAACAACTGAGGAACAGAGATACTCAGCTGTGTACCAATCTATTCACACACACACACACACACACACACACACACACACACACAGGTTTTATGTCTTCCTCAAAGCAATTCAGGTAATATTGCCGACGATAATATAAGCCGATGTTCACAAACGTTCACACTGTCAAACAGTTTCAAGACTCATGGAGAATGTAGAATGATGACAGAAGGAAAATAAAATAACACACCGGAGGGGAAAAGTACGAGTTTCTGCCACTGCAGGGTTTGAATCAAGCCAAAAAGAGTCGCAACCTAAATGGGTTAAGTGAGATGCTATGTGGATTTTAGTACCGTGTTGCAATGCCAGTGCTCAAAAGTGACACGCTATCACTGTCCCATGAACCATACATTGTCATCTGTCTGCAAGCTGGTACTGGGAAACCGTACAGAATTGTAGGAGAAGATCAAAAGAGGGAGCGAGGGGAGCAGAAATGTATTATTGGCAAGATGGATGCTTCTATAAGGATGTGTGGACAGGATAGATGTATTTATAAGAGAATTCGTCATTTCTTGCTGGATAGCTAACAGACTACCTACTTCCTCCATAACCCCACCCATCTCTGGACTTTTGTAATTGTTCTCTTCCCCGCCTCCTTAAACAGATGCTTTCTTGATCCCACCTCTACGGTTTCATCTCCCTACTACTTCCTTGTACTCACAGGAGGCAAGCATGTGTGGCATCCCTGTGTGAAATGCCATGACGCGCTTCATAACAAAGTGCCAAAGGCTTCCTCAGCAAACTAGTTCATACCCTGTCACACACTAAGGAGCAGCTGGGTGACACGGGATAAGGTGAGCAAAAAAATTTGGTTCAGTATTGTGTAGAGCAAGAAGATTGGATTGGATAGTTTCTGTGAATGGCAAAAAGCCATTGAGCTGATTGTTCAGAGAAATGGCACGTTTGTGTTATCGCATGGCTCATCCACAACCTCTGATTAAAATAAGCTTAGCACCAAGTTAACACTATCAGCAACAACACCCTGGCCAGATAGCAGAGTACCTAGGTCTGGGTTTTGGATTGGCACTGCTGAGATAGTGCAAGTGCTTTCTCAGCAAAAACAAGAGCAGAAGTTGAAGAAAAAGCAGAAAGGATAAAATAGAATTACAACTTCCTTCCCAAAAAGAGGGAAGGACGGTCAAAAGAGTGCTGAAACATATAGACGACAAGTGTGAATAACAGAGCGAGATGTTTTTATCTTCGAAATTTCACGGAAGCTGGTTCTGAGTAGCTGCAGACATCGGTCTAGACGCTATAGACTCACTCAGCCAACACTCTGATATTTGAGTAAAAACACACAAATACTCCACATACATGTAGACAATGTACCACCACCACTTGACCAACACAACCAAGGTGAGGCAGCAGCGGTACTGTGAAGCGTATAGGACTGTGCAAAGCATCATGGGAAATAAGACTAGGCCCGCAAAGTCTCCCATCCACGGTGACTCTTGCTTCAGCTTCTTCCTCTTGTACCTCTCCTGCATGTGTACTACATCCCAATCTACACTACACCATCTTCACCTTTCTTTATTTCCTTTCTGTCATGCAGACCTCCACCGGCGCTCGGCTTTCCACCGTTCAGCACTTTGCTTCCGGTCTACCACTTCCCCCCCACCCCCTCCATGTGTCTTTCTCTCTACTGTTCACCTTTTTTATCAGCGAAGTGAACTTTAACCCTCCATATTGCCGGTCATAAAATCTCTCGGCGGATCGTTCTGTCCCTCTGTCACGCGTCACATGCCTGAGGGGAGCTGAGCTGGCGCTGCTGTTCTCTCCCTCTTACATCATCAGAACAAGATAGAGCTGGCTGTGTCAGCGATCCTGGGTGTACTCCTGTAGTAGTGGATGCTCAATACTTCCTTAGGAGGCGAGTCTGCTGACATGCAAGCGCCTTACAAAAAATAGACGTGAGGTGATGTAACCTCCGCCCTGTGCTGTTAAACGAGTCAAAGATCAGCCTTTTGAACCCTATGGTTAAATATAAGGATACTAGTGATGCAGTGTATATCCTGAACAGGCATTGGTTGCGATCAAACTGTCTGACTTGAGGAGGTTTGGGGGATTCTGCATCCATATGTACATTAATAGATAGAAAGTGTCCCAGTTAATAGTTACAATTACATACTCCTGCAAAACACCAATCAGATAAATCAATTGTGTAAACTCACGAGAAGGTACGCTAGGAACTCATGAGGGAGAAAAACATGAATCCAACCAGTAGTATACAACCTGCGGACTCAACTGCGCCACAATCAGGACAGGGGCCATTGTACAGTGTCACCTAAGGTCCAAAGAATAACTCTGACCTTTTCCCTTTCTCACGTTTCCCTTTTGCTTTAGTCTCTCTGTCCACTTCCGTCGTTCCAAAAACATGCCCTGACTGGAGCCATTGTGTTCATCAATACCACCGTTGTACTTAAAAACACAAAGCACCTGCCTTACTTTGGTCAAAGCGAGGGACAAGAAGACAGAGAGAGCAGCAACACTGGAGACAAGGGGTGATAACACCAATATCCACCAACAGAAGCTTGTAGATACCGCCTCTGTTGACTTAGACAACCGATCCGGCTAAACAAATCAATCAGTCTATCAGCTCCCCCTCAAGTCTGCTGCCATCTGCTCGATTTAGTCGGAGGTGCTGTTACTCTGTGATTTAACTCCAGTGTCCCTAAAACCCCAAGGGCCCCTTTGAGAGACTCCTTTTCTTCCGGGAGAATAGCAGAGGTAAAAAGGCAGCGGTGTTGAGTTACATTGAGTTTAATGGCTTCATCCAGTTGAGGCACAATGTATTCCAGACATGTCTGGAAGACAACACTGATAGCACCATTGGTCTTTAGAAGAGGACCCATTAAATAGAGCTCCCTCCCACCTTCTCCCTAACTCCTGACACTTCCTGATTGTCCCGGCGCCTCCCCCCTACCTTCGCCCTGGACGGCTCATTGTGGAACCCTTCAGGAGGAAAGGCTGGATGTGTCCCTCATGCTTCTGGCATACAGTAATTCATGCCAACCACTTTCCAAGTTTATATCTCCAAACATCCCTCACTGACTGACCTCATTAGGCTAGAGACAGGATACTCTGGAACATCTTGCCAACATGACCATTATTTTATTCGTATAGCACTTTTCTAAAACCAACTTTGCAAAGAACTTCACAATCAAGACAAACAAAAGACACAGAAAGGTGTAGCCATCAGGGCGTGGGTGGGATAGGGACGAAGGGACGAACGGGTGAGGACAGGATAAATAAGGTTACAGGTTAATGGCGGTGAAAAGTATGAGACTGTTACTCCGTAGTCTCTTTATCACTACAGGAATATAATAGTTGTGACTCACCGTCGTCGTTGCAAAGGTAGGAGTAGAAGCCTTCTGACTTCAGCATGATGAGGAGTGATCCCCATCCCAGCAGCACAGCGGAGAAGAGTAGATTCTCAATGACAGCAGTCACTGCCATCCACCAGCGCCTGCCAAATGCTGTAGCCAAGGTTGGAGCCATGGTGGAAGGGGAGAAGTGAAAGACCAGTGTAGGGAAGAACCAGCAGAGAGAGAGAGAGATGAAGAGACTGAGTGATAGAAAGAGGAGGAAGCAAGAACAGGCAGGTAGTGCAAAGAGAGCACTGAAGAAGAAAATGGTTGGGAATCCTCCCTGACAGGCGCTTAGGAGGAAAGATCACTGATCACTGATCTGTGGAGAGAAAAGCAGCATAGAGGAAAGGGGGAGGTTTTTCAGTTAGCCTGTTGCTGACCTCATGAAAGGAAAGGAAGGGGCAGTTCCTAACACAAACACAAAATCACAAGATAAAGGCACTGAACTTTGAACCTAACTCATGATAATTGACGTAATTGACAGAAGTGTAAATGAAGCTGTTTTTTTTCCTAATTATGGATGGATTGTGCAGCATGCCCTGTGCTTGCTCAAGGCTTTCTAACTTGTTTGATTAACTTAATTGATTTTCTATCCCCATATAAGACAAACAGCGTAGTTACGATTGTTAAGATGTTAACAACAGGTCGTAAAATATTAACACAGGAGGAACGCCTTTGTAATGCAAGTACAAAGATCATTTCATCACATTACAGGGACAAATAATAGTGGCATCATAAACTTTGTGCTGTTTTGTGGAAAAGGCAAACTGGTCCAAACTGGACTCGGGGAGAAACTGTCTCACCACCCCCTCATCCCGTGGCCTCTCTGTGTCTTCTACACAACCCCTAAATGTCCTCACAGGCCCATCGAACCGCAACTTTTCTCTGTAATTACTGTGGTGCATTCAAAACATAAAAGAGCTGCCAGACAGACAATAAACAAATAAGCACACACATCCTCTCTCTCTCTCTCTCTCTCTCTCTCTCTCTCACACACACACACACACACACACACACACACACACACACACACATATGCACACATACACAAGCTTCTGATCATAGGGCTACCAAAAAAGAAAAAAGAAAATAAATCAAAGCATAGTTGTAAATCCCATGGGGAATAAATAAAATATAATAAATACAAATGAAAAAAAACTCATTATATTCTCTATAATACAAATAAAATGATAAAAACCTGTCCTGAACTCCATACCTTTCAGTCATAAGCACGCTGCATGGCACAATCCACAATTCACAATGTGCTCCAGGTGAAACTGCTCCTCAGTTGGCTTTAAATGACTGACCAGTACCTGTGAAAAGTCAAATGTATACCCTACACAGCGCCCCCTGCTGACCATGGGCATGATGTCCACCACCAATAATGAACAATCGCATCATATAGCACTATAATATCCCTAGGATAATCGTGTATTTGGTGATATTTGTATAGTATCCCATTAAAATGAGAGAGATGAAGAGAGGAAGTAAAGACGAGAGGAGGAAGTAAATCATCGCCGTTGTGCAATGGGAAGCACGAAAGTTATTATGCATATTAGTTATTTTGCTGGCTGATGACATTTTTCTCGACTGAAAAGGAGTAATTAAGGTAATCAGGTTCGCAGTCGGGTTGAAAGCAAACCGGAAGTCTCCGGGAGATAAAGATGATTGGCGACTATCAACAGTGCTGACTCCAAACTATCTCACTCATTAACAGCCATTGATAAGTTGATAGTGGACAGGGAAGTGTTGCGTAACTTGGCTTTCGACAACAAGCTGTAGGTCATGAGTAAGTGATGGGGCACGAGCTGCTATAGATTCTTTATCGATTGTGCAATGTTATCAGGCTCTTCGGTATCACAGTTTTACATTCCAGACATTGTAGCGATTACAGGGTCTGGAAATGTCAGCAAATAGACAACAGAAATCTACGGAGCCCCCGAAGCAGCAGAAACGTCTGGATGCTTGCAGGATCTCAGCTGAAACCACAATCTATATATGCGAATTAATCAGTTAATCAAATAATTAATCATTAATCAAAAGTATCGTAGTTGAACAGGAAGTCCTGTGGAAGTCCAGAATTGTTGTGATCAATGACTTCCCTGATTAAAGTTGAATGCCACTCAGTTTTAAAATTCATATTGGCTGTTTGCCTGGCAGCCCTATTGGACTAGCTCTGTAACATGGTGCTACTAAGTATACAATGGATGGTAAACTGATTGATCGCCCAAGGAACTCTTGTAACCCATAAATCAGGACTATAGATTTACTAATTCATGTAAAGAAGTGAAGCATTGGATTGTAGTGTTTCGTCTCATACAACAACAAAAAAACCCTGATGTTTTGATGTTCACTTACAACTCATTTCCTAGACCATAGACCTTATCTGACCATTATGGAGAATTCAGCTGTACAAATATTGATTAGGCTGTCAATGGGATTAACACAGTGCATTTAAACTGAGTAATAGTGTGCTTTTAAATTATCCATGTAGGTCTACTCACTAAAGATGATTGGGGTAGATGAGACTAGGTATTTGGAAACTGATAAGGGTTTACTGTCATCAACAAGAGCTGAAGAATAAATTGAGTAAGGGTCCACAGATCTAACATGAACAGAAAGGAATAGCAGTAGCCAGACAGCTCCTCTATCCCTCAAATATCACCGGCCTGCATTCTTGGCAACACTCCATTGTCAAATTGCATTAGTGCCACAAGGTGGTGATGAAAAACCACATGAAAGGACAAAAAAATAAAGAAAATAGAAATTAAGACAATTTCATTGAGCATGACCACCCATACACAAATAACAGAACATAGTGGAATAAACCTCTTTATTGCACATTCATACTTTGAATCAAACATATTTGTTACAGTAGTACTTTGCATAAGTAGCTCAAACACAGTGCAATATGCCAGAAAACAGAAGCGACACACAAACAACCCGCAACTATAGAAAGTTAAGTTGTAAGAAAGAAAAGAACATTGAACCTTATAAATGATTTTACAGCCATTGATAGGGGTAGATATGAACTGGCAAGATCAGTGATTCGTTATATTGCTTAATATTTTGTGTATGTAGTCTCTCTCACCCACATACACAACAGTGGTACGGTCCCTGGATTTTTATCAAGTGCAGTCATTGCCATTGTTGCACACATACAACAGTCCCTTCATTAGTGCAGTAGACCCGCCACCAAGAGTCCAAGTGCCAGAGAAAGTAGCAGGATGTTTAGGGAGCCTTCACTCCTTGGTGCTACAGCAGGAGATAAGAGACAAGGAAATGGGGAAGGCATCAGAGATAGGATGGGGAGGGGCAGAAAGGCAAATTACATCATCCTTTTTACATTTAAAACCTCCATTACTTAAAGAATTTACACTTCAATGCACAACCTGTCCAGGCGTTTCTGTGCTATATCTTTGTAATCAATCAATCTTATCATGATTCAATGATTTGATGCCCAGAGATAGATAATGTTACAGAATATTTACACATCCATTACATAACAATTGCAACAAGTACATGACTAGAATAAACTAGACTAGACTGCTGGACTGAACTCAACAACTAGACTAGCAGTACTACTAGTAACACACAGCTAGACTAGACTAACTTGAATCGTTTACTCAGCTGTAGAGATGGCCACTCATCAACTGATTGATATGTACAGTACAGGACACACACACATTTGAACTATAATAAAGGTTAAGTTCATGGCATTATCGAAACGCCACAATTGCCAAATTAGATGTCGTATCTTTCTGACTGAGATATTAAAGGTTAATATATTCTCTACTGCTATATAATACTGAAATGTTTGATTTATGTTGAATTTTAATTTGTTTTGTATTTCTATTCAATGTTGATACTTAGATGTCCAAACAAAGTGACAAATATATTTCAAACATCTGTACTAGTAGTACAGTACTTGAGTACTTCGGTGCTGTGTGGTCTGACCTTTCTGACCTCCTGACAATCGAGGCTGTGCATCATAGGGTCAGAAAAAAATATCTTACCATGTGAAGAGTTTTCTGGAATAAAAAAAAAAAAGTGGTATGTTAGAAAAATGTTCCGCAGTAAAGTTCTTCATACCATGCATGCATGTACAGTACCAGTCAAAGGTTTGGACACACTTACTCATAGAAAGGGTTTTTCTTTATTTTAGAATAATAGTAAAGTCATCAAAACTGTGAAATAACACAAAAGGAATTATGCAGTGACCAAAAAAATAAAAATAAAATAAAAACTATCTTATATTTTAGATTCTTCAAAGTAGAAACCCTTTGGCATTAACAAGCAAAGAAATTCCACAAATTAACTTTTAAAGGCCACAATCACTATGTGAGTCTTTAAAATGATGATTTAATCATTGTGGTTCAACATTCTCCACCTCTAAAGTCTAAATGAAAACTACTTGTTGGGGGTGCATTTCAATTTAATTAAAATGTAAGTTTTGTAAGTTTTTCAAGCATTTAAGCATCAAGCCTTTATATCAAAATGTCTTTAAGATCATGAGAAACAAAAACAGGTGTGTCCAAACGTTTGACTGGTACTGTATGTAAATACACAAGCACGTACGCACACAGACAGACAGACGCACACACACACACCTCTGATGGTGAAAGTGGTCTCCATGCCAGCGTGGATGTGGTCAGTCACGTGGCAGTGAAGCAACCAAGTCCCAGGGTTTCCGGCTACCATCTCCACTGTCTGGAAAGTCCCGGGGAAGAGGTCGAACACATCGGCACGGTGCACGCCATCCGTCTGACACACACACACACACACACAGGGAGAGGAAGGGAGGGGAGGAAAAAAGCATTGAGTAGAGGAAGGGAGAGTAATTTCCAGAAAACAGCCTTACGTGAGTCAATTCAGTAAATATACACTGTGTCAACATTGTGTATGTCAGTGACAATATTGATCAATAATAAGAGCTAGTGATGATTATGATGTCACTGATGATAGCAACATACCAACCCGGCCAATCTGTGATGACTTTTTACCAAAAACCAAAAGGACAAGAGTTAAAGGGTAATTCCGGGATTTTTCAACCTGGCCTCTATGTCCACAAAATCGCTTTTCATACCTTTAAGTAGATCCCAAAAGTTTCTGAGTTTCTCCGGTCCGTCGGCTCAACCGGCAGTCGCGTAACGGCGGCTCTATGGCGGCAACGTAATCCGTAAAGGCATACTCAGCCGGTCAAAGTACGTCCACTAAAAGTGCTTGTTTTTGTCACGGACGGGCTGATTGTTATTCGTGTTATTATCCAAATGTCTGATATGTCAATTATGGTTGATATGTGAGTCGAGTTTTGAGTTCACGTAGAGGAACTGCTAGAACTTGCAGCAGCTGGTTCACCCTCTTGCTTCCATAAACTATCTTCGTGGACATAGAGGCCAGGTTGAAAAATCCCGGAATTACCCTTTAAAAGATGTAACGTTGCTGAATCCAGCTTCCTCACTCGCTGCTGTGTAGGAGACACTTCTGTATTTCACTCTTAACTTTTGATTTGTCACTTCCTGTGTACGGACGTGTTATCCCACCAGTGTCCATACACTCTGCTCCCACACCATGCTCTTCTTTACTCCAGTTACTTGTAATGGTTTTAATCTTAATACAAAAAAGTAACGGTTTTCCTTTACAGAGGATTACTTTTGAGAATACTTTTGGACCATTGAAATGGTTACATGTGTTCTACATAAAATTCATAAAATGTGGTGCAGAAGAGCATTTTGTATGAAAAAACAATACTGGTATCTTAACAATACATCACATTTTTGATAAATTAGTTAACTGTTATTTATCATTATTATCATTATCATTATTATTATTAGTCGTAGTAACCATCCCTGTGTATTCTTGCATAAAACTCTTGTCTAGTGAAACGTTTGGACGGTCACGATGACGATGCTGTTGATGAGAAGATACCTTGTAGGTGAAAGTCTCAGCATGGAAGTGAACGGTGTGCATGTCCACTTCGTTGCCCATTCCCAGTAGATACCAGTCTACCTTCTGGCCCTGCATCATCACCAGTCCATGGAGGTTGCCATACAGCTTACCATTAATCCCTTCAATAAGACACACACGTACATCCACACACACACACGGATACACACACAGACACAGTATGCAGGCACACACAATGCATACAACAGACATATATATATATATTTCAGTTTTTCTTGCTCTTATCCTGATGTTCCTAAACCAGTTATGATTAAAATCTCAGTTTATAATGTTTCAGTTATGTGTTAAGACAGACAACCTCTTTAAAGCACTCAAGGCAAACTTGATTTCCTTTCTTTTATCTTTTCTTTAAGATTTTTTTAAACATACGCGACAAAAGTTGTCAAGTTGTATCGGCGGGTTTTTCTCTAACCTGTGTGCGTTGAAGTTCATGCCGTGTGTGTTTGAGGGGCCGGTGGTGAGTGTCCACGTATCAAAGTAAAGGCCAGATGGACGGGATAAAGTTGGATATGGGGAAAGTGCTAGTTGGATCCTGAAAGCTTTCTGTCTGTGTGGGTGTGTGCTACTGTGCATTTCAATGATTACATGTTTAGGCAATTCTGTATTAGCGCTTTTCATAAGGTTTTAATTACAGGGCTGTGGCAGGCTGTGGTTTGTGTATCCATAGATGGTTCAAATCCAAATTGTATCACGCAACCAACAGTTTCACTCTCTCACTCGGCCTCCCTCTGCCTCTCTCTCTTTCTCCCTCACCGTGCATCAGGTTGCTCTCCTCAAAGTCTTCGTCCGGTGTGAAGGCGTCGGGCTCGATGTCGAGGTACGTTCTGATGTTGTCCTCCAAGTACCAGGAGTTATTCTCATCGAACACCATGAAGAGCAGAGCGAACTCCGTGGCCACGTCTCCCCTCTGTCTGCCTGCACCCTCGCTGCGCAAGGTGCCAGGCCTGCATACCACCAGCGGCCCCAGGAGACCACTGTACAGATCCTGAACATAAACTCGAACATAAAAAACTCGAAAGGGCTCTCTCACAATAAACATCAATTTTTGTTTAACCCCTATTTAAACAGTTACGTTAATTAAGGGCACATTCCCATTTACAATAATGTAATACATGCAGTATGTACCCTGATGAAATCAACAGTGGAGTAGTAGGCGTAGGAGATGCAGTTAGGATCTGTGGGCCCTGGACCAGAGCTGGGAGGAACATCCCACCTGAACTCGGTTGTGTAGCCTGATGGGAGAACACACACACACACACACACGCAGACAAATTATAAACATACTTTTGTCGCGGGGTCCCTTCATAAGCAACTCTGCACATTTGTTACGTTCAGTATTCTCACCAGGTTGGACTGGAGTGTGCGCGTCACTGGTCTTCACCCCGTGCGCGTGAATGGAATATGGCCGGCTGGCTTTGTTTTTGAACGTGATCAGGATCTGCTCTCCTACCTCTGCTCTGATTATTGGACCTGCAGGGGGAAACAAAACAAAACACATGCATGTATGGATGCGTGAGCCATTCACTCCATTTCTCATCTCTTCCTGGTTAGAAGGAACTGCTAAGCGTACCTAAAATTCCCAAGTGTTGCTGGTTTGCGGGTCGCTGTTTCTGTATTGTGAAGGTATCGTCGGTGTACTCTCTATACACCACCTTCTTGTAGCGAGAGCCAATTCTGTTCTTCCCTCTCTCCACAAATATACTGCCTGGACTGGGAGACATGCATCAATTTGCTAGCATTAGCAAACAGTAATACGTTATGCCATAAATCATAGGTTCAAGCTCAAAAACAGAAATACGTCACCATACAATTATTGATACTCAAAGTAAGGTGAGAAGCGAGGTAAGTGGCGTGTAATTATCTTGCACACACACACACACACACACACACACACACACACACACACACACACACACACACACCTGTCCTCTGGTGTGGCATGGTGCTTCTCCAGCTCCCAGGCTCTGTCAGGTGAGTAGTCCCACTCTACTTCTTCAGCACTGACAAAGTACTCTACCACCTTTGACGGCGGTTTGTGTGTGAGTGTCACATTATGGCAATTTTTTACTGTGAACTGCTGTCTCATCCCAGCTGAGAAGTGGTCTGTTACTCTGCAGCTCACTTCATACACACCTGTACAGGAAAATGAAAAGAGGTTAAGGGGTATGGATAAATACAGCATGTTTATGGCAGGCACTATGTAAAGTCTTAATTTTAGTTTTTAATTTTATTCAACTTTTACAACTTTTCCCCTAATTCTAAGCTTACCGTGACCAAATTAGACCAAATGATGCATCACTTACTCTTACGTCAGGATGCTGCAGGATGCAAACACTGTGAATAAATAGTTTATGTTCCTACAACGTCTGGGAGTCTACCCAGACATTTCCTGCACCAGTTTATATTGTGGTTTTACATGTTTCCTGTTGTCAAGTGTTGGTTGGAGGTTATATGAGAAGTAAACACAAGAACAATACACAAGGCCTGCCTGTCAAAACAAAAAATGATGGATTCTTGGACTCAAAGAATGTGTCTGTGTAGTATGTGGTATGTGGTAAAGTATGTGGTGTGTGTGTGTGTGTGTGTGTGTGTGTGTGCGCACGTGTATAGAGTAATGTGACTGACCGGCAGTGTCCGGCCGCATGGCAAGTGCAGCCGTGGTGTGTGGGAACAGGTTGACTGTGTCGCGGGTAGTGCTCTGCCTCTGGAAGGTGTTGCCCTCAAAATAAACACCATGGATGTCCGCCTCTGTACCTAGCCCAAAGGTGTACCACACAACTCTGTCCCCAGCACACAACTCCAGACCGGGAAGGTTCCCATACATGAACCCATTCACCGCTAAAATGAAGGGCAGATTAAAAAAAATACAGAAACAAAAAATCAGTAAATCAGTATCAATATAATAATATTTAAAGGTAAATATAGACAATGAGGCATTGTGCCTGTGTACACACTCACCCACCCATCCCTCCACCCCCCCAAACCCCCCAGTCACACTGCTTACCATGCATCTTATTGCTCTCCTGAAAGTCTTCATCATCAGCGTTTGTCTCATTGCTGCCATGGTTGTTGATATTGTCCTTCAAATACCAGCTCATGTTCTCATCCATGACAGAAAAGAGAAGGAAAAACTCCTTATCCAAGTCCTTCTGTTAAATAGTACACAGACAGTCATTGTGAGACGAAGGGTAAACTAAGGGTAAAGGTACAATACATAAAGTGAAAAATGTAATACATTGTTTAGAAGTCCTTCACACTTATTTGCGATACAAAAGAACGTGGGAAAGACAAGTTGATAGTTTTGTCAGTATTTAGAGTGAACAAAGGGCAGAGGAAAAGGTTAGAGGTCAAAGTTAATGATGCTAGATTAGGAGGGTGTTTGGCACAGAAAGCTTTGTCAAATGAGGTGAAGAACCTAGTTGAAATAATATCGCAGTGTCTTTACGGGCATTCTGGTGGCTCAGTGGAAAAAGACCCATATTATGTACTTGCAATGTTGTGGGTATGAATTCATCTCATGACCCATCTTTCTCTCTCTCCCATATTTCCATGCCACTCATCACTTCATACTTTCTAATTGATAAAGAAAACATATGATTTGTGAATGTGAATTGTTAGATAAAGAAAAATAAATATCGATGGCCGAAGAGCAAAACCTACTATCTGAAAAAATTCACTTTTTTTTTGAGAAAACTAAAAAAAATGTGTTGTTTTTTTTGTTCTCATCATCCAAAGTGAAATCCGCCAATCAGAAAATTATGCAGATCGGAGGTTTTGCGCTTTGGCCATCGTTATATCTAAATATATAGTGAGTCAGATTCTGAGAAGGGTTGTGTGTGCCTACCTCTTTTGTTGTTATGTGCCCAGAGGAAAGCAATTAAAATGCTGTGTACTTTCTGCCAACTTGCTGAGACAGAGTGAGAAAGAAAGGCGAAGAGAAAAAAAAAAGAGACAAAGTGTGGATGGAAGTGAATACAGCACCTGTGTTCCTTCCTTCCCCAGGGCTCCTTTCTTGCACACCAGCAGGGGTCCAACTAATCCAGAGTTGGTATCCTGGGCGGGGTCACTGGCCGAGTAGTACAGGTAGGGGATACAGGGGGAGTCTGAGGATGAGGGACCTTCCAGCACCTGCCAGTTATAGGTGAAGGTCTGCCCGGGACCCACCTGGGAGCCAGGCTTATCAACACCTATTGCACAAAAGTACTACAATTACCAGATCTGCTGCTTCCATCAGATAAAGCATCTATTCATGTGAGTGATCACATTCAAAAGGATCTTGACGTTTCCTATTACAATCCCGAGCCACATTGTTATCTGTCTTCAATGAGACGTTTGTTCAAAACACAGTGTTTCCCCTACTAATATACAGGCCTAGTGTGAGGGCCCCAGACCAAGGAAACCTGCGCTAGGCCAGCAGACAGCAGACAGAATGGACCGATTTGAAAATGCAAGACACAGTGATTCAGAGTGATTGCTAGCAAAAAGGCTAGACAGATACAATTGCTGCTGTGGGGCCAAACTGGCAAAGAAACATGGTGAGGAGGGAGAAAGGGAAACAAGTGATACGGGAGCTGCGTGCTAGACTCAGATGTCGCTCTACTGCAACCTTCTACTCCACCTGATTCTACTCCACCTGACTCTCCCATCCATCCGCCTGATGCTGAGGCCTGAAGCAACCGCTACAACAACGGGATGTGGCCACATAAGGCCTCAAAATGGCTCCTTCTGCCCTGCGGCTTAACAGCTTACCCAGAATGTCTTGTCTTAGCTGTAAACTACTCCCTGAAACACAGCTCTCCGTGTGATCACTCTTTGTTCTGTAACTATTACGCAACTAACTGCGGTAAGTGTCTCACCGTCCTCATAGCTGCTGCCCTGGAAGCGTTTGTCATAGTGCAGGCCATGAGGCTGGATGCTGTAGTTCCTATTAGCCTTATTCATGAAAGTCACTCTGAGGAGGTCTCCTTCCTCAGCCCTCAGGACAGGACCTGGACAAAAGGGCGGCAAACAAAGTAAAATGTAATAGGGAATATGTGACATCCCAAAGGAGAGACTCAGTGAAAGAGCAGTCCTCAATCAAAATGAAGAACGCAGCCTCACACTCATATCTGGGGATGCAACAGATTTGAATGTCTAAAACCAACGTCATCATCGGGGTAATGTAATGAAAGAGCAGGCCTCACCTAGGATTCCCAAGTGTTGTGTCTCAGGCGTTAGCGGTTTTTTGGTGGTGAAGGTATCATCTGTGTAGGCTGTGTATATCACTTTCAAGTAGCGCCCCCCGATCCTACCCCCATCCGCGCCAAAAAACACCTCTGATGCACTGTGTGAGAGGGGGTGGAGTGGGGGGGGGTATAAAATAAAGAAATTCATGTGGCCTTGGTGAGTCAGGGCTGTGGAATTTCATACTAGTCAAACAGAACAGAACAAGCAGCTGGCCAGTCAGAGGGGTTACACAATGTCAGGTCAGGGAACAATAACAAAAAAACAAACAATTGAATCACTAGCTACACTGTTTACACTAGACACCACAAAATCAGTCCTGTTTGAGCCCAGAGCCCTTAGACACATAGACAACTCCATTTGGACACCTTAAAATGTATTGTTGTAGTTCACAATGTGCCTCTTTGATATGAACGTGTACGCCTTACCTGTTGCTCGCTGTAAGGGATATGTTATTAATGAGATCCATTCCTGATGGGGCGTAGTCCCACTGGACTTCCTCTGCCGCCAGGTAGTAATCCCTCACAACACCTCCCATCACTGAGGGGCTAGCCTTACTGCTACTGTTACAGGACTTCACTTCATAGAAGGCCTGCATCCCAGCTGGTATAGTTGAATACACACACACACACACACACATAGGTAAGAAGATAATACAACCTGCAATTAAAGTGTACCGAGTTTATGCTTGGAAGGAGTTTATGCTAGGAATGTCTGACTGGATTCTGATTTCAATGGCAGGGTATAAAATGATGGTGTGGCAGAGTTCTGTTACAACACGTTCAACTTCCTTATCTCTTTCTAGAACTTCATTATCTGATAAAGGAAAATAAAGCCCCAGAAGGGTGTCAGAATCTGTGAAACTAAAGGCAGACCACCAAACCTGCGATTGAAACAAATCTGCGATGTAGTTTAATGCTGTGATGTAATTTATTTGAAATGAATGCTGGCCATGAAGTTACGGAGAGAGACAGACAAGATTAACATGTTCTGTCAAGTGTCAGCATTACTCATACTGGGTACATATCGCCTTACAATAAACAGACTTTGGACAGGCCTTACTCCTCTGGGATTCCTGGAAATAAAGTCTATGACATAGCATGGCGTGTTTCAACTTGACGGATGTGGCTGTTAGACTGGTTGTCATTTGTTGCACTCTCTAATAAACAAAAGAATCCCAGAGTCCCGAAATACGAGCACAGCTGTAAAACGACACCATTATCTTAAACCCCTGAGCGGTCCGTATGATACCGTAGCAGTGGTACCCCAAGGCAATGCATTCTCCCCCGTCAGCAACTCTCCTCAACCAATCGGGAGTCAGAGCAAAGAGGTCAAAGGTGACACAGAGAGGTAAAGGTCAGGTGCCCTACCCTGTAGGTGGTCGTTAACCTGACAGCTCAACAGCCACTTTCCTGTTGCCATCGGCACCATCCCGGCTGTAGCAAAAGTGGCTGGGAACAGGCTGAGAACGTCTGTGCGGTGGCCGCGGTCCAACAGTGTATTCCCATGGAAGTAGGCAGAGTGAATATCCACCTCGTTACCCATGCCAAACAGATGCCAGGCTACTGACCGGTTCTGGCATAACTTGATTCCAGGCAGGTTACCAAACATGTACCCATTAATGGCTGTCACACAAAGAAAAAACGACAGACGTTAGAGGACAGGACAAAGAAAACAGATTTTCTTTAATACATTCTGCTGAGGGAAATAGTGATGTGAAAATTGAAGTGATGTGACTGTATTCTTTGTAAATTCTTAAAGAATTAAAGGATACAGACAGCATTGTCGCATATAACTCACATAATTCCTAGCAAAAACTTTGACAACAGAGATTGATAGATTGTAGAGAGATAGAAGGAAAGGAAGAAAATGAGTATCTTCATTCCAATTTAGACAGACAATTTGGATTAGGTCAACAATAAAATCAAGTTTCCGTGGTACAATGAATAATATCCTTATGGTTAACCCACTCAAATCCATGTAGCCTTATGATCTAAACATGAGAAAGACCCACCATGCATCAGGTTTGACTCCTGAAAGTCAGGGTCATCTTGGTCGACTCCAGCTGGATCAGTGCAGAAGGTCTGAATGTTGTCCTCCAGGTACCAACTCAGGCCTTCGTCCACCACGTTGAACATCAAGAAGACATCCTGGTCCACATCATTACGCTCTGATTCAGAAGTCTGCTTCAGGATACCTGTGTTCACACAGGTAGGACAGACACAGATGTGACCCACCATGGAAAAACAGGCACATTGTGGGAGTTTTTTGCTGGCACAGACAATTGATATGTGCATTCAGAGCTTTTGAGTTATTCATTATTAAATCAAAAAAGTGCATTTTGATTTAACTTTTTTCTGAAGTAAAATGGATAAGGTTAAATGAGCCTGGGTTTATGGCATTTGGTCACATATCTTCATACCTTTTTTACAGGTGAGCAGTGCCCCGATGAGCCCAGAGGAGATATCCATAGGGGCTTCAACATGGGAGTGGTACACCCAGGTCAGACAGTTGGCATCGTCATCGGTGGGGGCGAATTCTGGCCTGACTTCCCAGCGGTAGGTGTAGCTCCCTCCTGGAGGAACGGCGTCGTCCTGCTTCAACCTGCCTGATGTCCCATCTGGATAGAGCGCCCCTAGTAGATAAATGCAGGATGTTTCATCATATCATAGCTTGGCAGAACAATGCAGAACATATACATGAAATATATGATTTATCAATTGTAAATGGCCTTAATAATCACATCATCATCAAAGATTTTAATAATCAAGGTGGTATCCTTTTCTTCTTTGGGTCTTATCTCTATTAAGCTTTAAACCGCCACGTGTGTAAGCGTATATGCTCTATAAACATCTAAATCTCCTCACACAGTGACAGACGCTTCTAGATACACCAGTGAACTTTGAGTTCCTCACTTGTCATCTGACATGTCTTAACACAGAATTTGCTGATTTTATCACGTGTTGTTTTGACCCCCAAGAGGCTGCTTATACATTCTGTACTGTACAGTACATATTAATTGGCCACTTAGAGGGAGTCCTCTGTCTGACTGACTCGCAGATTCTGAAATAAGGCAGGGCGTCATTCATAATCTGTTCTGAGGAGGAATTTCTTGTGGAGCCTGGAAAACTTCCAGAACAGCAAGCATGTCTCCAGTGGTTTTGCTGGCTGTAGGGTATTGCATAACACAAAGAATAGAATGAAAGTGGGACACGTCACTCTTTGTAAAGGCATCATGTACATTGATCTAGCTGGACTCCTTCTTTATTTCTTATTTGCTAGTCCTTTTTCTTTTCAAAGCGTGACAACTTTCTGTTATCTGAGTTATTCTGGCACTGAAGAGTGGAGATAGCGCCAATCTGGCATGAATTTCAGATGAGCACCAGACAAAGCCATTCTTTGTGGAATGGAAATAAAATATTATATGCAGTATTTTATTACTACATGTAAGGTGAAAGTATGTCCAACTGCCTTAAAGGAATGACAAAACTAAGATTGTCCGCCAGACAAATCCCTTGAACATGACTCCGGTAGTCCATTATTATAGACTGCTACATCAATGATGAATGGAAAAAAAAACTTTCCTGGAAGCCAAGGCCGAGAAATATTCACTTTCTTCATCCTAACCTGGTCGAACAAGTGTTTTAATCACAGATACAATCTCAAAGGGCTTCACAAAACACCCACGATGGAATAACGGAAAGAAAGGAACCTTGTGACGGGCTACTCAGAGAGGAATCCCCCCATGGGCCTAACCGTGTTCTGAAGGGTGGGTACATAATACACAAAATAAACACATTAAGGACACTTGGGTGAAACATCCAGTGAAGAAAATTGTTTATCTTGAGTATGTGTAGTGACATCACTCAGTTGCTTTCAATTTGAAAACCTAGTCCAAAATGTCATACCTCAAAGTCAAACAAACAATGGCAATTTGATCCGGGTTCTGCAATTTATTTGCTAAATTTTATGTTGCACTTTTCATGATATATTAGGCGAGATAATTTCCCAAAAACTCTATATATCCATTTTAGAAAAAAAGTAATTACCTGAAGTTCGTCATTCAGTGTTCATTATTCTTTAAAATATATGGGATCCAGTCTGTTGATGTTATCACTTTGTCAATTTAAAAAAGTTACCGATCAACATACCAGCTATTATTGCTATTTTATATGAGTAGGTGTCATTTTTGTTTGGGGGATATCTCATTTTGGAGCAAACCTTATCCAAAAACAAAACTCTGATTCTCTTTGATGTTGCACGTGTGTGTACAATATTCAGCGCGTGCACGTGCGTGTGACACTATACCCTCTGAATCTTTCTCATAGAAGACTCCGTGGGGGTGCATGGAGTAGTTCCTCGAGGCAGAGTTCTTCAGGTGGACCACCATGATGTCATCAACCTCAGCCCGCAGTATGGGTCCCAGGAAGCCCAACCATTCAGGTCTGGGGGCCAGGCGGCTGTATGTGGCATCTGTGTACTGTAGGAACACAGCCTTCTTATACGATCTGCCAATACGATGGGGCCCTCTCTCCAAGAATACAGATGCATGCCTGAGACAGGAATGGATGGAAAGAAAGTGAGTGAGAGATAAAGAGCGGGCAGGGGCTAGATGGACGATGGTAACAGCAGTACTGATGGACAAGGGAGAAAGACAGCGTGGAGGAGAAGAGTCTGGAGGAGGCAGTAGAAAAAGACGTGAAAGTAGTGACCCCTATTATGTTGGGCAATCTGTGCTGTTCCCTCCTGTTCTGCTATTTTTCTGTGCACTATGCACGCATACTAAGCTTTCACTAAAGGTGGCCATTTGTCTTTCTTTGGGATTATTTTAAAAAGCACAGAAATTAAGTCATAAATACTTAATTGTTGTGTTAACTAGTGTTTCAGAACAATTCCATCTATCGGGTTGCAGCTCTCTAACAATTAAATATATCATTACTGTGATTACATGTTGTCATCCGCTAATAACCTGTTACTGGAGCTGCTGTGAACATATTCATGTTACAGTAAATCCAATTCACAATCAAAACAACAGCAACAGCACAACGCATTACATTCTCAGGACATATAAGTGTACAGGTTTTACCGATAACCTTGCTGACAGTCTGACTTCAGGGTTTTACTGACCACTTGGTCATAGGTGACCCATTTCAAAGTGCTGAGTTATGACAAATGACAATTAGTAGTTATGAACATAAACAACACTTTCATGGTTCATGGTTCCAAATACAGAAGAAATAAATCATATTGTATCAACAAATCATAAAGAAAATCATCAGAAAATAAAGAACATTTTATATTTTCATGGTCCCACTTTCAATCTTTCAACTATACATCTGTGCAATATCACAAGGTCTAGCAAACTCTTCTCTCTATATTAGGGTTGACACGAAACCTATGAAAGGAAGCCAAGTCTTCCTCGAACCCCATGCAATAAGGTCACTATGAACTAATCATGCCCCGTCATCTTTCCTCTGCATCCACCACCAGGCTACAAGCAACACAACAGTCCCAGCAGAACTGACTGACAAGAAGACACTGGATATATAAACTATTGGCCATATTCCTTTCATTCCAAACTTTTTTGAAGGTCCCCTTGTCGGATCTGTCAATTCTCAAATAAACACACGTATATTGAGTAGCTCACTTGTAAATAGACTATCTGCACAGGTCTTTCCCATCTGAACATTTTTCCCCAAATCATATAAAATCATAGAAATCACTTGTCACAAACTCACTCATCAGTCGCGACTTCTCTTCCGTTTATGAGGTTTTTTCCACTTGGTGCGTAGTTCCACACATGTTCAATGATCTGGACATAGTACACTCTCTCCCTGCGCGCGCCCACCGGATGAGAGGAGAAAAGAACCAACAAACTTGCCAACAAGCTTAATGCCCCTGCCATGTCCAAATGAATGTCCCATTAGACGCAGGGCCGAGTCTCTGGCGCGTTTCGGTTTCAAGAAGAACAACGAAAGACTTCTGTTAACTCCCCCATGCAAGCACGTAAACTCTATGCATTTCAGCAGGCTGCGGCACTTATGAAACTCTCCCGGGGAAAAACAGTCGAGCTATTCAGACTGGGAGCAATGAGAGCGACCGCCTACTACCGTGGTATCGGGCATGCAGGGATAATACACCCAGTCTCCCAAGGTTAAATATTATAGGATGTTGACACAATTAATTAGGCCAACGGTTGGTGGTAAAATATAGGCTTGTGCACTACGGTTGACTGCACGGCTAACAACTGCCAGTCTGCCATGTTATTTTATTTGGAAAATATTTGTACACCTACTTGTAAAACTCTCCAAGCTACTTGAAAGCCGTTGAATGCAGTAGGCTTAACTTTTGATGAACTGTACCTGACAACAAGCACGTCAGCATCACCTTGCAGTTCAGCTGTATCACCAATATTAGGAGCCACTGTCTTTGAATGGCACGTGTGCTGCGGTGCTGTTTTGCTGCTTTAATAGGTGAAGGGAAAGAATATTACACCGTTTACCATTTTATTTAGTACTACTAGGGCAGGGTGGCTCTGAATACCTCATTCTACCTGAAAGCCTTGTTAATTTACCTTACATCAGAAGTGTCAGGGTGACACCTGCTGACCAACTGCCTGCAGTACAAGTGTAGAGTCTGGGTAAACTGAGTGGCCTGTAGCTACTGTACAAATTCATGACACCAGATTCAATGTGATAAGTAGAGTGCCTTTTTTTGAAAGAAAGAAAAACCTCTAAAGGGGTGATCTCAGGGGTGCCCATTTGAGGGACAACTTAAAAGGGGCGTACTGGTGAATGCACAGAGACTGCAGAGATCTAAGGATGGAGTTAAATCAGATAGTTTATCAGTGCTCCTGTATTTTGAAGGTGAGGTTCTCCCTGATAAAGTACGCTTAGGATACATGATCTACTATGTGAGAACAGGAAGTCAAGCTGTTTTCGACCTTAGTCTTGCCAGTAACTGAATAGTTGGGCTCTGTGAGTGGGAGGTAGTATGAAAGATAACTGTTGGGAGTGACCATTGTTCTATAATATACAGGGTAGGCTCAAGAGGGGAGAATGCTTTAGTGAAGGGAGTGAGGACGTGGATACTTGAGAAGGTGGGGGATCAAGCTCTGATGAGCTCTTTCTTTACTTTACCAGAAATGAGCGATAGTAAAGCTATAATGACATAATAAGTCTCACAGGAGTAGAACGGGGAGCAAGTTGGATAGCGCTGCACATTGATGTGCATTGCATTAATACCATATGTTTTAGATTATATGAGTATAGACTATAGGTCAGCAGCGCAGACTCATTTGAAGAGATTGGATACGTTCCAAGCCCAGGCCCTAAGAGTGTGTAGTGGGGTTTTAGGACCCCTCCACTAGTGGCGCTGCAGGTAGAGATGGGAGAAATACCACTCCAAGAAGTCAACAGTTACCTGCAACATATTGGGAAACTAGGTTAGATCGCAGGAGGTCTCAGCATCTGTGGTTCGCACATCACTATGTGGCGGTAACGCAGGTTTAACGTTGGTTGCCACCCGCCGATAAAAAAAAAAGAAGAAGAACCAGTCAATGGTTTGTTCATCGTCGTGCACAGCGAAATCGCGCTCCTTCACAGTGAACGCGCACAGCTAATTTGCCGCTGCCATTAGCTACAGCAGACATGGCCGCCTTCAGTAAGATACCGCACAGCTGCTACGAGATAGGTCATACCTGGAACCCGTCGTGTGTGCACTCTGTTCTGGAAGTAACCAGGGGGGCTCTGGAGGTCTCCTTTAAAATATACGCCCCCCTTTATCTGGTAAGTTACACAACATGACCTGCGAGACGCCGAAGCTAACGTTAGCTAGCCAAGTAACGCTAACTAGTAACTAGCGAACATCGTTTACTAACTAACGTTAGCTGACATACATGTCAGCTACACAGCGTTACACTCGGGGGCAGGTGCAAGCTCATGCACGAAACGTTACACAGGTACAGTGGAAAACAGCCATGTATTTGCTGTCCTCGAAACACAACCTAACGTGAACTATGCCAATAACGTTACGACGTAGTCGTGATCAGCTAGCTAATTAAACGTCAGCTAACTTGGGGAAAGGTCACAAATACAAATCGAGCTCCAGAGCTGACACGCTAATTTAACTTGCTCAAATTAGGCGTGGTAAACACCGAGTTAGTTAAGTACCTGTGCTATTCTTGTTCTCTGGTAAGCTTGAGTACATTCTCAATGACATGTTTGAATTTAATTGACTATCTACCACCAGCTCTGGTGAGGTATAACTTTAGGCAGGGCCGGTGTCCTGCCAAGTTTTGCATCCCCGCCGAGAATTCAGTGTGAACTATGTGCTAAACTATTAACTAGAATTAATTGATGGTGGGGGGGGTTACCTGCCGAGAAATGCATCCTCTCTTTTACAAGCATGAAATTTACAGTGTGAACTCTAAGTACACACACTCTGTGGCTTGGCTGGCTTGTAGTAAAACGACTATTGTGCGCACTCCCGCGATGTTAATGCATTATCGGCAGGGATGCAAAACTCGGCATAATAATAATTTTACTCTAACCCAGGCCACCCTGCACACGAAGACCACTAAATACTGCAGCCTATGTTACAGTGTATTGACTTTCATTCAATTCCTATTGTCAGTTACAAACAACCCATACCGCTAGAAAGGGCAAAAACGATGCCATTACAGCAATACCTATGCCTGCCAAAAGTCCAGTACCATAATCAACTGTTGTCTAAATATTGCCAGTGTAGCTACTTCTAAACAAACAAAGGGTCGCCGAGAGGCTTAGATAGACTCGTTGCTGTGTGACTCGTTCCAAAGATCCATACCGAGGCGGACATAAAGTTTATGGTAGGCTATTTATTAACTGAATTCAAAGCAATACTTATATCAACTTATGAAACAAACAATAATGAAAACTGAATCAAAATGAAAGAAAACGTAATGAAATGGTCAACAGAAAATATCCCGAGCCAACTAACCCCCTCTCTCTGTATACCTGTCCTAGTCCCTCCCCACAGCTAAATAGGTGAACCACACCCCCACATAACAATTAGAGGAAACCAATTAGGCACATTATTAGACAATAAGCAAAGGAAAATATGCAGGCTCATAAAAAATGAAACATACATAAACATACAAACTAAATAAACATTAAGACTAAACATTATGGCTCATACAATTCCGGCCCCTAATTATTGTGTTACAAACAATAATTACAATAATCACCATTACACATTAACAAACTATCCATTGACTAACAGTGTAACACAGTAATAACGATGTAATAACAATATTGTGTAGATCTGTCTTCACAAAGCCAGAGATGCTTTACAAACAAGAGTCAAAGAGATAGAAATCAGTAAGACCAGAGGTTACTAGCACTTGGCCTTTGTCTGAGTGATCTCATCACTCTTTGTCTGTCAGTCAAGGTCTGTAGTCTGTGTGTAGTGCATAAGGGGCAAGGGGCATTGGTGCAAAAAGAGTGGGCAAAATAAAACAAAAATAATGTCGGCATGGACTTCTCAAGGTTCTTCTGCCTCTTGTAAAAGACAAACCTTGCTGATGGGTCTGTTCAAATAGCCGAACTTGGTCTTGATCCGTAGAATGCGCACAAGTCCTTTCCTGTCCATGATGGTCTCGACAACTTTCCCGATTGGCCAGGAGTTCCGCGGTGCTGAATCATCTACGATGATCACGATGTCTCCTGAAGTGAAGTTGCGTCTGGTCTGAGACCATTTTTGCCGCTCCTGCAGTTGTGGAAGATATTCTTTAATCCATCTTTTCCAGAATACATCCAATATATACTGTATTTGCCTCCATCTGCGGCGAGCATATACGTCCGTCTTCTGAAAGAGTCCTGGTGGCAGCGATGGTGTAGCCTTGAGAAGCAGGAGATGGTTCGGTGTAAGTGCTTTGAGGTCATTAGGATTGAAGAATCACACTCCTCAATGTCAATCAGGTATTTAATGACAGAGATGAAGAAGCCCTGCAGTAATACAAACAATACAAACATGAGCTGAAACCGATAATTCTTACATGTGAATATATAACAGCAAGAACTTAACTAAACTGATAATAGTGAGAATATGCAATAATATGAGCAGACTTACAGGAATTAAGTGAACAGCTTAATATCCAGCCACCGTAACATTAACGTCTGAGAACTGATATCAACAACACATGGCCGACTCCTAACTGAGCCGGACAGCAGACCTAATACGATACTGCCCCCTAGTGGACGGCGGAATACCCTTCATGGATCTGTTGAGGCCTTGGTGATTGGTCGACCATTGAGGATAGCTTCAGCTTCGCAAAAAGCTGTCTGCAAACCCTCCTCATCAAGACACTGCAGGTTAAAGGTGGAATTGAGAACCTTTCGCACTGACCTAATCAATCGATCCCATACACCACCATGGTGTGAGCCAGCAGGGGGATGAAAAATCCAACGGATTCCCTTCTGGAGCAGTGCATCGTGGATCTGATCCTGATTCCAGCCCTCAATGGCCTCCCTCAGCTCGCGCTGAGCTCCCACGAAATTGGTGCCATTGTCAGATCTTAGCTCCTTTACTTGACCGCGTCTGGCTGTAAAACGGCGGAGGTCATTGATAAAGGAGTCGGTGTCAAGTGAGGCCGCCACCTCAAGGTGAATCGCTCTCACAGCCAAGCATGTGAAAATCACGCCATAGCGCTTTACCATGCTCCTGCCACGTTTGACTCCAAAGGGTCCAAAGTAATCGACTCCAACATACGTGAAAGGAGGTTCATCAGGTGAGACTCTGTCCAAGGGCAAATCGGCCATCAGTTGCTGCCCGGGAGTGGCATTCATACGCCGGCAAACAACACACTTCGACACAATCCTTCTGATTGACACAGTGGCGCCAGGAATCCAGTATTTTTGGCGTAACCTAGATAACATATGGTTCCGGCCACCATGACCTGTTTCCTGATGAACATGTTGAAGGATTAGATCAGAGATGTGGGAATCTTTGGCAAGTATGACAGGATGCTTCACTTCTTCCGATATCGCTGCTCGGCTAAGACGCCCCCCAACTCTTAGGGCCAATCCCAATGCTTATTTGTACCCCTACGACTTCGGCTTGGCCCTACCCCTTGAAAATATCTCCCTAAGTATTGGGACAACCCTTAGACGCTGAAACGTCATCGATAAGCAGACGGGACGAGTTTGTTGTCGGAGATTATTATGGCAACAATGGTATTATCACAGTGACATTTGCCGTTCATCTGATGGAGATAGAAAAGCATGGACGCTCGCGATTCGTTCACAATTTATACCTTTCACGCTACCAATCAAACAAGTCATCAAATAAAAAAGCCCACTGCTTCATTACCAGTCCACTTCATGACAGAATAGCGTTAGCGGTGCTCTGTAGTCTAGCAAGCCGTCCTAACGTTACCCTGCCAGTCTGCACTGATATTAGAGGAGCCGTAACAAGTGCAGCAACTTCGCTGCTGGACTTAAGTTATATTTTGGGCGTCATAGCGCCAGCAAAGGGGGAAATGCAACATGGAAATATGTCAAAATGCGGGACTGTCATGCACAAATCAGCCTAAAACAATGTTGTAACGTAACTAACTAGCGAAGTAGAGACATCGGCATATTAGCGATTTTTTTGTTATGCTTGTTATAAAGAAACGGTCCATAATACATTGAAACGACATTAAACTAAGATAATACCACGGTTAGAATATTTTTTAAATCTTTATTAACGAAGAAAATACTACATTTGTGGTTCACTTCGGATGGTAGTGTAGCGGTCCCCATGTTACTTCCAGAGATTCGCAGGGCATTCTGGGTAGCCCTTGGTTTGAAGTGTGCCTCTGAAAAATCTCCGTTTCGAGGGGTATGTAGCCCTCGATCTTGGCCCTACCCCTCGATCAATAGAGTATTGGGACAGCCCTACCCCTTCACGTGAACGTGCAAAACGGAGGGGTAGGGCCAAGGGGTGATTTGGGATTCGGCCTTAGTACATTGTTCTCCAGAATGGGGTTGACCTTATGAATGTGACTGTTTCTCTTGACATTCATTCCCTTTTCTAGACTTGAGATTCTTCTTCTGGCAAAAGCGGATGATCTCCATTTCAGCATGAGCCAGTTCTTCAACACCAAGACCACTGGTGTTCTGCGTCTCATGTTGATCATTTGCCTGTCTCTTCTTCCTGCTCTGAAGCAGAAGGAGCCCTTTGAATCTGAGCATCCATGCTACTGCTCTTTTCAGACGAGTCCAGGATGAGAAATGATGGATCAAGCGGGTCGTTTCTTCCAATCCATCTGGATTTTGAGGCCATTCCTCCTGAGGCCGGCAAAGAAATGGAGGCCCAGCTGGCCAGATTTCTTTCTTCAGAAAAGATTTGACTGTCAGAACTTGAGAAGCCATGTCTGCTGGATTGTTAGCAGAGTTAACGTATCTCCACTGCTGTGCATGAGACACTTAAGCTATCTCAGACACTCTGTTCGCCACAAAAGTTCGGAACCTTGTGGTTTTGTTGTTGATGTATTTTAGCACGGAGGTGCTATCGGTCCAGAACATGGAGTCTGCCAACTCCATCTGCAGCTCCTTCAACACCGTGTCCATCCTGCTCGCCATGGTAGCAGCAGTCAACTCCATGCGAGGGATAGTGGCTGGCTTTAATGGAGCCACTCTCGCCTTGCCCATCACAAATGCACAATGTGCCTGGTCACTGTCATTGTGTAGCAGCAGATAGCTGACGGTTCCATACCCATCCTCACACGCATCAGCGAAATTATGCAGATCTCACTGTTCCAAAGTTCATGGGTTTGAAGCATCTGTCAACTTTGAAGTCTTCCAGTTGATGGAGATCTTGAATCCAACTCATCCATTCCTGTATGATGCCGTCTGGTACTTCATCATCCCAGCCGATCTTCTCCCGACACAGATCTTGCAGGATCTTCTTGGCTGTCAAGACAACTGGAGCGACCAGTCCCAGAGGATCATATATCGAACTGACAGTTGACAGAATTCCCCTTCTTGTGCGAGGTTGATTCTTCAAGACAATCTTGAACCTGAAAGTGTCAGACTGTATGCACCACTGTACTCCCAACACTCTCTCCACGGGAAGACTGTCATGATCCAAATCCAAGTTCTTCACTTCTTTGGCTCTATCCGTTTCAGGTATTGCAGCCAATACATGACGACTGTTGCTTATCCACTTATTAAGTAGAAAGCCTCCTTTGGAACAGATTGCTCGAAGCTCATGGTAAAGAGCAATCGCCTCTTCTTCTGAAGCCGCTGAAGCGAGACAGGCATCCACGTAAAGGTTGTTCAAAATGACGTCTATCACTTGAGGGCTAAACTGTTCCACGTTGTCCTCAGCACATCTCATAAGGGCATAGTTTGAACAACTTGGAGATGATGTTGCTCCAAACAAGTGTACAGTCATTCTGTACTCCATCATGTTCTGAGTGCAGTCTCCCTCCGGCCACCAGAGGAACCGTAACATGTCACGGTCTTCATTAGGCACTTTCACTTGGTGAAACATTGCTTCAATGTCTGCAGCAATGACCACAGTCTCTTTCCGGAATCTGATCAAGACTCCAATTAATGTACTGGTCAAATCTGGTCCCTGCAAGAGGTGGGAATTCAGTGACACTCCCTGAAATGTCGCTCCACAGTCAAAGACTATTCAAAGCTTTTTCTTCTGTGGATGCACAACTCCATGATGTGGTAGATACCATTTTCTACCATCATTGCGCTTCAAGACTTAATCGGGTACCTTCTCCGCGTAACCTTTGGATATCATGTCAGACATAAAGTTGGTGTAGTCTGAATGAAAGACAGAATCCCTCTTGAATCGTCTCTTCAAGTTCAGTGTGCGCTGTTCTGCAACACTTCTGTTGTCAGGCATGCAGATTTGGCTTTTCTTTAAAGGCAATCCAATGCTGTAATGGCCATTGACCAGTTTGGATGACTTTGTAACCAGTTCCAAGAACTGTTCATCTTCTCTTGAAGGTTCGTGATCATCTCTAACACACTCAGGAAAGTCAGTCTTGAACTGCTGTTCCCACACTTCATCCAGTTTCACAACTGATATCCTGTTGGCAGAGTGCTCCTGAGTGTCATTTTTTCCTCCTAGAGGTCCATTAACCGTCCATCCAAGCACAGTTTCCACAGCATAAGGACCATCTTCCACACTCCGGATTACATTCAGTGGCTCCAAAGCTTTTGGTACATCTGAGCCAATCAGCAACTCAATCTCAGAGTCAATTTCAGGCAGGCGCACATTCCTCAGATGAGGCCACTGTTCGATGTCACTCTGATGTGGGATGTGTCCTCTGTGCACAGGCATGGTTTTCTGAGTGTACAGGCCAGGGAGATCCCAAAAGTCGCTGCTTTCCAGTCCTGCAATCTCTAGACCTGAAATGATGCTTGTTTCCACAACCTTCCTTTGACTCATGGTTCTCAACAAAATGCTTGATCTTCTTCCATGAACATTGAGCTTATTCATGAGCCCCACGGTGCAAAATGACGCAGTGCTACCTGGGTCAAGAAATGCAAAAGTATGCACTATTGCACTCCCCTTCCTGGCCTTTACCTGTACGGGCACTTTTGAGAGCTTACAGTTGTCTTCACCGGCCCCAGTAAGACCACTTGACTGTACAGAGGTTACAGAGGTCGCAGCAGTGCCTTCATCTATTGTAGTACTGGCTTCTGCTGTTTTCTTTGGTTCTGCCTGCTCCTTGTCCATGTCCTTTCTCTTCATTTGGTGGATATGCAGCATCTTGGGATGCCTTAAACCGCATATGCTGTAGCTCAGTCGCTTCTTACAGTCTTTGCTGATGTGCCCTTTGCACAGACAGCCAAAACATATCCCATTTTCTTTCAAAAAAGCGATTTTTATCATTATGTTCCCTCTTCTCCAGTTGTGGGCACATATCCAAAGCATGTCCACCTCCACAGGACAAACATCTGTTAACAGCAGGCAGACTCTCCTTCTTAGTTCCTTTGTACAGTTTCTTGTCGGTGACGGTCACAGTGGTGGCAAAGGCACTTCCTTTCTTTGGTTGAGGTTGTGACTTCAATCTTCTTGTATCTCTGCTCACTGGTGGAGTGTCTTTAATATCCCCAAAGACTGGGTCTGTTGCAATCCTCACTTGCCTTTCCAGAAAATCCACCAGGTTCTTGAAAGTAGCTCTTGAATTATATCTCTCATGGAAATCACAAGCCACAGTTCTCCATTTATCCCTCAATCGATAGGGCAACTTCTTTAGGATGACCATCATGTTGGCAGTCATGTTGAGCTCCTGCAAATAGCCGACATCCTCCATTGTGTTACAACAACCTCTTAAAAACAAGGTGTATGCTTGGAGAGCTTTTGTGTCATCAGATCTTATCGACGTCCAGGAAAGAACCTTCTCCATATAAGCTGTAGCAATTTTATGCTCGTTGCCAAAGTTCTTCTCCAATAAAGACTTTGCCTTCAAAAATCCTGAGTCTGAGGCCATGTATAGGCAACTCCTTACAAGTTCTCTTGGATGTCCTCTTGTATATTGTTCTAAATAATAGAGGCAATCTTTGGGATTTGCATTCTTGCTTTCAATATTATGCTCAAAGGATTTAATGAATGTTTGGTACTTGAGTGGGTCACCATCAAAGACTTCAATCTCTTTTTTAGGCATTGATGAAAGACACTGTTGCTGAATTAATAGTGCAGTGATTTCATTTTGCTTTTCCATAACTGTATGAATATTACTCTGTTCACTGTTGCTGTAAGCAGGCAGTGTAGCAGGCAATGTAGCTGGAGATGTCACAGCCCTTTGTTGATTTCCTTGATTTCTGCTGCTTGACTGATGTGTCAAAGGGGCTGCAGCCACAGCTTGGCTGCTAGTCACAGCCCTGTCCAAGGCAGGTGTCATTTGTGGTGGTAAACTGACATTGTGCCCTGGGAAGGTGGCGCCACCTGTAGGCCTGACTTGGCTCTGTGCTGGATTTTCATTTCGAGCTCTCTCAAAATATGAATTCATACCATCAGATACTCTGGATGCTCTAGATGGTTTGCCACGAACACTTGATCCCTTTAATGATCCTAATACTTTCACCTTGGCCAAATTAGCAGCAATCCTTGCTTCCAGCTCCATCTGCTCTTTTTTTTTCCTCAACTTCGCCTCCTGTTCTTCCAAGGCATGTTTATCCTTTAACCGTTGTTGTTGTACTCTAAGAGCAGCCACTTCAGCCTCAGCCCTTATGCGTGCAGCTGTAGTGCTTGAAACTCTGGAGCCTGAATTAGAGGAGCCTTCCTTGCTTCTCCTACCGATGTTTGACGCACTGTCTTCTGGTCGTATTTGGTCCAGCAAGTCATTCTCTGTCTCCACATTTGACTGAAAGGTGGAAACAACATCATGTGGAGCATCATCATTATGAGGGTCTGTCTCCTTTAATTGCATGGGTGCCTCCACTTCCTCAGATGCATTCTTAGGTGTTTTCCTCAGGTGTCTGCTCAGATGTCAAAGGAGTGGCTGTCTTTATAGTGCCTGGGTTTTCATGAGTCACATTATGTCGAGGAGGCCTTTCCCCAAGCCATTTTATCACATCTTCCTTAAAGCCCATGATGCATTTTGTTATGCGTTCAAACCATTCATTTTGGATTTTCTGTTCCTCTTTAGGAATCAACACAATCACTGATTCATGAGAGCTTTTTGCATTTTCATACAGCTGAAGCAATTGGTCTAGTTTACATTGCACATCCTTTGCATTTTCATCGTTTTGCATTAGCCGTTTAATTTAATCTTTGAGCCTTTGATTCTTTTTCACACATGATTGTTCCTTTTGAAGTGTTTCAATTTTAATTGCCAAGGCTTTGGCTGTCAATCTGACCACCCTCTTTTCCTCTATTCCATCAGCCACTTGTTTATTTTCGCTCATTTTGTTATTTTCCAATGTGCACAATCATCAAAATAGACAGCAGAGAATAAACGTCATCCCAGCAATAAACCGCATTCAACAGTCGTCAGCAGCCACGACAAGCGCCCACAAACAAGCCAAACCAAACGCGTGCAACACAACACAATCAACAGTCCCCAATGGAGAAGCAGGCACTTCCCAAATCGGCTTTCAAACAACGAAATAGCCTACCGCTTCTGATGTTGTGATGCGCTGCTGGGCTGGGGCGATGTTTCCAATGTGGCTCCAATCAATTAGGCCGGGATCGGCTCCATTGTCAGGTTACAAACTGAAGAACGCTGTATGTCCATTTTCAAAGCTTGTGAAATCGGCGTCCGAGTTTTTAATCCAGCGCGTCTTGGCTGTCTTTCATGAACGTTTCTGTTGACTTAATTGTAGCGACTTCTAACCAAACAAAGGGTTGCCAAGAGGCTTAGATAGACTTGTTGCTGTGTGACTCGTTCCAAAGATCCATACCGAGGCGGAAATAAAGTTTATGGTAGGCTATTTATTAACTGAATTCATGGTAACCTCTGGTTATCCCTATGAATTCCAATCTAATAGTGAATGCCACCACACTGTTTGTGCATTGCAGATAGCAGCCATCCTAAGGAGAAGGAAGAAGGACTACTATATAAAAAGGCTTCTCCCTGAGATCCTACGGTCTACTTCTTTCCTCACAGCCAATGGAGGTCTCTACATTGCTTTCTTCTGCATCCTCAGGTAATCCTACTTAAAACGTCACCCACACATAGACAGGCACTTTCTGTCACTCATTCTAGTCATGAATGTGAATGAATTTATCACAATAAATTCATTCATGTGTATTGTCTGTCCCTCATAACGTTAAAAGATTGGAGTGAATTATGACATTTGTTGAGTTGTTCAGTTGTCACACCAATATACACCTTCTCTGAGAACAAGTTGCAATGGATGAAAAGGTTGCAGTATCTACATTGATGGCTCTGTGAATCAGAGTAGACTTTCTTGGTTGGAAATGCATGAACTATTATAATATGAAGCTTATTTGTATATAATTGTTAAAACCACCAAAAATGTGTGAGTCAATAAACTAACTCTCTATTCAGTGTCATGGGTTAGATATTATGATTTCACAGGTTAGAGTCTAGACTTTTTAAATTAGACAGAGTTGCTCATGCTTAAAAATACTGAATGGATTGCCCTCAGCTATAAGAATACTATATAATATTCTTCAATTAATTAATAATTTCCTTTTAAGTCAAGAAATGTGTCAGAAATTATGTTGTGTATTTCCACCCTTAGGAAACTATTTGGAGGGTTCTACTTCTGGTCAGCTGGGTTTGGTGCAGCGCTACCGGCCTCCTATATCGCCATCCTCATAGAGCGCAAGAGCAGGTGAGACTATAGTCTTTTTCTTTTTTCCCTTTCCCTCTTCTTCCATCCCCTTTTCTGCACTTAACTCATACAAAAAACATTTGCGAAGTGATGGCACTGCACAAAATGGCACATGCTTTTTGGAACCTGGTTAAGCTGTTGGATACTGCTCAAGTAGTTAGCATTGCCTTGTAGATGTGGTAGTTTGTGTCAATACATTTGTTTAAATCTCTGTTTATTAAACTGCCAAGCATCTTTGTCTCTCCCTTTCTCCCCCTTCCCAGGAGAGGGCTGCTGACGATATATATGACAAACCTGGTAAGAGCTGCTCTGTTCAGTTAACCATTATTTAGCTAATTAAGATAGATGTGTCTCAATGTACCTGTGAAATCTTTTTGTCAGGCCACTGAGACCTTGTTCCGCATGGCAGTGACACGGGGCATCATCAACCCCCTCAAGCATGGCGAGGTATGACGAAGGGGAGGAGTAGGTGAAGTGAAATAGATGGGAGCTGCATAGTGGTAATACAGAGCAGTGTATGGGGGCTATATAAAGAATAGCAGTGTACATCATGGATGTGATTGCTTACCTGTTGGGAAGGCAGTTGAGTCACAAGGTTATGCTTATATTTGACTTGTTGTCCTGATGCCCTTTGTTTCTGCTCTTCATTAGGTGCTTTTGTTCTGTATAACTGCATCGCTCTACATGTTCTTCTTCAGGTCAGTGAGGCACAGAGGACAGACATTATGGTCAAATGTGGAAATCAGTCAGTTTTGATTTTAAAAGTTTGTTTATTTGATTTACTTATTTGTCTCATTTGTTTAAGTAAAAAGTAGGTAGCTAACTTATTGCACTTTTACCTTAGCACTGGTTCTGCTCTTAGTTGCTTGTTTAGGAAGGAAATGCACTTACGATTTCTGGTGACTAGTTGTTCTCTTGCCTACCTATGTTGAATGTACTTATTGTAAGTCGTAAGTTTGTCATGAAATGGGTTTGTGTTGTACAGGTGTAAAGATGGTCTCAAAGGCTTTACATTCTCTGCATTAAAGTAAGTTTTTCACTTAAGCGTTGACGCTACACTCTAAGCATTTCAGATGGATTACTGACATTGTCGTGGTTGAGCTTACAGAACTGTTTTTCTTTCCCAGGTTCATTGTTGGGAAGGAAGAGATTCCCACTCACTCAGTCATGGCAGAGCAAAGCTACCCAAAGCCCCCAGAGAGGATAGCTGCTATAGACGCTGAGGAGTCACAGGGGGCACCAGAAAACCCTGGCTCCAGGAGGACAACTCTGCTTGCCTTCACCAAACGGCTGCTAGAAGCAGTGTGAGAGAATACACACCTTTACACACAGACAATATTTTAATGGGTGTGTGCCCAATATTGACTTTTTTTTTTTTTTTTTTAAATGCAGATGCAAGCATGGTCCCAGACATCGATGTTGTAAACATTACAAGGACAACTGCATTTCCTACTGTGTCAAAGTAAGAGCCTTTCTCACCTGTGATTTTACTTGATCATGACTGTTCTCATTCATGTGGTGATGTTTTTCTGTATTATGTCAGTTTCGTGCTGTCATTCATTTCTTTTTCTGCAATGTCTAGGGTTTCATCCGAATGTTCAGTGTGGGCTACCTGATTCAGTGTTGCCTTAAGGTACCCTCAGCCTTCAGGCAGATGTTCTCTAAACCATCCCGGCTTCCCTCTCTCTTCTACAACAAGGAGAACTTCCAGCTAGGGGCCTTCCTAGGCTCTTTCGTCAGCATCTACAAGGTATCACTGTGTTTGTCTACTACATCTCTTTATCTTCTAATATAGTATGCCATATTTCATATTTCTTAACTTTCATCTTTCCAGTTCCCCTCAACACAGACTTGATTTGTAATCTGTCTGAACCCTGTTTCTGATCCCCCCCCCCCCCCCCCAACACACACACACACCCACACACACCTGTACTTAGTATCTCTTGAATCTCTTTTTAAATGCATTTCTCTTTCACTCAGGGAACAAGCTGTTTCCTGCGTTGGCTGCGTAACATTGACGATGAGCTCCATGCACTCATAGCTGGTAAGACAGCAATGCGTTAACTGTTCAACTAAATACTTTTGGTACAATTCTCAGAATTTATTTTTGGGAACGTGTGAGCCAATTTATTCTCACTCTGACCTTTTTCTCTCCTGTATTCCTGAAGGTTTCCTGGCTGGTATGTCAATGTTCTTCTACAAAAGCACAACAATATCCATGTACCTGTTCTCTAAGCTGGTGGAGGTAAGACAAGTTTTTACAGTTTTCACGTTTCTACCAGTTTCTTCTGCACAAGGCAGAATTTTAGTTTAGTGCCTGTGTGTAAGGACACCAGGATGTGCTCTTTAAAAACAATGCATGATGTGGCTCTGTTCCTTCATTTATGGTACAGATCTGCTCTAGTGCAAACAGCCAAGATGCATTTAAGCCAGGATGCCAGCCCCTTGTTCTCAGACACCACTGCGTCTTTATGTGCAAGGCACTCACTCCATATCTCTGATGGCAACAGTGATTCAGAGCATGAAATATGGGGTGGGGGGTAGTTCAGTTTTACAAAGCTGTCCTACAATGATAGTATGTAAAAGCCTTCCTCACCCACTATTATTGTTTTCCATATTATATCCAAGTTTAAGTTATTTTTCAGTGTCTCGGGTGTCTTTTGTCACGATGTTCACTGTGGGATACCTAAACATTGGTTAAAGGATAGTTATTAGTGTATATTGTTTTAAAAAGATAATTGGCTTATCAAGATTTGTGTATACATACATATATATATATACATATATATATTGATAAGGCAATTATATATTTAATTATCTTAATTTTGACAAGATGATTATCCTTTTATTAAACAAAAACATAATAGCCTCTTACCTCTAACAGCCTGTTTGACATCTGTCTCTCTACAGACCATGTACTTCAAGGGCATCGAGGCTGGCCGGTTCCCTTACTTTCCTCATGCAGATACAGTCATATACGCCATCTCTACTGCCATCTGTTTTCAAGCTGTAAGTCACACATGCACACACACGCATGTTCACACACATACTTCTAATGTTTCACACTCATGACGACTTTTTAGTTTAGTGTGGGAGAATCTTGATTTGTTTGTTGTTATCCCCTATATTTGTTATCCCCTATATTTCTTTAGATGCTGCTCTTTCTTAGGCCTTAGCATGTTGAGTCACACAGGGTGAGGCGCCGAGGTGTCTGGGTGCATGTCTTGTCAATAGTCGCATATCGTATGCTGGAAGGACAGGCTGTGCCTAATCTAGATGAAGGGAGAACGACTGGTGCCTGGTAATGCAGGCCACAGGTCAGGTCAGATCATAACATAGTCGCCCAAAGAGCCGGTACCATCCAGAAAGCCTCCCCCATTACTTCCTTAAGCCACGTGTACCCAGATATCTGCTCCGTGTAACCTTGTGACCTCACTGGTTGCGTCAATGCTTTTAGTCCTTCCCCTAGTAGATAGCGCTTTTGCATATTCATCCCCTTTGTTGTCTCCTTTAACTATATAAACTTTGCCCTGATGCTTCTATGGCAGAGATCCGTATGCTTTACCCATGTGTGCGTATCTCTCCTGAGCGCTCAGTATTGTATTGTATTGTATTGTATTGTCTTCTGTGTGCTAATAAATGTGCTCATGTAATTCATGATTGATTTAAAAGGACTTCTGTCTCGATCTAAGTTTATTCAACATTTAGTAAGGATACAGTGTATTACTCTCACTCACTATCGCACTATCTCACAGGCTGTGATGGAAATGCAGAACCTAAGGCCTTCATACTGGAAGTTCCTCCTGCGGTTAACTCAGGGAAGGTATGCTATTTTGTATTTTATTTATTCTTGGCATGAAATCCGTCAGCTGTCAAGGATGTTTGTGTGAGGATCTGTAGTCAGAACATCACTCGTATCATTGTGAAGAGTTTTATTGTAAAACTGTATCCATTTCAGAGAAAAGTTATTTTTGTTTTTCAATATTCAGATAACACAATTTTTGCATTTTTGTAAAATATTAGTTTTTGTAAGGAAAGGGCTCAAGATAGCTAATAACTACATACTCTTAAAGCCAATTTAGTATGTACTAACCTGTATATCTTTTATATTCTTGATATTTTGCTGTGTGCTTTCTTTCTCGTTACTTTGTACATCCGCTGCTGCAATTTCCCCTCAGGGACAATAGAGCCATCTTATCTAACCTAATGAATTTCACTTTCATGCCAGTAACAACTGAAATGGTATTGTCAAATGGTAGAACAAAAACAAAACAACAGTTCCTCTCTCCACACCTAGGTTTGCTCTGATGAACAGACAGGTGCTAGATGTGTTCGGGACTCAGGCCTCCAGGGACTTTAAAAGCTTTGTGCCCAAACTGGACCCCCGTTACACCACGGTGGCCAGCCAAACGGTGCTTCCACCAGGAGCCGACATCCAACTGGGTTGACTCAGAACCAGGCTCAGGGATAGGAGGAGCTGAGGGAAGCAGGTGTTGGATCACCACAATCCCCACACCACCCTTCAGTGTTACCTCGCTAGAAAATGGACAGCTTGGCTCTTCTTATGGACCAGCTTAAGGATTTTTTTAAAGGTGTTATGGCAGATCAGAAGTGATGTTGTGTAATGATATGGGAGGCCGTAATTGGTCAAGATGTGTCCAAAGCAGGCTAGCTTGAGTGTAGTCTGTGGTGTGTGTGGTGCACACGCACTTAAACATTGTGAGTGAATGTATACAGGTAACTGCTAAAATAAATGAAACTCCTAAGTCCATGGAAACAATGCAAAGTATATTGAAAGCACTTGAGATGGATTTTGTTTTTAGTTCTACTCACGCCTCTAAGAAGGCAAAGCAAAAACCAATAATTACAAAGCCATCTGAATAATCAACATTAGTCCTTTATGTGTCTTTTGGTAGAAGTTGCATTTTGCACAACAATGATCCCATCTACAAGGCACACAGTAATTTATTAAGATATGCTATATATAGAACTTAAAATAGATGTAGCAACATTATTTCAATGTTAATGTTTCCTTTATTTTGCAAGTTACCTGTAGGTTGGGAGGTGGACAGCTCAGTTTAGTTTGAGGTTGCCTTCATTTCTGACCAATACTCCATTTCTGACCAAAACTGATCTAAGACATTGATTTTCACTATGATTTAAGAGAACAAATTGTTGTTTGAGATCAGTACTCCCTTAAAGGGTAATTCCAGGATTTTTCAACCCGGTCTCTATGTCCACAAAATCGCCTAGCTTACCGCATAATAGATCCCTGAAGTTTGGGAGCTGCTCCGGTCCATCGGCTCAACCGGCAGTCGCGTAACGGCGGCTCAATGGCGGTAACGTAATCCGTAAAGGCAAATTCGGCCGGTCAAAGTACGTCCACTAAAAGTGCTTGTTTTTGTCACTGACGGGCTCAGATTGTTATTCGTGTGTCTGACAAGTGTCTGACAACATTACCGAAAGGATCGCTACAAAAATAGACCGTTTTTACCCAGAAATAGACCTTTTTTTTAACAACTCTGAACTCTGAACACTCAACTCTGACAAAGCTGTTTGATGAAAGCAAGAGGATTCACTCGTTGTCGGATAGAGGACGGTTGTTTACACGATCCTCGTCTTGCAACAGTGAATCTTCTTGCTTTCATTAAACAGCTTTGTCAGAGTTGAGTGTTCAGAGTTCAGAGTTGTTGTTAAAAAAAAGGTCTATTTCTGGGTAAAAACGGTCTATTTCTGTAGCGATCTTTTCGGTAATGTTGTCAGACACTTGTCAGACACACGAATAACAATCTGAGCCCGTCCGTGACAAAAACAAGCACTTTTAGTGGACGTACTTTGACCGGCCGAATTTGCCCTTAGGGATTACGTTACCGCCATTGAGCCGCCGTTACGCGACTGCCGGTTGAGCCGATGGACCGGAGCAGCTCCCAAACTTCGGGGATCTATTATGCGGTAAGCTAGGCGATTTTGTGGACATAGAGACCGGGTTGAAAAATCCCGGAATTACCCTTTAACATAGGCTTTTACTACGGGAGAATGGGTGCATAACTGATAAAATACATAATTATGACGCCTTATAAAACTTTGAGAAATGGTGTTAAGTTTGTGGTACTTATGCTAACATTGGTATTTTCACCTTGTGATTACAAATCTGCCCAGTCGAGAACAGACGTGGAAAGTTACTGGAAAAGAAAGAAACTAGTTACTCATCATTTCTTTATACTTTTTTTTACTTTGAGTTTTACTTTCAGAAATGGCAGTAATGACAGTTAAAGTCAATCTGGACCTGCTGTAATGACTAATCAAATCCCCAAATTTGTCAATTGATTTTGGGCTGAAGATTATGAAACCTTAAAAAAATTATTAAGTAAAGTATCAATTTACAGGCCGATAGTTTTCCATTGTTATGGCTCATTAACCTGAAAAGGATAAGTAATCTCACATTAAGGAGACAGTAATGTGAAATAAATAAAGCTAAAGAAACATAGCAAATAACCTGATTGTTTACTAGTAATTGTTGATTTGTTTACTCGTAAGGAGTAATACAGTAATACAGACGAGACTTTTCTAGGCCATGGGGATAACATGTTTACATGCATAAACTCAGTTAAAGGACAACATGGTGGTTTCCCATGAGCCAATTAAAGCTTGGGAAGTGTGTTAGCTGGGCAAATTCAGTTGGTGTGCGATTGGTGTGCGAAATGCTATTTACTTAGCTGTCAGTTATCAAAGCAATTGCCTGAAAGGAACAAAGAAACATTCTATGAATAAAAAGCGCACAGCTCAGTTCACGATAGATTATTGTTACTGAATGACAGTGATGTATGTAAACGGGATGTTTGAGTCCCAAAGTGTTTGAGAAGTGGAAAGCAATGCAACTTTGAATTACAGATTTTTTGTTGTGTCAGCAGTAACCAGTCAAGGTGGATCTGAGTGAGTAAATGAGTAAAGCAAAAACATCTCCACAGGTTTCCTATGGATAATGTAGAAATGATCCACCTGTACATTGCACTGCTGTTTTGTGTCAGTTTTTTTTAAGTGGACAGACCATGGGAACTTTATTCCAGGCACTTGTGAGACTATTGCCGATAGTCTTGTACATAACCCCGATATCTCTGGTGGTTATGTTGACAGTATTTCAAAAATTTGCATCCAACTCTCCAACCTAGCTTTAGACACACTTGACCTCCAGGCCCTTGAAAGGGGAAGCCATGATTGTGGAAAAACACCATGTGGCAGAATTCTTGTTAAGATTGAAGCAGCAGAGATGTTTAAAATCAAGCGCTCTATTAAGTAAATCCATCATACAGAATTGTAATCACAATTATATTAAAAAAATGCAATTGTTTGCAATTTATGTAAAAATGGTGTATTGACTTTATATTAAAATATTTTGTTGAATTGGTGCATGCTTTAATGTTTTTCTTCTCTGGTCTGGATCTTGGATAACAATGTTAATGTCATGGAAAGATTTTGAGATTACTTATTTTTGTTATTGCCAAAGTTTGGACATTTGACCTTGATTCTAAATAGTAACCTCTGATTCTGCATTATTTCCTGCAAATATTTCTGGCAGGATGAAATTGGGATTGCATAATGCTATTTAAATTTTCTAAAAAATGAAGAGGATATGCTCTATCAAAGCATAGATACACCTTGTCCATGGATTGTCCTCCTTCCACATTGTGTGATTGTTTGGAGAAACCCTCGTCAGATTAATAGAGGGTGGATAGAGCTAATACCATGAGGTATACAACTCAATATCTTAAGTTACCTTTGCAAAACAAGGAAGTGATTTAACAGTCAGTTCACCTGATGTACAGTACACTTGAACTGTGCATGTGACGCTGATATGAAGAAGCTTGGATACACTGAATTAGCTGAGGCTGAAAATCCAAGTGTACCCATTTGTACTCACATCCACTACCAGTTTACTCGGGGAGTTTGTGGATTGGGCTTATGGCAGAACATAAAGACAGCTTTGGGAGAAACCAAAAAGAAACCAGTGGCTCTTGGTGAAAAGAAAGGGCACCAGTTGGGGCACCAAAATATGGAAGTCCAGCTCATAACTAGGGGTATTTTTAATGCCATGTGACAACACAGCTACAATAGCAGACGTGGCTGGTCATGCTCTGTCCATAACTCCTGGTATGATTGTCTTTACAGCTATTGTTTGCTGACGCAGTGGGGTTTCTGATCTGCTGAGTGGGCTGTTTCAAGCCAGCGGGGTCAGCTGTCTCTTTAGCGTATGATTGTTGCTTCAATGTGGTTTCTCAACTGCTGAGTGGACTGTTTTCACGCCAGAAGGGGTGAGCCATCCAATTAGCCTGTTGTTGTTGAGATTGATAATGTGGTTGAAAATTACAGGGTGGGATAAGTGTATAAGCCTAACTGTAGATGGACTGGGTAACTCTATGGTAGGTCTAACCACTGCTGAGAAAGGGTATAGCAAGGGATGGCAAAAAAATATCTGCAAGTGCTGTAGGATAGAGTAAACAGTCAAGTGTAAAGAATAATTGTCATTTCATTTTCTTTATCTTTATTATTTTTTATTGTTTTACTGCTTATAGAGCACTGTGTGACTCTGTTTTCACATGTGCTATACAGCACTGTGCAAAAGTCTTAGCACATGTAAAGAAAATCTGTAAAGCGAAGATGCTTTCAAAAATAATGAAATGAAAACTTTGTAAATATAAAAAAAAGTTCAGTGTCTTTTGCCCCGAGGACACTTTGGCATGTGGACAGGAGGAGCTGGGAATCGAGCCGCCAACCTTGTGATCAGTGGACAACCTGCTCTACCACTGAGCCACAGCCTCCCCTAGAGGAGAGGGTTCTCTCAAGCACAGGTCTGAGTACAGGTACAAAGTACTTTTAGTTTGATAGATGGTTTGCTGCTGTTACAATAATAATAATAATAATAATATATAATTAATAATCACCACTTTAAGGATTCAAGATGAATCAAGTTTGTTTTACAGCTGCAATGTCTGTGATATGTCGATGGAGGGCAGCAACGTGCCCTGATGCTTCGAGTTTACTGCAAATGTACAGGAAGAAAAAAACAAAACGGAAGTGATGCTCCCTGCGTGTCTTTGTCAAGTGCTCATGAAGGTACACCAATTTCACTTCAGGTTTTGTGATTTTACTTTCAAAATAAAAGCGCGCAAATTACCAGACGTATATTTTAAGTATTCGTATGAAACACAACAAAGATCATGTCTTGATTCAAGTGTATAGTGGGTGAGAGCCTCCTTTAGCTTCCTCTTTGGCTGCAAGTTACTTAATTAAGGCAATTGTATACACTGTCTTTTATTCTTTATGTTTGATTTTGCTTTACAACCTGTAAGCCCTACTTGAGTTTGAATGAGGGCCTCAATTTGACAATGAATTGCATGTTGGGTGCAGTGAAATTACACAATGTTACCAACCATCTTTAGGTTAAAAGTGACAATTTCATAAAAGTTCTCCCAAGTAGCCTGGTATAGTTTTTGTGCTTCATTCTTCTCAGGAGGAAGGGCAGCAGGGTGGACTAATGTTACAGAGAGACCACGCTTCATGCTGGATGACCCAGGTTCAATCTGCGGCAAACATCCACTCTGCTCAAGTGTTCAGGAACAAGACTCAGGCCCGGATTCATTAGTCATTTAACATGCCCTCCACTGTCCACCGAGACAGTATCTTTCTCCTACCTTAAAACACGTTAAATACTATCTGCAACCTAGGTTTGACATAAGAACCTTTGTTTTGAAAGTGCGAGCAGGAAGTCGTAAAGGAACCTGCTAGTCGCTTGACATTAATGTTTATATGGTTGTAACTGGGTACCATACATGCATTAGGCCTGCTAATGCTAGCATTAGTTACTAGTTAGCAACTGATGATTTAAACCCTTACAAGCACACATGGGGGGCAAGAATAAACAGCGAACCAAAGGAAATGTTCGGGTAAGTGACAGTTTATTTACTCTGTTAAATAAGATACTACCCTCTCTTCCAGCTTCAAGTTAAGCTTACGTGTGACTGACTTACAGCTGTTTCGTAACTTAACTACTTTTTCCGATCTGGTGAGTACAAGTTAGTGACCAAACATCACACATTTCCGTCCTGCTACTAGCCGTCCAGCAGCGGCCGAGCTGCTGAGCTGCTGGCCCGGGAGAGTGGCGTCGTACCGGGGTTTGTTGGCTTCGGCTCCTCGGTCACTACAGAGCCGGGGTATGTTCCCGCTGTCCACGGCGCGGAGGAGATAGACAGCCTGGTAGATGCTGACTTCCGTCTGGTCCTCAGGAAACTCTCCAAGAGGGACGCTGTTACCAGGCTGAAGGTGAGTTTAACTCCGGGTCAGTCCCAGCTACAACCGCTCTTTTTACTTGACATGGTGTTGCTTAATGTCATCAACGTTGTCTACCTTTTCCATAGGCTGTGCAGGAGTTTGGCTCCATGTGCCAGGACCGGGACGCCGAGGTGGTGAAGGGGGCCCTGCCATACTGGTCGAGGATTTACTGCAAGATATCAGTGGTGAGCTGGCCAGCCATCATTCAGTTTGCATGAGTGTGTGGTTGTCAATGCCTGAGGTGTATGTAGGTGCTTGTATTGAACAGATACATGCATTAATAATAATACACTTTTTCAAAACAAAGAATGCTTCACAGAATTGTTATGATGAAGAGTAGCAGAAATAGTTTAAAATAAATATGCTAAAAGCAATTCCACGCCAGCCAAATATAAGATGGTGATAGGAGAAGGAGATTGGGGAGTCCTGTTGGGTCAAGAATAAAAGGTAGGGTACATAGCTTGCAAAATAACAAATACAACGTAAGAGGAATGAGGCCTGTTCATGAAAATAAGATTTGAGAAGTGGGTTTAAAAGATGATACTGGGAGTGTGGAACAGCCAGGAGTGTCTTGCCCAAGGACCTCAGGCTGCATCTCGGCTCGAACTATTAAAATCAGTTCTAAAACTAGAATTGTCTGTCTGTCAGGATCATGACCGGCGTGTGAGGGAAGCCACCCAGCAGGCATTTGAGCAGCTGGTACTGAAAGTGCGTCGCAGCCTGGCCCCCTTTCTGAAGAGCTTGATGGGCCACTGGATGGTGGCCCAGTGCGACACCTACACCCCGGCGGCCTCTGCTGCCTGCCAGGCCTTCCACGCCGCCTTCCCCCCCAGCAAACAGCCTGAAGCCCTGAGCTTCTGCAAGGACGAGATTCTTAATGTGAGTAACGGTGGCGGCATCGAAGAGGAGGCTCAATGTCAAAGGCTCAGTATAACATCTTAATGTGTTGTGTCACTGTTCTATTACAGGTACTTCAAGACACTTTGTTGAAGGAAACTGCAGACACACTGAGCGATCCACAGTAAGTGTCCTTTGCCTCCCACTGTGTAGGCATGATAATAATATATCGTCAAGTCAAGTCAAGAGTCAAGAACTTTATTTGTCACATACATGTAGTGAAATGAAAAGTGGCAATGCTCACGGGAATGTGCAAGAGGGCAGTATACATAGTGTTTACAGTAAAAAAAACAATACAATATTTATAGTATGAAAAAATAAAATTACAATAATTACAGTTAGAGCTCTTATATAAAACAACACAATATATACAGTAAGGGCACTTTTGAAATATAAAATAAGAGGTAGATGGGGGAAATCGTATGAATGTAATGAGCTATAAATAATGTGTAGTCGTTACCTGAGTGTGTGTGAGTGTGTGTGAGTGTGTGTGTGTGTGTGTGTGTGTGTGTGTGTGTGTGTGTGAGTGTGTGTATTGTGTTGGGAGTCTTTGACTGAAGGTGCTGTTTTCTTCTGTTCTCCAGAAGTGTGCCACCGGAGGAGAGAGAAGCCAAGTTTCTCCGCATGGTGACCAGCTCTCTGTTGGGCGTTAAGAGACTGTTGTCCTTGCTGCCCCAGGCAGACAGGACAGCCCTGGAGGAAAGACTAACACATCTCATCAGCCCGGGGAAGTTCTGGAAGTATGGCAAACACAAGACACCACAGGTACTGGCATTATATAGGGATGTTGTTATTCTAGAGGTTTGAATGTGTACATGAGTAAGCAAGTGATATATGATGGGAAATTTTGAGCATTTTTTACACTTGATGCGGTTTAGTCCAAATGAAACAAGGGACTGAATGGTGTTAAGCTGAATTATATCTGTGACGTGCTGTCAGATCATGTCACCTAATGTCATCCGTTAATCCTGTTTGAGGAGGATGATGTGGTCCTATCTTTTCATCGCGTGTTGTCCCCAGGTGCGAGGGGCGTTTTTCGAGGCGGTGTCGGCTCTGTGTGAGTACACACCCGGGCTGGTCCACGCTGAGGCGGCGCGAGTTTGCCCCGCGGTCCTCCTCTGCATCGACGACACAGATCCTGTCGTGCTGCCGCCTCTGTGGGAAGCCGTTCTTCACGTCGTGTCTACCATCCCCGTAAGTGTTTGGTATTACTTTCGTGTGTGTGTGTGTGTGTGGATAAACGTACGCACGCATCATGTACAGTGGTTTTTATTTGTGCTTTACGTATTACAAAATAGCTGCACAAATGTAGGAACGATAAACTAGCTGCAGGACAACGTGACAGGAGCTCACTTATAATCCCGAGATATACGTTATGTGCAAGTAGATGCTTTTTAATTTTCATTGAGAAAATCCTAGTTTAGCTACATCTGCTCTTCCATTTGTCTGCTCCAGGACTGCTGGAAACACGTTAATGCCAGGAAGGGTTTTTTACCCAAACTTTGGATTCTACTGAAGGAGGGTGGCAAGGGCTTGGCCACCGCACTGCATCCTAACCTGATGCCTCTCATGAGCAAGCTGCCTGAGGAGGTCACCGATCCGGCCTTGGACTTCTACACCACCTTCTTTACTTCACTCATACTTGGGTAAATGTTGTGTGGGTGCATGTACAGTACCAGTCAAAAGATTGGACACACTTACTCATAGAAAGGGTTTTTCTTTATTTTTACAATTGTCCACTATTTTAGAATAATAGTAAAGTCATCAAAACTGTGAAATAACACAAAAGGAATTATGCAGTGACCAAAAAAAAAAAATCAAAACTATCTTATATTTTAGATTCTTCAAAGTAGAAACCCTTTGGCATTAACAAGCAAAGAAATTCCACAAATTAACTTTTAAAGGCCACAATCACTATGTGAGTGTTTAAAATGATGATTTAATCATTGTGGTTCAACATTCTCTGCCTCTAAAGTCTAATGAAAACTACTTGTTGGGGGTGCATTTCAATTTAATTAAAATGTAAGTTTTGAAAATAAATTCATACACAGGCATCAACTTCTCTATTTGTCTAAGAAGATTTCAAGCATTTAAGCATCAAGCCTTTATATCAAAATGTCTTTAAGATCATGAGAAACAAAAACAGGTGTGTCCAAACTTTTGACTGGTACTGTGTGTGTGTGTGTGTGTGTGTGTGTGTGTGTGTGTGTGTGTGTGTGTGTGTGTGTGTGTGTGTGTGTGTGTGTGTGTGTGTGTGTGTGTGTGTGTGTGTGTGTGTGTGTGTGTGTGTGTGTGTGTGTGTGTGTGTGTGTGTGTGTGAGAGGTCCTGGATCACAGTCTTAACACTTACATGCGTTTTGTCTGTCTCAGTCTGTCTAGCGAGCGTGCAATGACGAGTCCGTCCGAAAGCGCCGCGATAGTGACCGCCGCCGTGGAGTGCCTGAGGTACAGCGTACTGCACAACACGGAAGAGGGGGAGGATCAGAAACAAATCCGGATCATGCTTATTTCACAGCAGGTGAGACCAGACGCAAGCGCGCGTGGTTTCCAAAATGACAGCAGCGTAGTCACTCTACTTTTAAAAGGCGTTTTTGTGTCTCTCTTTGTAGCTCCTGCCACTACTGGACAGGGCTCTTGGGAACCCATCCCTTCAGAACGGTCCTCTTTTCCTATTGGTGACCGACATGCTCGTTTCCTGGGAGAAGAGGGCGGGCTTACACGACGGGGGCGGATCGACGGACGGCGAGGATATCTTTCGTAGTCTTCTGGAAGACTTCTGGGACGGGCTTAGTCTTTTGTTCGTTCGTCACACTGATAACGAGGAAGCCGATCCAAAGGCGTTGGAAGGTGTGGCCACTTTGCTGCAGGTGAGTGTGGGTGCAGGGAACGTCTGGTTCAGCGGTTTTCCCTTCTGAAATCTCCCATGTTGACATTGTGGATACAGCGGGGTTAATATGGCTGTCAGGAACCTGTGATGTCTGAAGAATTGGCCAATGTTAAACAGGAAGCAGAATGACATCTAATATGGGCTCCTGTTCCTCCAGGTGATGTGCTACCCTGACAGAGTGAGCGGGAAGCAGGGCCAGAAGAAGAAATCGGTCAAGATCTGTTTCTTCGAGCCGGAGGAGGACGAGGAGAAAAGCGGAGTTGAGGGGGATGGCGTCGAGAAGCCCGCCGGCGAGTCGGCGTCGGGACTCGGGCACGAGAAGGCGATCGGTTCCTTGAAGACCCGGCACTTGGAGGACGCGGTGTGCCAGCAGGCTCAACTCTGTCTGGTGTATGTGAATGAGAAAAACTCGGAGAGACACCTCCTCTTCCTCTCCCTTCTCCTGCGCTCCTTCCACTCGCAGAGGCTCTTCACTGTAAGCCACGCTGATGATGAATCTCTCTTAAAGGAATCATATTTGTCCTTGTAATGGACAAATCAAACATCAATATTGCATATCGTCGCTGTCGGGCGGAAACCTCGCATCTCCATATTTTGTCATTTTAATTTTTCTTCATAAATCAATGCTTTTGATTTATTTAACCAATGAAAAGTATTAAAACAAGCTTGTGACTAAATCTCGTAACTCCATTGGATCCTCACACTGTCGGCAAAACCTCATAGCTCCACCCCGTCTCCATTTTGAAGTGCCGCAAACAGCTGAGCTGAAAGTAAACAGCGACAACTTTACGAGGCGATTTCGTTTTTTTTCATTTCCTGAAAAATTACGGTTTTGGACATAGAAGGTTTCCGCCCGACAGCGACAATATTTGTGATTATTACTGCGATGCTTAGTTTTCCGATAACTAATTTATATAAGAAAAAAACGAATACAAAAGTTTTACAGCCCTAATCTTTCTCTTTTTCTTTCGCCCCGCAAACTGTACTTTTCTCAGATGTTGGTAGAAGTGGATGATAAGATGACAAAAGAGGGCGAGCACAGGGAGGAGGTGGACGCCTTGAAAAACCCGGCGATGCGCTTCCTGCTGGAGCGGGTGGTGGTGTGGCTGGCCGAGAAAGACCGCACAGACACCGACCACCTAGTGGAGGTGCTCTTCAGCGGTCTCCATTGTTGTAGCCGGCAGGAGACCACCCGCATCCTCAACCACATCACCACGGTAACGTATGATGTTGACGTCATGGGTTGTTACAACACAGTAGCTGATGTTTTTATGTGCCTGTGTGTGTGATCATCCCTCCTGTGATACTGATTCGTGTTCTTCGTCCTCCTCGCTCTGCTCTTTAGATGGATCTACAGTGGGGAATTATTCTGCAGATAATACAAAGGGTAGGTGGCACGACATGGCATTTTTTCAATGCGTTTGTACTAATTGTTGATTGAAGGGTGTTATCTACCACCATCTATACATTGATCCACATGCTCTCTTGCCTCTCAGGCGTGTGCAGACCCTGAGACTCTTAAGAACTGTGGTGGTTGGTTGAAAGGTTCGGTGCTGGGCGAGCAGCTGCTGGGATTGGCTGAGCAGCTGTGCAAGGTGGGAGGCAGCTATTTGAGCGCTACCTCTCCGAAAAGCGCCCATAGCTGGACTCTGATCAGCCTGGTCCTGTCTCAGCACCACAACAACGGTGAACACACTCACTCACATACACAAACAAATAATGTTTTTAGTGGATATTAGGGGTGGGCGATATGACTTTTATTCAAACGATTCGATATTTCAAACTTTTACCTCGATTACGATTAATGAACGATTCTTTTATTTGTTTTGTTTTATTTTGAAATTTGTTTTATTTTGAAATTGACCGGATGCTGTATGCCGTTCCTGTGTCTGACTTCCGACCCGGCTTGACACATTCGCTCGCGGCTCGCAAAAAACGAACGGTCCAAACCTGTCTGAACACGGAGTTATTAACGGGGCGGAGGGACGTGACTGAATATGATGTAGTATTTTTTAAGGGGACAGTTCATGGACGCAGTATTGGGGGAAAGTATTTGGCCCATTCATTCGCGGGAAAGTGATGTTACGTCTGATGCGCACACACACACACACACACACACACACACACACACACACTGGTTGCTTTGCTAACTGGCGCTTCTAGACGTTCCTCATTCTTGTAGCCTAAATAACAATCGAAATCAACGATTTTGAAAATTTGCCACGATTACATAATTAAAATGATTTTTTTATGAATTACGATGAATTACGTTTTTTAACACGATTATCGCCCACCCCTTGTGGATATCACTTTCATCAATGTTGAGAGAAGTGCCATTTCTAGATTTTTAATGCAATGCACATAATTTGTAAAATTTCTTATCAGCCACTTAAACTCTGATCATCTTTGTGGTTGTTTCTACTTGCCCAGAGCCTCTGATAGGGGAGGTGTACATGGGGAAGATCCTAGAGAAGCTCCACGCCACCCTGTCTGAGACTAAGGGTCTGTCGGACGCCGGCAACGTAGAGCCACTCGTCTCCTTCATCTGCGACGTGGCCTCCACGTTCTTCTCGTCGGTGCAAGACTGTCTCCTGCTCGCCTCTGCCGAGGAACTTTTGCTCACCGTCTTCCAGCTCACCACCCAAGATCAGACACACACACACCTGTCTGGTAGGCACACACACACACACACACACACACACACATTACGCACACACACAGAATGGTGACACACGTAATGGGTAAAAGCTGAATGACTCGTTTGTGCCGATCTCACTCTGAAAGACTCCCTTTTAGGTAAGCTGAGGAAAGTGTGTGTAGCCGGGGTCCAGTCATTGGTCCAACACTGTGGGTACGAGGTCAGGGAAGGTGGCTTCCTGTACAGCGCGGCACTCTGGGTGAAGAACCAAGTACTCACCGCCTCTCTGGACATTAAGAGGTAACATATGTACCACAAACAGGACTTTCCCTCATGCTCAGAGATAGCGAAGTGGTTAAAAATCCCAGTGTTTGCTCCATAAACGGTGAATAAATGACTTCATTCACAAATAAAGTAAATATTTGATTGGGATTCATAACCTAGTTAGTTTGTCAATAATCATTCTGAATCAGTGCGACCATATCTCACAATTTATAGCATATCTTTAATTTGAGCGCCTTGGTATTATTGTGTTTCAGTTTACAGGTTCTGGTTCTGGCTGTACAGAGCTTAGTGGAGACACTCAACTCAGTCTGCCGTCAAGACTCCCCCCTCCTCATCCAGTTCCTCTCCCTCCTGATGCCTAGCCAAATGGAATGGACAAGAATCAGACAGGCTTTACCCCCTCAGGTGAGCCAGACGATCATATACTTAAAAGAAAACAACTTAACTTAAAAGAAAACAACTTATCTCTTTTCCTACTATCTCTACCTACTGTGTGTCCCCCACCCCCCTCTCCTCTTTTCTGCAGTGGGTGAAGAGCCCTTTGCTGTCCAGCCGTCTTCAGGTAGTTTGTGACTATCCCCGTATGGACGTGTGGAAGTTCAAGGTCTCAAACAGGTTGCCAGCCCACCTATGTGCCTGCGCCCTGTTAGGGAGCGTGGTGCACCGTGCTGCAGTCGTACCGGGTGACCAGCAGGAGGCAGACTGTCCCTCATACCGGCCAAACCTCAAGTGCACAGGTCAGATACAGATGCAGTATACGCTCAAGCCTTATTCGAACGGGATTCATTTTCAGCACATTGAAATTTGCACGGGATTAAAGCGTCTACTCCATTTATGTGTTGACGTCACCCCAAAAATGTACCATGCGTCATACGTACCTTCCACAATCGATGATGACTTGCTTGAGCAATATATCGTGGCTCCGAGAGCGAAGAAAAGTTGCAACTGGTCCAAAGTTGAGAGTCTTTTTCAAAAGGAGATGACTCTTAGCTGATCCCACCTCCCCCTGTAAAACGCATCCCGTCCGAATAGGGCAGGTTTATATATACTGTGGTGGAAGAGCAAGACATGTAAGTTTTTGTAACAGGATAAGATCCCCTCTAATATTTGTGTATGTGTGTTCATGTCTTCCAGTTGCAGAGCTGCTGTATGCAGTACAGTGGTGTAAGGAGATGGAGTACAGCCCTACTATAGTATCTGCCTACCACAGCCTGCTGACTGATTGGGGGCTGTCAAAAGGACTCAACAGCCAGGTGCCAGTGAAAAGCCTGCTGGAGATACTCTACACCAGGTGAGGATCACCCAGTCACGTCTGACCTCTAGCCTTATAAAAGAAGAGACTGACTGGGTTGTACAGGAGTGGACTCTCAAGGGCATACATCGACTAACTGAAGTACTGATTTTGATGGTCTGATGAATGTATTAAACTTCAGTTCCTTCAGTAAAATCGGTTATTAATCTGTTAACTATTTCCATTGCATTTATTTTGTATCATCTTGCTGCCCTTTAGGTCTGTGGAGGACGGGGGTCTGTGGTCTCTGACTCTAGAGAACTACATCCAGTCCAACAACTTGGCGGCCACTGACAACACCACCATCAGGATGCTCTACAGAAGTCCAGACAGGTCAGTAGTTTATTTTATTGTAATTAAAAACGTTTTTTTTTGCTGTATGTGTCACATTCAAAGCTGTGATTTTTTTTCCCCCCGCTGTGTTTTATATTAAAAATTGTCTGTTCGGTTGGCCAGTTTATTCCCAGTGTCTCAGAGCAGATTGAGCACGCTCCAGGTGCTCTGCCCGACCATGACCAAAGAAGAGAGAGAGACTCTCACAGCTCTGGCAACTGCTGGAATAATCAACTGGCAAGAGAACAACAGTGAGAACATGCACACACACACACACACATGCACAAACACACACACTTTGCACAGGAGCAAATAATCATAATTTTGGTGTGTGTGTCCCAGATGTGTGTGGGTGTGTGGCAGTGCTGCTGTGCTGTCTGAAAGCAGACACGCCGGTACAGGAGGAGGTTCTGCAGGCCATCCTGGCCACCATGATGGAGTGGAGGAACAGCAAGGAGGACTGGTTCCTCTTCAGCAGGTAATATTAGCGCACGCACACAAGCCTGATTTCCTATGCTGATCATGCCTCTTTACGTTGCCGTCTCGTCATTTGATGCATCTGTCTATTTCAGTGACCTGTCTAAAGCTTCTGCAGCCCAGTTGATCCTCACGGTGGAGATGATGCGTTTCCTCTCCTGGCTGGTGACTCATTCTCCTGCAGTTCTTGCGGGCGGCCAGTGGGACTTCCTGCTCTGCTCTATGCTAGCCTGGTTAGAGGTAAGAGGTAGATAATACAAATACTTTTGAGGTCAGAGCGCAGGGTCAACTACAAAACACCTCCCCTGGAGCTGGTGGGGATTCAGTGTCTTGCTCCAGGACACTTGAGCACCTCGCTGCCCCTTAATAAAGAATAAGAATAATGGGCTCAATTTGCTTTCATTCTCCAAGGTGTCTTTGCTTTCTTTGACAGATCTGCTGTCACATTATCTTTGACTCTTTTGCCTCTTATGCTTCCACTCTCAGACTGCCAGTGAGAACGTGAGTGGTCTATGGAACCCATGGGTGCAGCTGTTTGTGTGTGAGAATGCTGCACTGATAGTGAAGCTGAACCAGTTCTTCACACTGTCCCCCCCTGGTGTACTGGAGAAACTGCCACCAGAACTGGCTGGTGAATGGACAGACTTCTTTATAGAAGGAATCTACAGCCTACTGCTGCCCCTGCCTATCAAAATCACAGGTGTGTGTGTGTGTGTGCGTGCACAAGGGATTGGCTGCATGTGTGTATGCTTGTGCGCAAAGTGTACACTAGATGTGGAAGATGTACCCTTCGCATCCTTGGAGTCAATTTTATTTTGAGTGTTATGCTTAACGTGTAGTTTCAACAATCCAGATGCATAGTTTAGCCAAGGGTTGTTTTTTTCTGTCGTTGTGTGAGGAGAGTACTGAAGGGTCCGTGCACGTGGCTGATTCTTTATGGCGCAATCCCCCAGAAACAAGCTTGCACAGAAAATTGAATTGCCCAAACTCATGTTCATTTAGCAGAGCATTAGATACGACGGTAGCTCTTCTAGGCTCATGGAAGGTCTTAACTTGGGTATGTTGTGACTGGCCCTGTTTCATGACCCGTGACCAATTTTGTCTGTTCCCTCTGATTGCAGATGCCTTCACCGAACCGGATGATCCCGTGTTCCCATTGGCTGTACTGCAGTCGGTGGGCGTAGCTCTGACCTATGTGCCTGTGCAGCAGCTGAGCCAGAATTCCCTGCCGGCACGTTTCATAGCGGACCAGAAGACCAGCCTACCAGAGACCCTCCAGACACTCCTCAACACTCTCTGCCCTCTGCTTCTGCTTAAGGCCAGACCTCTACAGATGACTGTCTACCACCTACTGGACAAGTAAGCCTTTCATTTGAGTGTACGTTGCATGCAACATTGGGCGAGAAGCTGTTATTTTTTCATTAGCAGGATTTATTCAATTCATTTTTAGAAACTCCCCTAGTTCGACAATAACACATCAAACCTTGAGCAGTATTAGCCTGATGGACCTTTGTAGATGGGATGCACACTCGAGGGGAGTCACACAGCTTGCAAATTGGCAGTTTCATCCTGTTTCAGTGCAAATTCCTGCAATTTATTTGAACACAATATTATGCCACGAAGAACAAATTTCTCTCCTGATGCTGCATTCTCATTTAAAAGTGAGAGCAGTGAACCAGTCCCACTAAGCATCATGCTCTCATTCACCACAATGAAAATGTCTATCACGAATCCGATTATGGGTTTGAGGCTGTCAGTCAATAATAACGGGGGCAGAAGAATTACTATATAAAGTTTTATTTTTCATCATCAAACTTCTATTGTCTTGTGAGATTGAAATGAATTTTGAATAATAGGGAAAAAATGGGGAATAAAAATAATAATTATATTTATTTATTGCCTATGTCCCCACAGGTATGCAGCTAATAAACTCATGATTAAATAGATATGCCGTGTTCTAATCCAAAGATAACGTGCAATTATTGGTTATAGTATAAAAATATTCTTTCTTCATCAGGTTAAAAGTTAAATCCTGTTAAATCCCTTTTGTCATAATCAACACAAAATAATGCGTCTCAAATTGTTACTCTCTTTTTAAAATATCCCCTGAGCCCTAGTTTACCTGAGGCTTCATACCCATCCTGAAGTCTTTGGGGACCCTGCATGGGGTGCCTAGAACCCAGGTATACTCCCCCACAGGGTCCACTATTAAGGACAGTTAACATAATTGCTTATTGTTGAAACAGGGTAATGCCTCAGCTGCCAGAGTGTGACGGAGAAGGAGACAACAGCAAGTCTGATGACGATACAGAGGAGCCATGCCTGTAAGTCAGAAGGAGAAGGATTGCCACGCGAGCTCTCACAATACTAGACATAAAAGTATCGTTGAACTTGGAAGTTTAGGTGGAATGTATAGATGCTTCTTACAGTTTGTTGAGTTGTGTGTTCAGGTCTCCGCCAGCGCCTCTGATGGCCGTCCTCGCAGCCTGTGAGGAGCTGTGTGAAAGTATCCTGGCAGGGGTCCAGGTAGGAGAGTTCGCCGTGGTGCAACCTCTCAGCGTGGAGTACTCCTGCATCCTGGGATACCTGCTGGCCTGGAAGCTCCTCCTCACTTTCTTCAAATCCTCACCCTCCCATGTAAGTAATGGCAAGACCTGGTTCTGGAGTAACCCCCTTGTCCGCTGTGGTCACAGATCAAATTTTTTGTGGACGGACAATATACGGTTGCATTTTGAATTTTTTGATTTCCATTGAGATGATAGGTACTGATGACCCAGGAGAACATGCAGATGAAGGTATCTTCATGGTATTGACAACCCTCCTGTGTTTTGTCTCCAGCTGCGTGTCCAGTATTCCCTGTATCTCAAGAGAAGCCGCTCCCTTCACAAGCTCCTCCTCCACCTCTTCAAAATGATGCCTGAAAACCCCGTCTACCCAGGCCAGGGGGCGGAGACTAAGGAAACCTTCTTCACAGAGAGCCTGTCTCTGGCTGTCGATAGTAAGTATAACAGAGACGTACACACACACACACACACACACACACACACACACACACTCGCGCGCTGTGCATGACTACAAAACAAGTTTACTTTTATCCCCCTTCTGTGTTTTCTTGCCTGCAGAAAGCGAGGGTGTTCAGTGGGAGCTCCCTCACCTGGCTTGCAGTGTATACTATAGCACGGTGCAGGACCTGCCTGCCATGGTGCGACTGTGGTGGAACAGCCAGGAGAAGAGAGTGTGCACGACTGTGGAGAAGTTTACTATTAAATTCGTCAGTCCTGTACTCTCAGCCCAGGAGATCGCGTCTGTCCACTCCAGCACTCAAACATTTGACAGCATGACTGTAAGTTAACAAATGCACTGTGGGGCGTGAGAGATGCACTAAAACACAGACTTGAACTTCACGACTTAATTGCTTCAGTTTTATTATATTCATTATTTTCAGGTTTATCATGGGTAAAGATTGAAATTCAGTGGAATTAGTTAAGTCTTAAATACATTTTCAGAAATATTACAAAACGTGCTGCTGTAATGGAGAGTGATGAATTGAGCAGTCTGTCTATTTGAGTTTGCTTTATCGACTTTTTGTGAGAAACCGTTGAAACGAGTAATCAAACTCAAAATAAGTTCAGCACAGCTACAGCAGCACCAGAATATGAACCAGAGACAGCTTGAAGTGAGTTTCAAATCAAAATCAAATCACATTTTATTTGTATAGCCCTTAATCACCATTACAGTCTCAAAGGGCCCAAAGTGTGAAAACGATAAATGGTTAGTACACGGCATCCCCCAGCCTTGGACCCTCACAGAGGACAAGGAAAAACTCCCCCTTTTAGTTTAAGAGGTTTTTGGACAGCGACACATTGATGTGTAAATGACACAATGTCTGAGTTTACTGAAATACTGTCCAGGCTGTCGGCACTTTGTGTGTTTGTATTTTTGCTGCAAAATAATTTAAAATAATTTTAAAAAAAATAAAAACAATTTCATTTCATTTGCAGTACAAATTACAGACTGTCTCCACAGTCTTAAATTTAAATTACCCAAACCTGCAAATCCTTTTTTAGGCAGTGATCACACTTAATCAGAGGCTAATTGACTGAAAATCTGTTAGCACACGGGTTTCATTGCTTCCTATGAGTTGTTAAATGTTTCTGACAAAAGGTTTTCGTCACAAGTTTCACAGAGCGAGTGAAAAGCAGGGAAAAACATTTGTATCATTTTACTCATCCTTATTATCAACACGTAACACTGAAAAAAAAAAACCAGTAGCAAAACCAATAGCACACATCCCACAATGTGTTTTTTTTGTTTTTTTTTACCCTCAGGTGAAGGCTCGCTCAGCAGCACGGGAGGTGATTGCTACCTATTCTGTGGATGACATCTTTATCGAGTTGGTGATCCAACTGCCACAGAACTATCCTCTGGGCTCCATCACCGTGGAGAGCGGAAGGAGGGTGGGCGTCGCTGTGCAGCAGTGGAGGAACTGGATGCTGCAGCTCAGCACCTACCTCACACACCAGGTAGAAACACAACGCAGACACGCATACGTTCAGAAAATGAGGCAAGAGAGCGGAAAAAAATAAAATAAAATCGGCGGAGGGGATGCAAGGTGCACGAGCCGAGAGAAAGCAGCAGTCGAGATCGTGTCGACTTACGTTGTTGTGTTGTCAAAGCCCCCGGGGGGGTAGCGAGTTGTACCGACTATAGCACATGGCCTCATTCATTTAGGATGAAGAAATGTAATAGCATTTGTGTGTGTCTTGTATAGAATGGTAGCATAATGGAGGGTCTGGCTCTGTGGAAGAACAACGTGGATAAGCGTTTCGAGGGAGTGGAGGACTGCATGATCTGCTTTTCGGTTATCCACGGCTCCAACTACTCTCTGCCCAAGAAGGCCTGCCGCACCTGCAAGAAGAAATTCCACTCTGCGTGTCTGGTGAGACATATGTGTGGATGTTCATATCTCACCCACGTACACTTCTCAAAAACACCACAATGCTAACATCCTACACTCATCACAACATATAACAAGTTCAAGTGAATGTTGCCTTACCCTTTCTCTTCTCTCTTTTTTCCCCCTTATCCCTCTATAGTACAAGTGGTTCACCTCCAGCAATAAGTCCACCTGTCCACTGTGCAGAGAAACCTTCTTCTAACACACTGACTTCTGCCTGTTGACCGTGGCCTAATGGTCGACTGGCGAATGTGTAACATCAACGGCCCACGAGCAACCAGGACTGGATAGGCCAGATTGTCATTCCAGAGGAAGAAGGGAAGCAGACGGGTCAGAGGATACTGATAAGAACATACAAGGTTTATATTATGGTCTCATAACACCTAATATATTCTCTCAAAGCCATTAAGATGGCTATATTAATTGGTTTTGTTCAGGAAATCTTGTTTTATGCGCTCACTGTCTGAAGGGCCAAGACAACCAACTATGATCAGTACTCAGAGGAGGTCTCCGTTCAAGTACAGCAAAGTTTAGTAAGAATTACCTTTTGGCTTGGTGATGATCATGTTCATATTGACTGCCATGAGTTGCTAAGCTCTCAACAGGTTGTTGTTGCCAGTGCTGTATATGTGCAGCGTAAATAGCGCACTGCTGATTGGTTTTTGTGTAATTCATAAATTTTTATTGTTTTTGGGAACTTTCTTACTTGATTTTCTATCTTTTCGTAGACAGGAGTACAAAAGAGGGTGAATCACAAAGTTGGAAGACCAAAGCTGGTCAATTAAATTGGGCTTATGTAACATTTATGTTGAATTTCAGTAAACTAATTTTGAAAATGGTTGTGAGTAATGCAATGCCCAATACTGGTTTCATAAATATTTCCTAATATTTAGGAGTGTTAAGAGATCGACTCTGAATAGTGACATACTTTATACCATCATAACATGATGAGATCACTCATGAAATGCAGGAGAGGGAAACTTCTTTAGGGTGTGTTTTAGTGTTTTATTTCAACATGATTCCAATTATCAAAAATATTCATACCCATTCATATCTGCTTTCCTTCTGCCTGAATGGGCTCTGCATATGCCTGTAACTGATGCTGGAAAGTACATAAATAAATCACAGGCCTCTTTGTAGAACAGGTGTATTGTTGCTTTTGTGATCCATTAAAAGTGTCAGCTTCTGCCAAAGCTACCCTGTTACCTAACTGTGGTATACAAAATAAAAAATAAACATTATCCAAGATCTTCAAAAGTTAAAACTGTAACTGTAAGGACATCAGTGATCACACAGCAGACAATCTGAGAGATATATGGGATCAAAACAGGGCCAATATGTATCTGTTGGAAAATTAAAAAAAGTTGTAAACATGATTATAACTAAAAAGCATTCATTGTAAGTTCAAATCAAGAACCAAAACCATATGTTATACGCATCATCTCTGGATAGTGCTCTCATTTTTGCATTGTCAATGGTGATGGACATGTCTCGGTGTGGGCAGCCTTTCCCCGGGGAGGATCACCGGCTCAGTGTTGTCAAGGTTGAGCTTCAGGCGGTGCATCGACATCCACTCCGACATGTCTGAAAGGCACACAGCAAATGCGTGCCTCCACTTGTGCCTCCACTTGCGTGTCAGAGGGGGGTAATGACAAAATCAGTTGGGTGTCGTCGGCGTAACAGTGGTAGGAGAAGTCGTGCGAGTGAGATCTCAATCTCACCGACAGCAGCCTCAATAGACCATAATGCAATGCCGCTAGACATGTCGCTCTTTCCTGCAAGTTCACGCCACTAAGTGAAGTACACATGGATGAAGCAGGTTGAGAGAAAGTTGATACAACAAAATACAAATACAACACTTCACCGAATAATTCCTGGAGTGCACTGAACATCACAGATTGATACTATATAACAGCGGAAGAGTATCTGATGCTGGATTTTTCCTTCAAAGGCTTTATCAAACTTGCGATGCCGCTTCATTCAAAGTCGACCGTGATAAAGCCCAGATGCTTCTATGAATGTTACAAGCCTCCCAATTCCATTTTTTACGCTATTTCCACCATAACTATTACTGTAAATTAACCTCTGCCAGTTTCCAAGAAAAGACCGTGACTGCTGGCACACCGCTCTCCCACGCTCATTCATCTCAGGTCCTGCTCTCCCCCCGTTTTGAATAATTGATCTGTTTAACGGAGGCTCGCTCTCATCGCAGTTGTTCCTATGGAATTAATTATGACAGATTAAGAATGATCAATGAATTAATCCCTGTCGTTTGATCTGCTGTCTGAGTGTGTGCAAGCGTGTGAGTGTGTTTGTAATTCATTATGGCGGTCAAAAATGATCAATACATGTTGCCAGCATCTGTCATCATCTGGCCTTGACCTTTTTAATAGTCATTGATCTGTTTGCCAGGCATAAATATTTATACTGAAACCCCCTTCTCTCACATGAGCTTTCACCCCAACACACACACACACACACACACACACACACACACACAGACATGCATAGATGGCTTCAGATCTTATTGCTCATTATCTGCTTGATTAAGCAGCAGTGCTAATGTTATGAACTACAATATAGTGTTGCTGAGTGCAGCCCTGCTCCTTTAACAATAATGTGGGTCAGTCCCAGCCAGCAGGTGGCAGCATTGTCAAAAGAAACTGCTGCGTCAAATTAAAACCTGTATTTGGAGAGATCTGTATATAAATGGTATTACTGGTTTGAACTATACAGGAAAATTAAATTAGATTAAAAGTTTGCTTTTAAATGTTGTCCCAGGATAAGAATAATGTGCTTCATGTTGCTTTTCAACGGGTTTTCAACAAGTTTTCCCACGGGGATCATTAAAGTTCCATCTTTCATGACTTGAATGAATTTGAGGATTATATTCAATCACACTACTGGACCCTCCGGTAAAATGTTGCAAAGCTAGTTGATTGGAAGGATGTAGTAGTTGTTTAGGGAGGGGTGCCAATCAAGATGTGATTCCATCCTGTCATCTCTTGCACGCCCAGCTGTCCTGGTGGGGGGGATGTCTCTTCGAATTTCCCCGCCTAAAGTTTCTTCCATTTTTTGCCTCTGGGAGTTGTTCCTTGTCTTCATAGAGCGTCTTAAACTGGTGGTGCCGGCCAGGTTAGGCAGGTTAGGTTAGGCTCTGGTAACCAGATTATTACCAGATAGGCTTGCTATGTTCTCCACTCTGTTAAATCCTGTTGCTGTTTTGATGTGCTTTTGTTCTGATCATTCTCTGTAAGCATCATTTTTGTTTCTGATTTGATCTGATTCTGTCATAAATCAGATTGTCTATCAGCTTGTCTTAGTTAGGCCTGTAAAATCCTTTGAGGCTTGTTTGTGATAAATAAACTTGACTTGAATCATTAACTTGAACAAAGCTGGAATTTACTGAAAATGGAAAGTTCATTTAGAAAATATAATTAATCTAGATACTCAAACAAATCCAAATTCCGACAGTGTCTCCCTTAAACAGCCGCAACTAAATAATACTAGAGGAAACTGGTTTCATTTAATAATTTAATATTGCCTCTTTAAATGGCCAAATGATCAGAAACTATGTCAAGCAACAGTGCAGGTGATGACGAGACCTGAAGAGAGAGCTTGGGTAGAGGCGTCACATTTCTCCCTCCTTAAGGCTACAAGTGCCTGAGATGCTATCCATCCCTTTAGCCATCATCCCGATCTGACCCACCTGCATGAGCTTCATTACCAACCAGCCTGTCTACAGCCAGCTCACTTCACTGGCCTTGCTGGCCTCCCAACCTTATTGGTGGAGAGGCTTGGTTACCTCAAAGTCAGCCAGGCCTAGTTAGCTACCATTCAGCTCATCCTGACCCATTTGTGAGCCTATTAGCATTCCAAGCCATTTGTAGGAGGCTGGTCCCATCCCAGTCACGCCACTCCTCAGCACTGCAGGCTACTGCTCAGGTCTGGAAATGGCTTTGAATTCTGTGTGTGTGTGTGTGTGTGTGTGTGTGTGTGTTTGTGTGAGCGTGCACGTGTGCCTGTGTGCCTCTCAGTATGACTTTGCTGGTACTATTTCTATTGAAATGAATCCCACACTGTCATTTTATTTGTTTCTCTGTGTAGCCAGTCTCCCTAACCTTCTCCCATTTCGCTCTGCAACTCTCCCCCATGTGGCCCATCATATAGCATATGAAATTACAAACAGCATACAATCAATATTAGAATCTCAATGTAATCTTGGGAATTTATTGGGTTCATTTATCTGAAACCAGACCAGAGAACTTTGCAATTCTATTGGGGCTATTTTCCCAACTGCATTCAACTCAAAAGCACAATGATCAATTTTATTAACAGTCGCTGTTTTCCTATTATGAAGGTAATCAACAATAGACATGATTATTGATCTCAATCTATAGGCTACTAGACATGCATTTGTATTGGTCATTATGGCTGGGCAAGGCTGGCTAGTCTGCTACAGATTCAATTTACTGTTATTACTCTGTCATCACATAGGGGCTTTTTATGGGTTTCTATTATGGCTGCCATGTTTTAGTAGGGGGGGCTGTATTCAAAGGACTCTGGCTGTGTGAGCTGGGGTAAGTAGATCTCAAAGGAGGCTCATATTTTTAGAAGATTATCCTTTGACCACTAACCGGCCACCTCTTAGTACATTCAAAAAGTTGCCACACTGATGTTTTTGTTTCTGAGAAATTGTCACCAGCCCCCCATTAACATTTGTGGGCCATACTAAATGCAAGTCAGCAGAGTATGACTTACTCAACCTCACGTGCAAGCGGTGCCATTTTGAAAAACCCTATAGCCCTAAATCTTTCCTGTGATAAAATCTATCAACCTAAGTGGCAGATCCAGGAGAGGGACTCTTTAAGTATTCCTGATGCGCTGCCTAGGTTCAGAGTCAAGAACCTGCACAGCACAAGTCTGCCTACAAATAACTTTGGCTGTGTACTTTTTTGTCTCATCTGAAGAACGTCTGCATGGAGCTCCAGTTAGCCAAGTCTGAACAGGGGGCCATAGTCTAGGTAAAAATAACGACTGTAGAAGGGATTCAAGGGATTCATTTTACACACGTCCGTACTGTGAATCTTTTCGGGTTTTATGTTTGTTTGTTAGCGCCGGTACATGAGCTAAATAGCGTGACAGAGTAGGGGGGTGAGGCTTTACACTTAAGGCAATAACTTAAGTTCACTTATTATTATGTAAAGTGCTGGATCTACTTCTGGCTCTCTACCAAGTCTCAGTGCGGAGGCAGTGATTAGAGATCACATCACACCGCTGTCTCGCCGCATTCCCCGTATCATTTAGTGAAAGCCACAGGCATGTACGTATATTGTAGAAATGCTCTATATAATGTGGTAGAGGGTAAGGAAATGGACTTTTATTCCCTTCAGCAACATTTGATTCACTGTTCTCTTTAAATGGCTACATTGTTTGAGAAATGTTGGTGTTTTCATAGCAAAGCCCAAGGGTATTTAGATATATCATGCTGTAAAATAATCAGACATTTAACATAGAGTATAGAAGAGCAAGAGAGGGAAGGCAGTAAGCTCAAACCAGAGCTATTACTCTTTCCTTGACATCATGGTTATCATTCAGAGAGAGAGCCAGTGCACGGTGTTAAGGTCAAAGTTATGAGAGGGGGACCTAAAGCAGGACGATGCACGATAGATTAATTTCCACTGGAGGTGCGTATATCAAAATGTGATCTTCATGTGATAAACAAGCTGATAAACAAGTATACAATGTGATAAAAGTGCAGTAAAGAGAAACCATCATATCCTTTTAAGTTTTACACAATTAAGTAAATCCTAATTGCCAATTACCTTGATTTGTAATCCTAAAGGAGTTTAATTGGTTAATTTAATGGTGCCATGGAGCATGATGGAGAATGCTAATTGGGTTTTTATAAGAAGTGTAAGAATCAAGGTGTGATTCATGAGGTGGGCGGTGCCGTTGTTTACAGTTTGATATAAAGTTTCCTCAAAGAAAGCATCTGAAACCTCGGAGAAAAACAGACACACATGGAGTTTAGAAGTGAGATGTTTTGGCGCTGGCAGCTCTCCTTTTAATGGTGATCCCCTGATGATGACGTGTTTATATACATCCATCTTCAATGGTCAAACCGAGAGGTAAAAAAAAAAAAAAAAGTCATATAATCGCCCTTGCAGCTTTTTTTTTACAGCTGTGAAAGTGGACGTCTCACTCTCCCGTTCTAACAAGGTCGGAGCTGTCAGGCAAGAGTGAGGCCGGGAGAGCTAATATACTCCAGGCCAGGAGGAAGAGTCATCCCTCATACGCACAGCAGACGGACGGGCTTGGAGGAGAGAAGAGGGAGAGGAGGGGAGGAACAGTGTGAGACCGAGAAAAGAATGGAGATGAGTGAGCAGAAGGAGAGAGAGAGAGGTGGGGGGGAGATTAGGACAAGTTAGACAGTGAAGACGGAGAGAAGAGGCAGCAAGATAATGGGGAACTGGAGCGGGGAGAGGAGGATGAAGAGTGGAGAGGAAGAGAGAGAAGCTGGCTGCCCTACCCTAGAGCAGTGCTGATATGACAGTTGTCTGAGGCCAAATCTGAGGCCAACTCATTCCACTGATAAATGCCTCTGGCTTTAGCAACCTTCACACTGAGGGATGCAAGCGCAGAACTTTCTCTCTCTCCTTTTCCCTCTCCAATTCTTTCGTCATACTTCCATCTCAGATTAGTTTTTATCTGAATTATCATTTATAAATTCTATATTAAAAAAAAAAAAAAAGCCCATTATTGTAACATACATTATGTGTTCTTACAAGACCTTTTATCTTTGTGAGATGTGTGTAATTCAGCCATGTTGGCACCAATCAGCCGCATTCACACACACTCATATGCACAGCTTATCATCTTTGTGATAGATTGGATGTATTCAGCTAATGGGTAATAAATAAAATGAATTAAGCCTATGCTAATGGAATGATAATTACACACCAATTAGTCACTGCACAACTAGGACAGTTTGGTATTTCATTGAGCAGAGAGAGAGAGAGAGAGAGAAAAAGCGAATGAGATAGAGCGAGAGAGAGAGAGAGAGAGAGACCTACCTGAACCTACCTATGTTGCCTATGGGCTAATACATTATCATTATGTCTACACTATCTCACAGTGCAATGGACCCATATCAAGGCTAGAAAAATAACAAGGTAATCAATTAAGCTAACCATGCAATTAAGTTAATTCATTGCTTGTATGCCCAGGAGTTTCCCGGGGCTCGCGCTGTGGACCACATTACTACACCGGCCAGTGATTAGATTACAGAGTTAGTAAGGCCATTTGAGGCTTAAGTGTGAAAGCCGCAAAGTGGAGTCCCCGCTGGTTGTTGCAGGCTCCTATCTCCAATTGAACCATATAACACATCCGACTGCACTAGCGAGATGGTTGTGGGTAAGGGTGGGAGGCTTCGAACGGAGTGAGATAATGTTTTAAAGCCAAGATAACTAAACCTTTTTACTTCTATTCTATTCTATTCTATTCTATTCTATTCTATTCTATTCTATCCCTGCACTGTTGCTAAAGAGATTACTCACCGTAGAAAGATGGAGCACTGTATCACAATGCACTATTCCCTTCGTCAGGCATGCCGGTCACGTAACTGCAACTACAAAAAACTTTTACGTGTAAACATGTTTTTACGCGACAACAAAGACGGCGAGAAAGTTAACAGTCTGCCGAACTCGGAGGGATTAACATTGTTGTGCTCTTTGTGTCATTACGTTTTCCTTGACTGCCAAAATGCGTGAGAGAAAAGAAAATTGCACACTTCACAAAACGTCTATTTGTTTGTACATGTGCCAGAGAGGATATTTTCCCTCCCAGCACATCTAGTATTCCAACCGAATATGATTTGTGTCAAGGTGAGATGTACAACACACACACACACACACACACACACACACACACACACAAACGCACATACACACACACACACTACATAATCATTTGTTTGCTAGTGATTCAGATTTGTCTTCCACTCTTGCACTGCCAGTAATTTTGTGGTATTTGCTTCATGCAAAACTCAAGATAAGAGGACTTGTCATTACCGTAATGTGTTGTGTTTGAGTACCGTGCTGCTGCACCAGACATCTTTGGTGTATTTTAACATAACAGAAGGTGTCCCTGTCTCTCTTTCCAGTTTCCCCCCTGTATTATAATGAACATGCTGACAGTCAAATTAGCATGGTGTCACTATGACATGCTTCACAGTCATGGGTGCACAGCTGTCCCAGACTGATAGCGCGCCCCGCTCTGTTAAAGGATCATATTACAGGCCGTGAAACATGCAGGCCGGTACCCAGTGAAGTAGGCTAACTGCTATAACCTTATTTAGACTCCACTATTGTTTGGAATGGCTCCTTCGCTGTTTCCTATCTGGTCGTTTTCACTGAACACATTTAATGATTTTTTTTAATGTCTAGTTATGAAAAAATGCAAAAAAGAGGATTATGAGAGTTTCAGAAGTGATTTTCATAAGAAAGGGTGTGTGTGTGTGTGTGTGTGGGGGGGGGGGTATCCTCTCAGTCCAGCCCTCTACACAATTAGAAACACTTTTTGTCAAGTACCGAAAATTTACAGGAATTTGTTTTGGTGACATCGGTGCAGAAACAACTGACAACTACAGTCACATTGACAGTTTACAATGCAACTTAATGGGTTGTTTAAGGGTCCACAGAACATACTGACGCACAGTGCAAAGGGACCATGTGAGGCATACTGTAAGATACTAGACTACCCATCTACAGCCTATATATTCTATACCTGGCCACATTTGGTGTTATTTCCATACAGATACTTCCACTGAGAGCACCGTGACAAATCCTGCAATCCTGTACTGGGGCTTCTCTTTTGTGAACTACACACACACACACACACACACACACACACACACACACACACATACAGAGATACACACTTGCTCCATGCTTGGGGCCTGCACCTGAGCCCTAGTACTGCAGGTGAGGGAAGTGTAAAAAATGCTCATTTTAATTGAGTCCCCCTGAGTAAGCTGGGGAAGCTCACCCATCACTCACTAACAGATGGCTCCTATTTTTAAACTAACACACACACACACACGCACACACACATACACACACACACACACACACACACACAGAAAGGAGAGAACTACTCTTTAATAGGCTCCATTCGGTTGAAATGTTATTGTGGGTTATGCAGCAGACAACCATTCACATGTAAGCATACACAGACACACGCAGTGCACACATGTATGGATGAATGCATGCACAAAAACCAGACAGACTTCTCTCTCTCTGTCTCTCTCTCTCTCTCTCACACACACACACACACACACCGTCATGATTTCCTCCCATTACTTCATCATACAGCTCAGTTCCCACTACACAAGCATACAGGGTATAGTGGGTTCAGTACAGTGAGTAGAACCTAACTCACGTAGTTGTTTCGTATGAGATCTCGGACCCACGTTGCAGAATAGGGCTATAGTGTCAGACTCTGTATGTGTCCTAAATAATAGTGAACTCAGAGAGAGTACAGAGTAAGAGCGTTTAGACTGTCAGAGCTAAGAAATCTTTTCAGAGTTAAATGAGTTCATGAAGAGTGGTTTAATGCAAGTGGTCCAAAATGTTCTCCTTTTTAAGCACTTTATCTTGTCCACTCAGCGTGCACTTAGTGATGCAATAAAAAGGACTTTTTTTTTGTTAGTGTCTCCTTCCTCCTCTCTCTCATCTCATTTAGGGCAACAGATATTTTTTTCTATTGAGGGATAGCGCATCTCTGTTAGTAAAAGTTAAATAAGGATGTTTAGATAAATTAATTTAAGCTATCATTTCATTTTGCATGCTTCAATTTGAATATATTTATTGTCATTTGTACTGTATAAACTCTCAAACACATTTTCATTTCAGCAAACTGTCAAAGGGGCTCTGTGACCTTGTGTGTGATGTGCATGACTGGAAATGTTTTTGACACCAATCCCACAGCAGTACACTGTACACACCATGCATAAGATGGAGAGATTGACTTTGAGTGTTTTTGACACCAGTCCTGCAGCAAAATGAACTACAAAAAAGTAAATGACTGATTGTGAATACATTGAAAAATTTTTAACAACTCCAATGAAATAAAAATATAAATTGTTGCCCTTGTTGAACTTATTGTATTCATAGATGAGACCCCATGACTAACTGATAGAGGCTTTTCTGTAATTGTAACCAATAGCATGGAAAAGAAACCCTGAGGAGAAATTCTCCATTCATCCTGCTTGCCAATACACGATTCGGACCTGCTGAGGTGTGGCCAAGTCTACCGGCTTTGCCAACATGCAGGCAAGATACTGCCGGATCTTGTCTTGTCTTGGCCAGTGACCAACCAATCAGGACCACACGTAATACCAGAGATTGACATTGTAATAGAGTAACTGTGTGATGGGCAGACAGCATTTAGTTCAATGCAAAGTTCAGCTGGATCAAATCTTCATCAGGACCAGCTTCATTGTGCTTTTTGGCAATCCCCCGATCAATAACGGTTCTGCTAGAGAAAGCGCCACTTTAAAAGCAGCAGACTTGGTGGTGCTGATATTGTAAAAGCGGTGAAAACATTAATTTAATCCACTGATTTACCTAAGATTGCTAGATGTTAAAATAGGCAGTAATATTTCCTAGACACTATACTATACAATACTTCTAAAAGCAAAAACGTACCTGAACTTCCCAGATCCAGATCTCTGTCTACTCTGTATCACCATTTGAATGTATGTGAGCAGAACTCTATCTTCTGACCTCTACTTTAGATCCCCCCCATGTCCCTCAGTCCAGGTTTCCCAGATATTGGCATCTGAGCCGGCATAAATCAGGGCAGCACAGATGTCTACCCTTGAGGTTTTTAAAATTACATTCCTGAACAGATGCAGGAAGGTGACAAACAAGAGCGGTGTAGGAGGTGTAAATGCTGTGATAAATGAGACATAATTTGAGACAGTAATCATGAAGAATAAAATAAAATATGACATTTATTGGCATTATCTGTGCCACCACTACTTCTAATGGACATTTCAGATTATATACATTCTACTGCCAACAGTGAAAAGGTGGTGGAAGTAATTTTTAACATCAATCAGGATTTTGACTACATTTCCAGGCAATTTCATTATGTGATTTTAATATGTGCACTAATGTAATAATCAATCCCTTTGTCTATTTACTCTTAGTATATCACCTGCCTCTCCAGGAACACTAAAACAACTGAATTATGATGGTTCAATCCCAAATGTGTACACATCCCTGGGAAGAGCTCAACAAGAGCTCCACGATAACATTATCTTACTGTGACCAGGCAACAGGCAGGTGAAGACAGCCAAGGCAGGGGTAAGATAAGTTCAAATGGTGCACTCAGACATTGTTAAGACATTGAGACAGTTTTAAACGGCCCACTGTTTTGAGGACACCTCTACAGAACGTAAGAGACGTCACATCGAGATACACCGATTTCTGTGTTCACTCTGTGATCCTGAACAAAACTTCAAAATGCACTCAAACAAGAAACCCTAATTGTCTTCATGGGCTCATGAAAGCCAATTTCCCCTCACTTCATTAGTGGTCAATATGGAGAAAATCACCAGGTCTGAAGCATGATCTAACTCCATTTGCAAGCCACATGGGAGCGAGCCCTCACCTCTGCTGTACATGCTGATGGACATATGCTGCACATGGACATATGCTGCAGCATGTTTGCTGATGAAACTGCTTTGATGCTTTCCCTCTGGAGAATAGCCATCACACACACAAGGCATCACATCTGGAACTCATCACCTTGAAGACTGAACTGAACTAAGATTTTAGACATGACCCTCCTCCAACCAGATCACCTGTAATACAGATAATGCTACAAGAGGGGAGGGAATTGAGGTAGTGAGAACCTACAAATACAACCTCTGTCATCCATGAGAATAAGAATAAATGTCATTTGCGGAATTTTCACCCTTTGAGTCTATTTTATGTGTGATTGTGTATCGACCTCCAAAATATATGAATTGAATATGTTGAGGCAATCCCAGCCTTCCAGAAGAAGGTTAAGCGTAAGTAGCTTTGTACGTCACTTTGGATAAAAGCATCTGCTAAATGGTAGCCATTACATTACATTACATTACAGTAATGAATTTTGAATTTTGAAACTGTTCAAAATTCATGCATCCTTATCACACAATTGAACAAGCTGAAAGGTTATACAGTAGATATAAAATGTTGCTTGTCTGCACTTTAGCTTCTGCTCTTTACCTTCATATATGCAATTTTGCACTTTACACCTGCTTACCTGAACTGAAATGTGTTTGAGGTCTTGTCCCTTTGATCGCTATTGATCTTAAATAGTGTTGTATGCCTTTTGATTTGAAATTTAGCTTTAAATCTGGTTGCACATATGGATACCTGTTTATTGACATATAGATTACACAGAACTAATCTGCCTGGCACCTTGACATCCCATTTGCACTTGACTCTAAAAAGCTTTTAACTTCATTCCTAGTCTGTACTGCTCTGCATTTCATTGTCATTTCTGCTGTTATGGTTAAATAATGGTAAAATAAACAAAACATCCTAACCTAATCTATTAAACCTAATCTAATCAGATTATGGAGGTTCTCTCACTCTCTCGCTCTCACACACATGCACGCACGCACACACACACACACACACACACACACACACACACACACACACACACACACACACACACACACACAAACACACAAACACACGCTATAGAGGCTAATCTAAACTGGGCCAGGCAGGGCCTGGAAGGGAGAACTAAACAGGACAGGAAGTATAGCAGCCAAATGGAGAGGTGGAGAGGCCAGAGGGCTGGTGTGAGAAAAAGGGTAGAAATAGGAAAAAAGGTAAGAGATATGGGAGAGAGGGACACAAGAAGGGAGAGAACGAGAGCAAAGGTTATGTAGCCCCTTCAGCTTTGAAACACCTTGACCTCACGAGGTTCTTTCTCATCTCGCTCCATACATTTATATTCTCCTGTGGCTAAAATGTGCAGATACACCCTATGGTGTTGCCCCCTGGAATTCTGCTTCAAAGTTAAAACAACCATAACATTACTTAGTCAAAATGTTTAACTCCTCGTCAAGTCTGGAGGGTCTCCATTTTTGTGAAAACTGTGAGTAGTCTGGCTTGGATTTTAAAGGCAAGTTAAGGTCTAGTGATATTTAGGTTTGCACTTAAATTCCATAAACAGGAATAGCAGTGTGCAGGGGCTTTCTCTTTTTACTCATAAATCTTCAATTTCTTTGTCTTGGCACAAAGCTTTGAGCTTTGAATTGCTAAAATCAAAAGCAGTCATGACTGAGCTTATGGATCGAAATGAATAAAAATGTCCTCACATGATGCTGGAGCATGCCTGCTCTCTAACGGCATTTGCAGTTGGGCTTCTAATCTGAAAGTGTATTACAGAAGTCAAACAATAGGTGTTTGCTTGTGGTCTAGCACTGGGTCCTTTTTGGCTGATCTTAATGGCACATCTTTAATAAATATTCTAGGGGGCACTGGGGGATATTAAAAAACATAACTTTGAGACATGCTAAGATCTCTTTATTCCCATGGAGATAGGGATCTATGTAGCAAGGGGAGGAGAGAATGAAGGCAAGGCAGTCATTTGTTTGGTGATGGCAGGCCAACAGAGGACTTTGGCAAGGACAAGCTTGATGGACAGTTGGACAAGAGAGTAGGTAGGAATACTTAGTTTTGAGTATGTTCGCCGTTGACTAAATGGTCTCATCAGTTCATTCACGATTCAAGATTGCATAATGATGTTGTAAGAACAGAGGTATATTTTTAAGTGAAGGGTAAATACAGATATATAAAGGTGATTAATGTCATCAGAATTGCCAATATATCACATGATCATTAGTGCAGAAAATAATCACCATGCCACACATACAAATTCACAAATAAAGCACTTGATCAGATGGCAACATTGTTAGTCTTAGGGAGTAACTGTACCTCTACTGAGATGTATCTCACATGAATCACAAAAAGATGAGCTAACACAGAAAAGGGGAGGACACCTGCATACTGTGTTGGCAGTTTGAAGTGAATCGCTGCCCTAATCCCACATAATAAAGTCTCTTCTTTTCGGAGTTGGGTGTAGCCTACAGTAATGTTTTGAAGCCCTTTTCCTTTGTCACAACCAATCTAAGAGGTAAGATCAATAGCTCCTATTGTGAAACACAACACAGTGCGAGAATGGAAAAGGAGCAGATGTAATTTTCGATGCCATTCATAAGTCAGGTGTCTTTATTGATTACCCAGACAGCAAACTGACATTGAATCAACCTAGAATCAATGTTCCGGCTTCAGTGTTATTTTCACTCAATTAGCACTGAAATCTGACATTGATTCAACGTGTTGTTGTTCATTGATCTGACATTGATACAACACTGAAAATTCACTGAAAACAGACACAAAAATCAGCATGCTTTCAATTGAATTCCTCATTAAATTCCATCTCTTTATCCCACACTGAAATCTGACGTTGATTAAACAACATTTCTGCTAAGTGATTTAATATTGATACAACACTGGATAGTTTCAATTTAATGTTTTTCACAGAATGTCACAGAAGAATAGTTTCAATTAAATTGTAGTCATCTTTTTGGTTCATCAAACAAACAGCAAACAAATTGAATCAATGAAAAATCAATCCTGCTTCATGGATTCTATGGTGAAATGCCAGTAGACCACCATGCCAATTTCAGCTCTTTTAGGGCAAGTCGCCTTAAAATATAAGAATAAATTAATTTCAACAAGGCAAACATTTTATTTGCAAAAAAGACAAACAAATACATTTAAATAAAATGAAATATTCCTTGAAATATTCCTTGTGGCTCAGTGGTTAGCTAAATCGCCTCACAGCAAGATCCTCGGTTTGGCTATCTGCCCTGGTCCGGTCGGTGTTGCATGTTCTCCCTGCGTTCACGTGGGTTTATGGAATCTATGTTATCCCTGTGATGGACTGGCAACCTGTCCAGGGTGTTTCCCTGCCTTATGCCCCAATGCATGCTGGGATAGGCTCCAGCCACCGTCACATTGAATAGGAATCATTTTAGCCATGTCAAACAAACATGCTAACATTTCCATAGCAGTTGGGCTCACCACATTGTTCAAAATTGACCACATTGAGCTACTTCATGGTAAAGCAACTCTGTGATAAATTGCCACGGTTTGTAAAACTAGAATTAATTCAATATCACAATAAAAACACAGATTTTTTTTTTGTCTCTCTGATTGTTTACAGGAGTCCTCTTTGCACAGTTGACCGGGTGAATATGTCGTTGCAGAGCCAGGTTCAGGCAGTCTAATGCACTGGCATTGGATTATTGGCAAAGGTACATTTCCCTTAAAATATTACTGTGCTTTTTTTGAATTATTAGAAACCACTATTCAATTCGGCATACATATGATCACCAAGTAGCACACATTTCAATAAAATGTCAGTATTGATTGAAGAGCAGAACCCAACAATTTAGAAAAGGCCTTGAGTGATATTTTAAGGGGTATGTACCTTTGCTGATAATCAAGGATATATGAAATTCCCAGATATTTGAATCAAGTTTGGTGTGACCTTCTTGTCTCATGGATGACTGTTGTGTGATGTGGTTAAAAGTAGGCTACATGAGATGGTATACCAGCACCCAGAATCCTATTTCCTGGACTTTAAGCAGGCCAGTAGAAAGTCAACGTCGATGTCACAGTTACTTTGTCCATTATTTTCTACGGTCTATGGTGTATCCCACTGATACTAAATTATAGAGATGCAATGGTGGCTTCTTGGATATCCACATGAAAGCTGGATGGTATGATGCCTCATGGGTGAGAGGTCAAGCAAAGTTTACCCTTGATTTATATGCTGCCACAAATTGCGACACAATTACCAACACTGACTGGATGCCTCGTTTGTTTGCAATCAATCTTGATTCAATGTTGCTTTTTCAACCTCAACCAAAACTGAGACTTGAACAAGTAGTGCTATGATAGCTGGTGAAAAATGAATCATATGTGGAAACGGTAGTTTTATAGGCAAGGTCGTAATTTTTGTGGTCATTTTTTAAACAATATCACTATGTCAGTAAGAGAGGACTACATCTCTCTCTATACTTTTTCGTGAGTCCTTTGTTAGACGAAGACATAGATGGCCAATGAGAGAATGCATGGGAGATATGCAATTATGTAAAAGGACAGGGTCACGTATGTCAGTTAAGTCAAATGTGGCGCTGTTTCAGTGAGATGACGTATGGACAAAGAAAGGTGCATCTTCCCTCAAAATCTTTACGATTAACAATAGTTCTTGGTGTCTGCAGACTTTGGATGATTGATGAACACAACACTGTGTAGTGTTATGCTTTGCTGTGAGCAGGGACAGTGTGAGCATGGGAAGAGGAAGTAAAGTTTGGCCTAATAACGGATTGTGGCATCAAGCACAATTTCCTTGTTATTCTTACCATCATGGCATAACACACTGCTAACGGTGCTAATGGTAAACAGTGCTAATGTGTGTCATCCTCTCCATATTGCCACATAATGTGTGAGTATTTGCTCGTGCACAGTCAGTGGCAGTAGTGAAAAATACCCACCGCCAGAACTGTCAGTTGGCAACAGAAAACGTACATATTTGACCGTTGGAGCTTTGGGACAGACCCACTTTTTATTAAAGAAAGGTAATCAAGATCATCCAGGCTAATATAAGAGACAAGAAATGATTTGACACCAGGCTTTCATTTATAATTACACATGCTTTGCACAGTCGCTATATTGTCCTTGACCGATTGCTATTACTACACTTTTCAGTACTTTGTGGTTATGTGTGATGTTTTGTGGAAATTATTAGGACCTGGCTGGTTTCATTAAATCAAGATACACTTCTGATGATGTTCATCTTCTGCTTCATATAATAGGATCTACTCCCAGGTCAGAGAACCCCATTTCCATTCTCTCCATAGATGCTAAAAAGAGCTTTGACCATCTGAAAGGGATTAATTAAGGTCTGTGCTCCACAGTATGGGCTTTGGAAAATGCTTAATTTCCATAATTCAAGATTTACTGACCTCTCTGCAGTAGTGCTGACAGGTAATACATACTTCTTCAGGTTCCCAGTCTCGAGGCTCTCCCTCTAGGGTTGTCCTTTATCTCCTCTATTATTTACCTTATCTCTAGAGCCCATTGCCCAAGCAGTAAAACAGTCTGTGGGCCACCAGCCAATCACCATCTATGATAACTCCCATTCTGTCTCTCTTTACACTGATGACATCTTGATTTTCATCCCCGAAGACTTATCGTGTTATATGCACCTATGCGGATGTGTGCTGTCATTGTTCAGTTGATCGCACATAAATCTACTCAATATGCTTTGACTCAGGTACTAGGGGGCTGACTGACAGAACCAACAGTCAGTGTTTTCTTGGAGATCTATTTTGGAGAGTTCCCCTCCCCGAGAGTTTCCCCTTTGTAGTAGACGTTACAGCCTGGTCATTAATCAAGTCATATCAGTGAAATGTCTCAAAAGTTTGCTGAAGCTAAATGCAACTCATCCATCACACTACTGAAAGGCTTCATACGAAAGAGATGTAGACATTTTTCTTCTCTTTTTCCCTTGTCAACGGGAGATATGATCTATATGCAAAGTTAGGTTCGCCCCACTCTTGATTAGTTGGTAAGGTCCTTGAGAAAGAGACAGAGGGATGAAGAGAGGGAAGAGAGGAAGAGTAAAAAAAGAAAGAAGCCGTTAGATAGTGAAAAGTACAGGGGGGAAAAGAGTAGAAACAGAGAAAGAGGTGGAGAGAAGACGAGATAAATAGAAGGAAAGACAGATGGGGTGTTGAAAGGGAGACTGGGCTACTTGCAGATAACATCGCTGTGTGATAGATTCCTGTGGAGACTAAATTGGGCTCGTGGGCTGAGAGGGACTCAGAGTAAGTCCTGACTGACAGGCAAGGAGAACACTTATCAGTGACTAGTGAGGGGAAAGTGGACAACTCCTGAATAGCTACATGATAAAGCCCCTCATTTGTGCGTGTCGATACAAATGCATTAATGGTTGATTCTTCCACGTTAAATGGAAACATGTCTAATTTGTACTTAGATTGCAAAAGGTATTACTCTTGCTATTATATCTTATCTGTAAAAACTGATGAGCAGCCGTCTACCACTGGCATGTGGAACCACAGGATACCATCTTTTTCCTGTGTGGTTGAGAAAATTTGTCCCACATGGTTAAGATTTCTGGTGATGTTAATAACAAGGTCATCAGAAAATCACTGGTCAACTCTCATACTCCTCCTAGTCTTTGAGTTAATACACCTGTTCCCATGTTCACCTTGGTCTCTCTCTCTCTCTCTCTCTCTCTCTCTCTCTCTCAGTCTCTTTCTGTCTCTTCAACAATGATCCACCTCCCACTGTCTCTGCTCGCTGTCCCACTAAACTGGCCTTAAAAGCTCCAATCAGATGGCTCAAGGAAATGAATGGTTGTGTGTGAGTGTGTGCAGTCACACATTCAGGGTTAAAAGGGACATTAGTGAGAAGTGATTTGACACTCCATCAGGGAAAGAAATTTCTCAGTCCTTCACCTCACTCGTTCATCTCCATCTCCATCTCGCCGTCTCCTGTCCACTTATCAATCTTGCTTTTGCTCTCCATCTTTTGCATGAATATCTATTTAGTCCTCAAACAGGGTTATTTAAAAGAGCTGTTTTGCATGTCTCAGTACTTAGAAATAGACTATGGAGCAGGGGAGAATAGTAAGGACAAAGTCAGTGCCACCCTTTACTGACTGAATTGGTGAAATATTACTATTAACACTATTATTGTAATTTTTCAAGTAATGCAATTGCATTCAGGGTCATTTCTACTGATGTTATATACACATATTTTAAAAGCTGAGCTGAGCTTAATTCTGAACAATTAATTACGACTGAATTATTATTTGACTCTTCTTGATGTTGTCAAGCACAACTCATAGAAAGATAGCAATTATGGTACCCCATTTGCAATTGTCAATTGTGTATCATAATAATAACATAACTAGTGACATATTACTCTCCACAGAAAATAGGCTAACTTCACTTATTACTTTGATGGAAATGTAACATGTTATAACTGATATGTTAGTTTCAAAAATGGACCTTCCTACACTAGTTGAAAGAGAGGACGGATCTTTTGGTGTCTGACATCCAAAAGACCTTGGTAGGGGAACTGTGCATATGTATCTGTAAGGTTTGCTGTAGCCAGAGGTATAATGAGAATTGATTTATCATGATACATAGATATACAGTATAGATAAATGATGAAGAGGATTCAGGAGGCATATTTCTTCAGAGGGAATTTGCTTCTCTTCTATGACACAGACATATTAATCACCTGGAGGAGGGAGAGTGACAGCATGATATGTTCCATGAATTAATAAAGCTCTTGCTATACAACAAAGCCTTCCAGTTAATTCAAATAAGGTCATAACTCAGTTGCTTTTGTTTGCAAGAAGTCTTGCACACACACACACACACACACACACACACACACACACACACACACACACACACACACACACATACACACACATACACCAACAGAGAGAGGGAGAGAGAGAGAGAGAGAGAGAGAGAGAGAGAGAGAGAGAGAGAGAGAGAGAAAGAAAGAAACCACTGCAATTATACAGCATTTTTCAGGGAGGAGATAGCAGAATGTTAATACTTATTATTCAGAAACAGTGGGGAGGTGTAGAACTCAGTGGTCTACCCATTTTTAATAAACAGCCCACCACTGAGCTACATCATATCAATGTGTTTGTGTGTGAGTGACTGTGTTTATATATATAAGAAACACATCGGACCACACACAGGGGAAAAAAAATACTTACAAAGTTATAAAAAATTATTTTTTCACTATGGAAAATAGAAACAATTGAGTTGCATATTTGAATTCAACTATTATCTCAGTGCATTAAAATACATGCCTCATCAAAATGCATATTGAATTATGAACATTTGATTCATTTGCATTTTATAATGAAAAAAACAAAACAAAAAAACAAAAGACAAAAAAAAAACAAGACCACAGCGTTGTATGTTTCTTGTGCCACACAACCCTTCTTCTGCCATATGTGTGGCGGAGGCCCCATAGATGGAAGCATTGAGCTACACTTAACAAGTGAGGATGAGAAAGAAAGGAAGCTTTGTGCCCCTCATGCTTAGCCACTCATTTCATCCTCACCGCCAGACTGCACACAGCCCTGCGTTCTGAACAGGTTCACTTCACTGAGCACCCCATGTAGTTGACAATATAAATTCAATAAGATTCAAGCCATGCCTGTACAGCACTCCACATTGTGTCTCCTAGTTAGTGATGTCCCAATCCTCTTATTGTGATACTACTTAAGGTAAGGTGAAACGCAGTAGCCCAATAAGTTTATCTAGTGTATTAATTATCTTATTATCTTGAGACAATGGAATGGTTTTGCTGAGACCACAACTTTTGTCCCATTGCTGTTGCCCTCCCCAGAGGAAGGTTTTTTTCCCCCCTTACTTTTCTTCATCTCTTAAGAAATAGGGAAGATTTTGTATAATTTTTTGATCACCTACATCTGAAATGTTCCTTTTTGAAATTTGAAGATGCTAACATAGATGTGACATATATAATGGTCATATGGCTGCAGCCCCCGTGGCTTCAATAGGAAAATGCAGCAGTATGTGAAACAGCGCATGTTTGCGTCAAAATCATAGGAGTCATAAAACATCATATTCATTTTTCTTTGAGATCTTTCTCTAATCTCATGGTCTCATGTATGGAGACATATTCAGGAGTGGTAAATTACACTTATTTAAGATCATTTGGAGAGCTCTTGTTTTGATCAGTGTTGTCATCTCAGGGCAGGATAACCGGTTTACTAATCATTATACATGGAGGAATAAAACACACATGCTCGCCATCGGATTCATTTCACTGGAAAGAGGCTTTCTTTATTTGCATACCCACACATATCAAAATCAGAGCATACGTGAAACAGTGACATCATTGATGTAAATTAGGCTACTATACTACTGTATGAGAGCATACAAATTATCACATAGGTTAACAATCAGAGTGAGATAAACATGATCTTATATGTGGCTGTTGAATGTGTTAAAAAGAGCTCATGTGTGTCTAGTAGAAATAAAATGGGTTATGAGAAGCAAGCCTAGAAAGCCTGACAGTGTAGCTAAAGTGTAGACAGACCAAAGTGGAATTGACAATGTCAGGAGACATCATGATTGATCAATCCGTCACAGTTCACTTAATCAAGGTATGACAGGCAGAAATTGCACCCACAATCAGTAACCTAATTAAATTGTTATCTCAAAAAAACCTTTTTCTTATCTCTTGATAATGAGATAATTCAATTGTGAGAACAAATAAACAAAGTTTCATATCGAGACAACAAGATAATTAAGTTGTGTTCTTGATATATCAGGAGTAAAAAAAACTGGCACTGGCACTGGCACTGACTAGAATCACATCATCAACTTTAGCCTAAATTAGGTTGTTAAGGCCAGCTAGCTTGCTACATTATTTGTCCAGTCAGTTTGTTGCCTTTAACTGGAGTGTGTAAGTCTGAGTTTTGGGAATTATACCCTAAGCATTTGGTCGAGTGTCTGATGAGGCAAGTATTATTTTGAACATGGAAGCAATGTTTTCTGTATTTCCTTTATCTGCTAGCTTTGGCCATTGCATGTTTAAGGCATTAGATAGTTTGGGGAATTGTATACTAAGCATGACATGCTTGTAACTAGAGGTATCGTATGTTAGTTTTCATTTGTTTACAACAAACTTGTGTTTCTGTCCAAATTATTTATCTTTAGGTTGAGTAAACTCCTGGAATGTAGGTAAGGCCTGATGAAATTCTTGAATAACTTTAAGTGTGCTTGTCCTTTATTGATATCAAAGCTGTCTGTGTGCCATTAGTGATGCAGCATCAACCCTAGAAGAATCAATTTCTAGACACCAGGAAGCTTCAGAGTTGGGTTGGCGCTCAGCCAATGACTCTGGGAGTTGAGGGCCACGATGAATCCTGAAGAATATGAGTTATCCATTTGGCATATTATTATGGAAAGGATCATTGGCAAGCATCATAATTTTAATCGTGCACTAGGCTATTGTATAAAATAGTGAAATATAAACAATCTGATATCCACAGCTTCTTTCTGATTCTCAACATGACAAAAGTGCAGTCATTCAATGTGTGTTTGCAGTACAAAACAAATGTATCCATACTGCAAGAGTACACTGCTCTCTGACTCAAGACATCGAAGGGGGTGGTACTAAGGGAATCTTGTGCAAATGTTATACAAATGTGAAAGGTCCTTCCATGATCTGATGGTAAATGGTGGCTGGTGCAAAATTAATGTAATGCAGCACCAGGCATACCAGAATATCACCCGCCAATGGGTCAGTTTTAATGTTATGGCTTCAGTGGTTTTACTGGTTAATACAACAAATGGATGAATGAGTGATGAACTGTGACCCACACAGCTACTGGCCAGTCACCTGGGGCTGAAGGTGCCCTCTGGGGGGCCCTGCCCTTCGGGGGGCCCGCCCTTCAGGGGACCCCAACAGCGCGTTATGCACGTTATGGAAGGGCCAGCTCTGATGCTGAGGGAACATGGGGCTGAGGGAACATGGGGCTGTCCCTGCTGGCTCCTGCCAAGCTCAGTAGGAAACCAAAAAAGATGTAAAATGATTTTTGTTTATCTACTGATTTTAATTTGATACATGTTTCAGCATTTAATAATTTTCAAAATGACGAGTACAGTTAGACGTGTCATTATCTCTTTGTAGATGGGAGAAGATGGTAGCCAGTTCCATGTGCACGGAACTAGTAATTACTAGATGTGCACTTTGAGAGGTGAGTTATTTGGTGGATCGGTCCAGTAGAGTCGTTACATACACAAATTGTTTCTGAATGTATTTCATTTGTAACACAGATGTATTTTTCTGGAAGAGACTACTACTGTTTATATGTGTCTACTGTGTATATGAACTTGACTTCATTATACTTTACTGTCATTTACTGTAGTCCTTAAATACCACTTTATGAATGGAATTTGCTCTTAAGTTTATTTCTTTAGGTATTTCTGACTTACAATGAGAAAAGCCTGGAATATTCAAGAGTATACAGAGTAGCAAAGAGACTGTTTACCTTCATCATGAACCTTTAAACTTTCATTAGTGTTATTCTCTTTTCTGGGAGCACTCCCTTAGAAGAAAAGAAAAGATCCCACATTTTAGTTTTTGTCCTGTGTTCTTTCCCCAGGCTGCATAATATAAGATTGTGCTTCTTACTACCACAGCTGGAAACAAAGGTGGGGGAAACACTTTAAAAACCCATAACATAATCATCAGCAATTTGCTAGCTCAGCTAGATATTAGTTGTCCCATCACTTTCTGGGCACGCATACTGCAGCTAGGCTGAAGCTATTACCCAATTGAACAAACCCAAGATAAACTTAATCTGGCCTTCATTCCAGACAGTCAATATGACTGCTGTAGTTGGGTTGACTGTTGCTGTCATTATGTAATTGTATATCTCTAAAGACTAATATGTGACACTGAAGCCACCAAACTCCAAGCTGCAGTTTTACAGGGTTTTGAGGTTTTAAAAACTTTTTTGCATAAATTCAGTACACACACAAACCATCATTTGAATAAGCACACAAAGCACCAGCTTTTGATTTTTCTTTGTGCAGGGCAGAGCAGTTTGCAATAAAGTTTTGTCATACATGTAGTAAACACACATACACACAGGTATCCAAATGTGTAAAGTATGGCTGTGTAACATGGACGTGTAACATAACACACTACAAATAAGGGGACATTTTAATTTTTTTTCCTCAAAATGTTCTAACACTCCTCAAACAACGAAAGCGCAGTAGAAGAAAACAAAAACATTTGTCAACAGAAAAAATATGCGTGGGTCTGGCCATAAGACTTCATCCACATCACGTGCGATGTTGTCTTGAGCTAACCAGCGTGGAAAGTATCGCCTGGAGTGCCGTATCCAGGCCTGGCATGAGCCCCGATCGATGTCTCCACAAGCCTCCTCATATTGCCTGTAGAAGGGGTATGCGTTGGTGGGGCTGGCGATCATACACCTTCCAAGCCACGCAGATTAGAATTCTTCAATCAGATTCAAGAACGGAAAGTATGGGGGTAGATTGAATGCGATGAAAAGTGGTTGACCTGTGAAAACAATTGGGGCAACCAAAGCAACTAAAATTGTCCCAGATGATAATGTAGCGGGGTGTGGAAGAGAGGCTCCTCCCATACCCATGGCCCCCGGCGCCACCCCCCCCCCACCCCCTGGTGTACACCTCAGTAGGCGCCAGGCACTCAGTAATGCAAACTGAGTGTAAAGCAGAGAATGTGCATTGAGTTTGGTGCACTTGGTAAATGCAAGTGTTAATGGTTTCAGAGATGGTGCTTCAATTAGTGTTTAAGAATTCAGAAAAAAATGTAAAACATACCTTTCAAACTGCAGTTGTATAGGACTCAGGGAGCTCCAAATGGGACCCTTCACTTTGGCCTTTTAAATGAAATGAGAATGTAATGAGAATTAGGCAGATACAACCAATAGCCATGGGTGTTACAACTCAACATACCTCCAAACTGCAGTTGTGCAGTACTTAGGGAGCTTCAAAAGGGCCTGCCACTGAAATCACCTAGTAGCTAAAGGAGAAAAGGGTCACTGATACGACCCAGTGCTTACCTGCCTGCCTATCTTGCCACTATGGCACACCAGAGCCGCCAATGAAGTGGCATTTTCCCACTCCAGGCTGATTGGAAACCTACTCGGAGTAGCGGAGGTAAAAAAGCTTCCTCCTTTATCCTGCCAGCCCCCAGTTTCTGCTGCCACCTGCACTGCAGGGAAATCAGGCAGCTCCACTCCCTGCGGCATCACCAGACAGCCCCTGACAGAGCCTGGAAGAACCCCCAGCACTTCTCCATTGAAACCCTCCAACAGTCTGAGGGATGTCAGGCCAATCTGTTGGGAAAGTTCTTGGGGGTTTTTCCAACCCCCACCTCCTGGTGACAAAAGGAGGCCCAGGTTTCGGATGCCCCCCCCCCCATGAGGCGTGGTCCGAGGGTGGCAGAGCGCACTGACTTGACCGAAAAAAGCGGGGTTGTGGAAGAAAGGCTCCTGCCATACCTATGGCCCCGGTGCCACACCCCCTACTGGTGTACACCTTAGTAGGCGCCAGGCTCTCAGTAATGATGAGAAGAAGCCTGAGAGACCTGCAGTACTCAACTCGTGTTGCTTCATCAGAAACAACAGGCGGTCGAGCCCTAAACCGCCAGCCCTCTGCAGTAGCGCACAAGCTGGATCCCACCAGCATACATTGGCATGATAGAGCAGTTTTTGTACTGCAAACCTGAAAGTACTTTGAATAAATAGCCATAGTCCACTCTGTCAAAGGCTTTTTCTTGGTCTAGGGAGATCATCCCAAAATCCAAGTCACATAATTTAGACAGGTCCATCATGTCCCGCAAAAGAAACAAATTGTACGACAGGTCCCGGCCAATAATTCTCCAGAATGCCTTATAAAAGTCTACCGGCAGACCGTCAACCCCTGGGGAGCCAGTGCCCTCTTGTCCTCAGCTGAGGAAAAAGCTGTGTATTGCTGACAGAAATGTCTAATGCAGGTTTTGCCACTGTCCCACCATTGACTAAGAGATTTAAACTCTCCTTTCAGCTGGAGCAAGAGCAAGAGCTGCAAGAGCTTCACATTAAATTTCCAGTGAGCAGACTGATGGGGGCCTGATGAAATGCCAGATGAGCCATGGCAAAATGATGGTCTGAGAAGCTCACAGGACAGATCTCTCAGAAGTCTATTACTGTGGTGCTTAAAAATGTATAGCCGGTCCAATCGGGCTGCGCTCACCCTGTCCATCCCCACTGTGACCCAGGTGAACTGTTTAACCTGGATGTTTGAGCCTCCATGTGTCCACTAGCCCACTACTCTTGACTATATCTGTCAAACATGGTGTCAGGGGTCAAGACTGACAATAAACATTAACACACATAAACATTAAAGGGTAATTCCGGGATTTTTCAACCTGGCTTCTATGTCCACAAAATCGCTTTTCATACCTTTAAGTAGATCCCAAAATTTCCGGAGTTGCTCTGGTCGATCAGCTCAACTGGCAGTCGCGTAACAAGGCTCCAATGTAATCCAGCGGGAATTTTCCGGGCATGTCCAGGCGGTGAAGTACGTCCACTAAAAGTGCTTGATTTTGCCACTGACAGGCTCAGATTGTTATTCGTGTGTCTGACAACATTACTGAAAGGATCGCTACAGAAATAGACCGTTTTTAACCAGAAATAGACCTCAGACATGACATAGACATGCCTGGACATGCCCTCTGGATTACATTGGAGCCTTGAGCCGCGGTTACTCGACTGCCGGTTGAGCCGATCGACCGCAGCAACTCCGGAAATTTTGGGATCTACTTAAAGGTATGAAAAGCGATTTTGTGGACATAGAGGCCAGGTTGAAAAATCCCGGAATTACCCTTTAACAAAAACAAACTCCCTGTTGTTAATGCTAGCCTCACCACTAGCAGTCTGCCTTTGTTCACCTCCCTCTGTGAGATGATGTTCACACCTGAGCCTGGGGGGAAAAAAGATGGCCACCCCAGCACTAACATTGGTGCCATGGCTCATCACCAACCCCCCCAGTCCACTCATTGTCAACATCACTGTGTGTCTCGTGTAAAAAAGTCACATTTAAATTCTTCTGTTTTATATAATGAAACACCAGCCCCCCTTTTTGCCCTGTCTCTGGCGCCATTTATATTTAAAGAGCCAATTCGTAACTCGAACATATGAAAAAAAAGGGGGTGAAATAGAAACCAGAAGGAAAACAAAATCACCAATATGTGCTGTGAACCTTATCCACTGCTAAACCTTGAAGCCAGGCTCTTCCTCACTGAAGTGACCCATTTACTCAGCCTATACAAGATTTTGATGTCTGCTGACCTACTGGTCTGAGTTGCCGATCTCAGAAACTTCTCAGAGTCCGGAAAGAAAGCAGTCAGTGACAAATTTTACTCCTATTCTTTGTTTCCCTCAGGAAACGGTTCAGCTCCTTCATTGTGTTCAGATCTTCCTCAACGTCAGACTAGTGATGATGACTCTCCTTCAGACACCAACCTTGTCTCCCCCTCCACTCCACTAGTCTCCATCTCCATCAGCTCCTCTCCCCCTCTGGTTGTTCCTCCTGCCCTGCTCTCTAAACCCGCCTGCCTCTCCCTCTGCCCTGGGAGACCCCCCTCCTGACCAACTGCCCCAGAGGAGCTCCCTCCCTGCCCACCTACTTTGACCTTTTTCCTCCTCCCAGCCTCAATAACCCCACTCCTCACTACCTGAGGAGAGAGAGAGAGAGAGAGAGAGAGAGAGAGAGAGAGAGAGAGAACCTGCTATTCTAGTTCCAAGACCCTAATTTGAAATAATTAGGTTGACAAGTTCAGCATTTCATGAGAATTATGAAAATGCTATTACAGTTGTAATTAAGTGCAAAAGTCGTTAAAGAGCTTGTGCTTTTTTAGTGGAAATGCCAAGGATCAATTTAATTAGTGATCATGGCCACAATTCCATCAAAATTACAGTGATTCTGCATGTTAACATCCAGCGTGGAAGTGCATTTCATTTCCTGCTAAATGAGCAGCCATGTTTTTTAAAACTGTTTTCTGGTGGAGCCTAAATTGCAATTTACAGGGTTTTCCAAATAACACAAATATATTCATCATTTTGTGTTAAACGACAATCAAAATGCGATTGTGTGTGTGTGTGTGTTTGCGAGTCTGTACTATACATGTTTTTATGCGCTAGGGTAATTTCTGCCACTGGGAATAAAAAGAAAGTCAGAGGGCAACAAAGGAAAGGCAGGTGAGGGAGCAGAAAAGGAGAGAAAATAAGCAGAGCCATAATTAAAGAGAATTAAGTGGCTAGAGTACTATTCAATACCTGACTGTGCTTTCTTACAACCATTTGTCACAGCAGCCACATCTACAGAGATTTCTTAGAAACACCATGGCAACAGCATAAAAGCTGGACCCCCGCTATGAGACGCGCAAGCAGGGGGTCTCTTGACAGAGGTGGCAGCATTTAGTCAGCTCAAAGAGGATGTGACACGCTAATCCCTCCTGCTCGGCAACATCTGCTTAATACTGACCCACGTCTCACTGCACTGGCAGCAGCTACCTGCCATAACATCTGTTTAAAGGTGACCCTGACCCCTGTGTGCTACCTTAGAGTAAAAATCATCCCTTACTCTCTGCATAGATCATTACCTCTGGCCAAAAGAAGGGGCGGGGGTGGTATGTGGATTGAGATGCATCTGGAGTCAAAGCTCAGTGAAAAACATCTGGTTCACACTGACCCACCTCGGCTGGAGCATCAACTTATTCCACCCGGTTCTCGTTGTTACAGCTGGGCGGAGGGAGCGTCTTCCTGCTAGACCTCTACGCAAGGTGAAATCACTGATATGATACGATGAGTTGTGGTATATGATATATGTCCCAATTGTCACATGTTGTTTTTTTTAAAATTTGAATCTGTGTCTGCATTGCTTTGTTACTTACACCCTTATGTCTAGACCTGTCACTAAAAAAATTGCACTGAAATGACAAAAGTAACCGTGACCTAGTTTGAATTTCCTCAGATTAAGATTGGATTAAAAGGATGAAAGGTATGGTATAGAGGAAAAAAATAAATCTTCAAAGCTTGTGCAACGTCTTCCTCTCTAAGCCAGCGGAGTGAAGTCATCCGTCGATCACAGATCAAGGTTGTGCTGGAAACACCGGATGTCAGCCTTTGGTCTCATGCTGAGGGTATACTGTACTGACCTTGAGGTAAACCGGGAACTTGGGTTGGATTTTATGTGCTCGCTTGGAGAAACGCCTGCCCTTGGATTGCGGATGAGATGAGCAGCTCGAATATTCACCACGCGTAGCGGTCAACCCTCAGGCAAAGACCTAGGTTGGATCAACACGTGGTCAGGGGTAGCTGTGCAGCGTCGTATTGCATATAGGAGACCAGATCTTGGTTTAACTAGCAAGGCCACTGATGATGGAGTGGTGAAAGTGTTGAATAAGACTATGCAGAGGATGGCTCTGAGAAAAAAGAGGTTCGGAGTATGGAGGGACTGCCATTAGGTCTATCTACAGAGGCTTGAATATCTGACATTGGAAAAAAAGAAAGAGTCTCGGTGGTGACCAGGGATGTGAACAGTTCTGAGAGTAAAATCACTGCAGAGGGTGATCCAGGTGATGTAGTGAGTCGATTGGAGGAAAGTGTGATCAACGCTTGTTTATGGCATGAATGCATAGAGGAGCAGTACATGGAGAAATAGCACAATGGAATCAGACTGTATGGGATATATGGTTCATTTATGGATGACATTACAGTCCGGGTCTTGGAAGTTTCAGAAAAAAAGACAAATCATCAACCTCTCATTGTTTGTGAAAGTACAGAAGGTAGTTTAGTTGCTAGTTTTTTCCTGTCCAGTTTCCCCACTGGAGCTGCACCATCTGCATTTTCAAGCATAATGATTAGAAATAGATGGTTTATATTTTCTTTTGACCTGAGCTGTAATGTCTTTCAGGAACAAACCGTACATCCCATTCTGATGGAGAGTGCACCCTACAATCACAAAATGATACAAAATTGAGATCTTCCCTGTTTCTGAAGAGATGAAGAAAAGACGACGCGCGGAGCAAAAGAGGAGGGTTAAAAATACACAGCACATTCATTCAGGATGTTTGTCCAGCTCATATGGAAATGAAAGAAAAAGGAAGAGAAAGATTGCCTCTATCGTTCTGTTTGGTTTGTGCTTGCGTCACATACATAGCACAAGCTGTGAGATCTGATAGTGTGTGTGTGTGTGTGTGTGTGTGTGCATGAAAATGAAACAGAATTAGTGCATAATTTGTTAAAACTCCTCACTGGAGATTGTAATCTGTGGACTAATGAATTATAACTCTGTGTCTACGAAATGAGGCATGTCCAGACTCTCACACAAACACTCAGAAACACACACATGCACGCGCACACACACACACACCTTAACTACCACAAAACTCTCATTCAACAATGTGCTTTCCCATCACTTCGATCTATGCGCTTCTAAAACACCCCACAGTCTGGAATGGACAAACCCGAGGCCGTTTTCTATCTTCCATTAGTTGTGCAGCAGATATAAATTAGTTGTATTACTGTAATCACGCCTCCATCCAGCCCAAGGCCTGCTAATGCTCCGCACTCCTCCATAAACCTTACATTCCACCATGACACACATCCTATACTGGGCATTTCTCACACAATGAGCTCTATAAGCATTTAGACAGACACACAATGACGTCTTAGCGCCATACTCTTATTGCTTTAGATGTGAAATGACACAGCTGCTATGGGGTTTAAAGAGCAGCCTGTCAGCTTTAATGTTCAGCCACATCAAACGCACGGATGAAAAACACCAGCCACATTTTGCCCACCACCTCCACAACCCCCTCGCCAAAAGTATTTGGACAAATAATTATGATAGTAGCACTAGTGGCAGTAAAATACTCTTGCTGAAGTAATATATAGCCACTCTGCAGCAGGAGAATGACTCAAAACTGGATGGACAACTAGACTCCTTTTTTTTACTTGTTCTTAAATCCACCATAAATAAAAAAACTTTAACACTGTTACAAAAACAGCTTGGTGGTGTACTTGGCATTTCTCGGCCCATTTGTTATTTGGTGGTGTATTTTTCTTATTCGTGCTGATAGCTCACCAAATGTAGATAGCAGAAAAGCTTTCAGCTATCTAAAGCATCAATCGCAGTCATCAGGTTTTGATGTCAGGCCCTCAGAATCAAATAGCAAGGGAAACACACCTTCTTTCTAGACACGCCGTTTTTCACCGACAGCCGTAAGGGAGAATTCCACTGATAGTAGCCTAATGCAATGCAGCCACTAGACATATTGCTTTTTGAGTAAGGGAAGTGGTCGTGCTCAAAGACATGCTCACTTTTTCCTCAAACAGAAAAACTGGCTCTGCTCTCGCTATTGCTCACTCCACCTACACGTATAACCCGCCGCCGAATGAGTAAATGGTGCGGTCACGATCTTAGACATATACCAATGTTAACAAAGCACTAGCTAGCTGTGCCCATACACCCACATATGATTGACTGCAACAGGTTCAGGCTCTTTCTCTGGCAGGTTGGCAGAAGTAATTTCTGGAAACGTAGGAAATGGCTAACTGAAGTAGAAGTAGAAGAAACAGGTTGAGGGAAAAGGAGATACATCAGAAAAGTAAATTATAACACTTCATCACAAAAGTCCTGGAATGCATTGAACATCACAAATTGATGATATCTAACAGTGCAAGAGTACCTGTGGGTGGATTTTTCCTTGAACCCCCAGCCATGTACTCCATAAATAGAGATGCAGTGACACACAAAAAGTCAGGAAAAAGAACTTAGACCAATAAAATAGCACAAGTCTGGTAATGGTTATGGGTTGCAGACTTTTAGAAGGCATTGTGCAGATGTCCTTTTTGAGAGAGGGCAGTCCATTCACCTTCAGTATTTTCATTCTTCATGTAGACGGTGAGAGAGATGAGAAGGAGACAGAGAAGAGGAGATGCAGGGGAGAAGCCTCTAGTAGGATTTGATCTGAGGCCAGTGGGGGAACACACGTGGGTCTTAATCTTCCAACTATCTCTGGCCTGTACAGTTTATTTTTAATGTTTTTACAATGTTGAGTAGGTTTTTCATCTTGAAATAGGGAGACTGTGCACAAAACTGTTAATTTGAAAAGTAATGAGAACCTTTTGATTTGTTTAAGTTTGTGTTTGCTATAAAATATAATTCCAATTCCAATAATCGCCAGGTCTCTGGCACAGCTTACGGTGGCCTGTAATTAACAAAAATAATAAAGTCCATTTTTCATAGATGAGTAAGCTAGCTAATTAGAGTTTAAATTGCAAGCAGGTTGGGGAGAGTATGGACCGTACAGTGAGTATTGGAAGACAGAAATCCCAGCCCCATTGATTGGTACTGATCAGCAACCTTATCAAACCCTTGCAGATATATTATGGTTCGTTTCGTGCTATGGGGCAGTAAAACCTTTATTATTGCACTTTCAACAGGCAGGAGTTTCCCAAGCCTAGGAGCCTGGAGGGCCTGGATTACTAGACATCAAAGGCTACTTACATATAACCTTCAACTCCTGGTCTGTCTTTCTCCAGTGAATGATCCAGCAAGGTGAATAGAGATCTGGCAAAAAAAAACAGAGAGGAGAGGAGGAGGGAGAGAAGGAATGATGACAAGAGAGATGAAGAGGGGTTGAGGGGCTTTGTTGAAGATGGGCAATGCGACTGAGGATGGGCGGAATCAGGGGCAAGATTGGGATGGGAGAGGAAAGGGGCGAAAGAGGTTCGTGTGCTGTAGACACCGGGGGGGGGATCTCCTTCCTGTCGATCGCGAGCCTCGACACGGAGATACGCAGCGACTTTTGAAGGTTTGAGCGAGAGAAGAGCATCGGGCGCCGGACGGCAGGAGGAAGTTGACTGCGGGGAGGAAGGGAGGTATATACGACAACCGAGTGAATTGCGGGCGATGACACGGGGAAGGAATGTACTTGCATATGGAGTGGCTCGTACCTCCGAGACAGCAGCTAGCTCACCCAGCTGGCAGACTGACAGCGTTGGGCAGGTGTGAGGCACAGCACTGCAGCGCATTCAGAGTGACACTTAGCCAGAGTTGTGTGTACGCGCGTGGAGGGGCCACTATTCATTTTAAACAGTCTTTTGTGCTGCAGCCTTCAAGAAATAGACATACTGTATCTATTCCCTCTGCTTCTCCCCCCCCCCCCGCCCCCCTCATCTCTCCGATTCCCTATTCCTCCCCCTGCATTCCCTTCTCCATCCTATCCTCTCATTTCCCCTTCTCTCCTTCTCTCCTCATAGATAAACTAAGGGGTTAGAAGATGCTTTATCGACTGAAGAGTGAACATTCATGCAATTACATATATGAAAACCTAAGCTATGTATTAGCTCTATTGATCATTGGTTTTTAGAAGGTTGCACGACATTGTCTGGGGATCTCAGCATTGCTTTGTGTCACTTAGCTCCCGACTGCATGAACATGTTTGATGTTTACTATGTTTAATAATACAACACAATGAGACAGTGACGTTAAAGTACTAAAATTAAATAAGATAAGAAAAAACAAGAAATAAAATGCAGTACAATTGATAGAGGAGATAGTAATGCAAACGGCCCCACCCCAAACACATGCACAGTACACACCGCAACATGCACGCATGGGAATGCATTCCCAGGCATGTCAGACAGACTCAAAGGCAATAGAAAACAAGTGGGTTTTGAGATGATTTTTAATGTCAGTGGTGCAGCGTGGGAGGCTGTTGCACAATCTGCAACTTCAAACCTGATCTCCCTTCAGCTTCAGCATAGACCATGCAGCAGCTAAGAGGTCTCTATCAGAAGACATGAGGGGCCTAGAGGTCAAGTATGGGCGTAGGAGTCCATAGAAGGAGTTAAACGTAAGGAGCAGAATATTAAAGTAACTTCTGAAGTCAACTGGGAGCCAGTGAAGGGAAACAAGTACTGGGGCGACGTGGTGTCTTTTCCTGGAGCCAGTCAAAAGCCTAGCAGCAGCGTTATGATCTGGCTGTGGACAGGATAGCGACGCGTGACTAACGACAGTGTACAGGGAGTTGCAGTAGTCCAGGCGGGAGGAGATAAAAAAGCACGGATGAGGTCGCGGGCAGAGAGAAAGGATTTAATTTTGGAGACGGTCCTAAGATCAACAATGCTGGCTTTCACTACTGAGTTGACTTGTTTGTCAAACTTCAGGGCAAAAATCAAATCACAAGGTTTTTGGAGGAGGTTTTTATATCGGAAGACAATGGGCTGAGGCGTGATTGTACAAGGTCAGGGTCTATAACAAGAATCTCTGTTTTATTTAGTTGGAGGAAATTCTATGCCATCCAGCGTTTAATGGCAGTCAAGCAATCCTGTAGAAGAGATAATCTGCTGAAATCATTGGGGTTTAGGGAGACATATAGCTGAGAGTCGTCTCCATAGCAATGGTAAGAAACACATTTAAACTGACGGATTATATGTCCCAAAGGAAGCATAGGGAAAAATAAATTGGAGCCCTGATTGAACCCTGAGGCACCCTGCATAACAGTCAGGCTGGTGAGGAGGTAAAATCACCTGTAGACACAGTAAAAGTTTTGTTGGATGAGTACAAAGAGAGATCCACATATATGCTACTTGTTAAGCCTACGGAGGAAGATGAGGCGATCAATGGTGTCAAAAAGCATGTTGAACTAATCTGGTACATACCCCAGCATCAGCATGCATTTTGGTCTGGTCCATTTTGATTGATTGTCAAATTGTAAAATCACTGTGTAACAATAGAAATATTAGGTCTACTGGTCTATAGGTCTCTTAGACTGTTAGTATCTAAACTGCACAAATAATATCCAAGCAGCAGCAAAGCACAGTAATAACTTTATACTGATGGTGACAATGTTCTCTGTACGAGACAAAAAGGTACCACTTTCATTCATATGGATATTCATGTATGACAGTTGACGGTTCTCAAACTTTTCCAGAATGTTATGCCAAAAATCATCATTTGTTCTGTGTCCTGAAAAGAATACTAGAAAGTGGATTGGATGCTGTGGTTTTCTGTGAAGCCTCTTTTCACCAGGACGTGATTTCCATTGAGAAAGTTCTTGACAAATCCAAATATTTATTACAATCTGCTGTAAACGATGTGCTTGCCTGTGGTTCTCCCTACCAGCCACTGGAGACAAATAAAACAACTTCTTTGGGGTGATGGCGGTGAGGTGCTTGACTTCATTGTGCTTCTTATGTCTGAACTCCATAACTCAATAAAGATTTCTCAATAAAGATTTCAAAGCATTCAATTATTGTAGTGCACCTGGTGAAGGGGCCACTAAAGGATTATGACAAATAAAAATGAATTAAATATTTTCTGGGTAATACAATTAGGGGGCACAGTCTCATTATATTGCAACACCATGTTGACAAAGACATGCTGAATAGATGTGCAAAAACTACAGTGGTAGATTTGGGTTCCCTGATAGGTCAGTGGGCCAAGTTGTGTAAAAGTTGCTAATGAAATTCTGGCTTCAAATCTGTTTCTTAACTTCTGTCGCCTGTCGTCCCACCTGTCTCCCATCTGTCTCATCTCTCTTCACTATACATCACCTAACGAAGCAGAAATAACACTAATATTCTAACAATATAGTGGTAGATGAAATTTCATTTTTACCCGAAACATTAAAAACTGCAAACCCAGCTTGACAGAAGGGAAGATGAAAGAAAAAAAATTACCGTCGGGTTTTACATACAAGCCTTCCTTGACCGACTCGTCACAGTTCACAAAACTAGTCTGATTGAAGGAGTGGTTATTCAGTTTTTTCACTGATCCCTCACTTTTCATCAGGAAAAGTATTCAAGCTCATTGGAAGAAATGCACATTTGACAGGTGGGCTGATTGCAGTTGCTTTCTTCAGTTCCGACATGACATCTCATTGCCATTACTTAATTCTCTCTCTACTTACAGGATTGTCACCTTCTACTTCACTGAGATGGGTTGATTCAGCTCCCTCTTCTCTGTCAAGCTCAATTGCCTCCACATTGTATTTTGGATTCTCTCCTCTACCTCTTCATGTGTTGTCTGTCTTTACATTTCTGCACATCCTTCACCTTTTTTCTCTGTGAGATGTGCAAACATGGAAGGCACGTAGTCAAGACTCAAAAGGATTGTCACGTCAGGATTGCCACCACCAGGCCCCCATTTTGCCCCTTTGGAAGATCCAATACATACGTTTAAACACCACCTCAATCATGAGCACTATTTTGAGACAGGCTACTTCAGGGCCATGCATGTAGATGCACTATCCTAACAGTCATTTTACAGCCAAAGCTGTTGGAAATGTGGTGTAATACCTGCAGAAAAAATACCTGTAAGGACATGAATTTATTCTGGGTGCATGCGGATTGAGGATGCGGTGGTGGGTGGGGTTCAGTAAGGTACACTGGACACTCAATTTTATGTTGTGCCTCCTCCATGTTTTGCCCCCCCTCAGAGTCTTTTCCAGCTCTTCAGTAGAGAAAGTTCAACTTCACTCATTTGCTCTGCTAGATGCTCTGCTAGTGATTACGCAACAGGGGCTGCTTGGAAAATGTCATGTCAAAATGCATCCAGGTGCCCTTTTGCCCGTTCATTTGAATTGCACTGGCTTCCCCACGGGCAGTCCTGATTTGCCAGGCTGATTTTGAAATGCTTATTCATACAGGAATTTTTTTTATTTTTTATTTTTTGACTTATGTATAGAAGTAGTCAGTACAGTCAGTAAAGACTGCTTATCCAAAATGTGTGTATCATATACAGCTAACTAATTATATGAAAAATGACTAACTACTTAAATATCACAGTGGATGTAACCTATGAAAGATGCTGATCTCTCAACACCTCAAATTGAGTGCCATCATTACACTACCAAAACAGATCTGGGAGCTAAAACACATATAGGGTTAACAATCGCCTTTGTAAGTCGCTTGGGATAAAAGCGTCTGCTAAATGACTGTAATGTGATGTGTGTTTCCGAAGGGGAAGGATGACTGCTAAGAAACAAAGCCAGGCCGGTACAGATGTTTTTGGCAACTATTTATTCAACAATTCCATTTCATACATGAGAATAAGCCTCTAAATTAAATATAATAAATCCCACGGACAATGGGGGAGAAACACCTCCATTATGGTGCTACTGTATATACCCAATCAAGCTTTGTCAGCACAGCTTGATGCAAAACCCCTTATTTCAGGCACTCTCCATGATACACCAGAAGCTGAAATAACTAATAGTGTGCCTAGCTCTAAACTTGATCTCGCTGAGCTATACTGTGAATAACCTTTATTTAGTGAGTGATGGTGAGTTACAACTCCTTCCACCTAAAAGACCGATATACATAAAGATGTGTGTCGCTACAAGTAAAAACGTAAAAAGGATAGAGGGGACAAAAGCGTTGAACTACTTACATACCATGAGCTAGAATTATAACATTGTGTATAAACACGACTTCAATCTTGTGTTCTTGAAACTCTTTGCAGCATATTTCTAAATCTCAATATTTCAAGTCAATGATCATATCAAAAAACAGTTTCATAAATCTAATATCCCAATGATATCAAGATGACAGAATTACTGAATAATCACTGAATAATTTTATTAACATTGTGATAGTCTTAAACTCAACAAATACATGGCGTCAGCATACAGGGACTAGCAGAGTGAGTGAGTGCTCACGAGTCCCCAAGACAGAAAACAAAAAAAAACTCTAAATGAACTATATTCCTGAGATGCAAAAAGAAAGAAAGAAGATAGATATATATATAAAAAAAACAAAAAACAACACTACATGCGATTGTGTTACATGTTGTTGTCAATGTAACAAAATGGAGATCGGGCCGATTCTAGTGTCAATATTGCAGAGGAACAAAGAAGTGCACTGAAGCCAATCTGTACAGCGAAGACATATGAAGGGCCGGGGGAGGGGGAGATAATACCGAACAGCCCGTGTCATGCCATCATCACTGCTGTGGAAAATAAAACCAGTAAACCATGAGTTCAAATAAAACGCAAACTGATACAGCCAAAGGAAAGAAGCATTCTCAGATGGAGTATGGACTAAAACGTGGCAACTACTTTCAAATTCTCCCCCTTTTTGAATGGTTTAATCAGGGACAGAGAGGTGTTATTGTTGAGGCTTTCTAGCTGATATCGTCTGTGGTTGATGTGAACTGAGCCAGGATATGTTAGAGCTGTGTTGTAAAGCAAGAACAACTAGTAACTGTGGTGCTAAAGATGTAACAGAGCTACAGTTGATTATTTTATAGTGAGAGTGCATGATGGTATGTGCCAGGCTGTTAAACAAACAAACAAAAAAAAAGATTCAGGTTTAACCATTATAATGCAACACATTAGCTCATTGTCGCCATGTCAAAACAGATTTAGATAGTCAGATATTTACATGTGGTTTTCAGCAGGAAAAAAAACAAAACATTTTGACCATTTACGTAGAAATATCCATCCAAATAGTCACGAGTGCATAATTCACAAAAATGGCACCTGTTCCATTTCAAAAACACCAACTTGTAAATTCTCACCACTGCAGACCTGGTTGATGGGTATTCATCACATAATATCAGAGGCCTTTTTTTTCCTGACTTGAGATCAGCAAATCCACTTTATCATTCTCTTTCTTCAAAAAACGGATAGAGACGTTTAAACCGAGATCTCGATGGACACCATGTCACTGATTTAAGACACAGTGAGCGATAACCGAGTGAGGAAAAACAAATGCAGGTATGTTACCAGTCTAGAACACTTTGGCCTGGATCTGCTAAAAGTCTGTGGCTGGGCGGGGGGGGGGGGGGGGGGCGATGCAGCTCTGATTTGCTAGCAATAAGGAAACGGTGAACACGTAGAGACAGCCCAGTGTAACCTCCCCATGTTTCAGCTAGTGGACAAGATCAAGCCCCAGATGGTACCAGAATTGGCTGACCTAATTTGCATAATTGGCCACCAAATTGGAGACAGCTGGGCCCACTATTTTATTGCCCTTGGTAATAATTTGTCCCCTCTTAGTAGATCCGTGCCTTGCCTTTAAGTCTTAATTCCAGAGGCCATAGTGCTCCTTCCTTTCACCACTTATATCAACCGTAAGTATTACTGCAAATTGAAAACCAATGTCAGGGACACACGAGGACACAGCGAGAATGTATGTAGCTCATTGGGATATGTGACACCTTTGTCTTCTTGAGACAGTACGCCATGAACTTTCATTGCCTCCAACGTAAGGGTAATGTTTCTATTGCATTCTAAGGATTCGGTAAAGAGCGATGGGCATTTTTTCCCTATCTCAGCGGGCAAGAAGATCAATTTGTTTTGTCACTAGAGCACCCTCAAAACGATGCAGGCAGCAACAGGCCAATGCAGAGGGCAGCATTTACTCATTCGTTTTTTTTTTTTTTCCATTAATACTCTTTACACCAAATCCTTCAGCTCTGCAGCACCAATGAGCATGCCACAAACACGACGAGAAGCCACCGCTCTCCGAAATGAAGGGACACACACACTTTCATAGTGGTCCTCTTATTCAATAACTTAAAAATTAAAGATGGACAGGAACCAAACAAAAACATGCCAATGTGTATTACCAAAGTGCAGTTCTCACACATTATATACATGCCTTGTGTTAAAAACAAAATCAATTTGTTTTCAAGTTTTCTAAAAAGGAATATGCAATGACGAATGAAAAAAACAAAATCTTGTAAATAGATAAGGTGGCTAATATACAAATTTTAAGGAATACAGGAATCCAAAATCTAACAGCAATTTTCACAATTAACCACATTTTAGCAGACACAATATACAGCTGGGAGCTTAGAACCATATGAACAAAAACTTTCAAAAAAGATTATATAAAAATGATTAAGCATACACTTTCAAAAAAGATGCACTGTACTTTTCCAGGGTTGAATGAAAGACAGCCTCGTCATCTTGCCATTACTCATTTGAACGGATGAACCATTCCCAAGGCAATCTAGTCGTTGGCAAAGGAACACTGTTACTCATTTAGACATTTTTGTGCTTCTCTATTTGTCTTCAGTATTTCGTTTTGGAAAGCAGGCCTCTGCAGAGCTATGACCCAGCACTCTCACAATTATTATTATTATTATTATTTTTTTTTTCGCTTGAAGACCCCGTGAAATGGAAACCAATGTTCAGTTCATGACACGTGGCTCTGATGAAAAGGAAAATAAGAGCAGCAGTTAATGCGGTTTGAGGAGTGGGAGCGCACATCCTGTTAGCGGCAGTGCTAACTAAGTGCTTAACGAGAACAACAACTGGTTACACAGGAATTATGGAGGTGGCAATAAAAAAAAACCAATACACAGTAATGAAATATGACTTTAGCCAAACTGATTTCATCACCACACTTGCGGTAAAGTACTGGGACCGTTGCTAGCATGCTTATCTGTGGTAAAAACTAACAGAACGTAACTTTGAATACAAACTGGAGCCCCCTGTACCTCAAGCAAGGTGTAATTCAAAATGCCATTCCTCCAACTTGCAGGTATTCAACACAATACCTTTACTGTAAGAGTGGAGAAACGTGTTTCAAGTCGTCATATTTGTTGTATTCTTTGTCCTGTATCAACCGGTTTGAGCGATAACTCAGAAAACAAAATTTTTACATTTCAAGGGGTCTTTCAGTCTAACTTGAACGGATTCCTTCAACCTCATAGCATAAACTCAACTGAAATCATTTTTAAGTGAAAAGCTGTTTTGCTTAATACAATCTATATAACTCTAGAGAGAGGTGATTGACTCTCTTTGGACACCAGAGCCCGTGGTGTGAAAAAGGAACTACTGTGAGCTGTCGAGAGGACACTGTGAAAGCGTTGGTGTTTAGCTAAACTGCGGCCTGAACAGTGCAGGAATATACAGACAAAAGTACATAGAAACAGCAGATTTAGCAAATGGTTTTATATATTTGATTGTGTTTATTTGATGGAGTGCTTCATCTAGCATCTCTTTCATATATTTGGTGTGTATTATTCTTAGCTTCTCTGCTCTAAACAAAACCATTACTCTATAAACTAATAATGAAAATCATATTATACACATATCTGACAAACCTTGCTACAGTGTTACACAAAAACCTTCTTCTTATCTTACAAGGGTCAACTGTTTTAATTACAGGTCTATTTAAAGGATGGAGGGTGGGGTGGATCTAGCTAAAAGTACCATATTCAGTGTGATAGACATATATAAGGCGTAAACAGCACAGATCCTCATTCAAATAAAAAAGACGAAATGCATAATCAAGAGCTGTAAGCCTAAGCAATGAAATGATGGTCGAGATAACCACCTACAAAGCATTTACACTGCTACTGACAGACGATACATGAAGGCATTGACAGAAGTTCAATGGGCGTCTGTATTTTTAGGCACCGTGTTAATGTGAGATATGATATGTGTCTGTGGATGTGTGTGTGTGTGTGTATGTGTGTGTGTGTGTGTGTGTGAACAAAGGGCGAGTACGTGTGTTCGGGTGTCTGTTTGGAGAGGAACAGGAGAGAAGATGAATAAGGGGTCATGTAATAAGCACTCATGGTAGATATAAACATTTTCAGAGATTCATGTCGGAGATGGAGTAAAGTATGAGAAAGGGGGGACAACTCCAGCAGCAATGGCAAGCTGCCTGTGGAAACCGGCTGCCAAAACGAAAGAAGAAGAAATGATGAAATGGCAGAAATGGGCTCAACAAAAGGCAATAATAGGGAAACATTTAGGGGAACCTCTCTGTCTGGACTGCCTGGGGTTTCCTCGTTGACACAACAGGGGCAGTGGTCAGAGGCGAGAGAGAAAAGAAGCGAGATAGAGACAGAGATAGAAGGAGGAAAAAAAGGGGGGGGAGAGAGAGAGAGCTGCACAGCTCCCCCTGCAGTCTAAATGAAGTACTCTTTCTTTTCCTCTGCATGTGCGTGGTTGCCCTCAGCGTTGATGATGGCTGTGTCAGCATCAGGCGCATCATCTGCTCCTTTGGCCTCATTTGTCAAGTATGTTCCTATGGAAACAAAACAGAAAACCATATCAAGGATGGTGCGAGAGAAAACAAATACCGAGACAGCCTGGATGGGTGGTGTTTGTTGCCTGAGGCAGAAAACACAGCTAAAGGCTACATACAGTCCTGCTGGATTAGAAGCTAGGCTGGAACAGGATATGGAATTACAGCAATGAGTGACCACATAAGTCAGTCCTTCTTTATTTTCTCTCTCTATATATAGGTATAGGACCATCTCACACATACTTGGGACTTGGGAAAGGACACTGATGTCTAATGGGGCAGGTGGGATATGCTCCACTGGGGCCCCGAGCCTTGAGAGACCCTGATGTGATCTACTGTGGTTTTACCTTTATGCCTGGCCAGGTATCTCCCCAGGACAATGATTAAACACAAGGTGACAAAGACCACTACAGCCACCACTCCTCCGATCAAGGCATGGTCAGTGCCGTGCTGCCCCAGAGCATTGGGATCTGGTGTAAGAGAAAGAAAAAAAGACAAAGAGAAACGATGAGGCCACAGGGTGGAAAGGTGAGGGAGTGAGGGCAGTGAAACAGTGAGACTGATGATATAAAACAGAACAAGAAGAAATACAAGATTATTTCCACCTCATTCCTGCTCTAATGATCATTCTGAGTTGCTGTCATTCCTCTCTCCTTTCACATCACATCACACAGTCAGAGCAGAGCTGCATAGCTCACAGAGAATAATGAAATGGAAAGAGAGACTGACACCACATTGACACACAGAGCAGCCACAGAGAGACACACACATTCACACTGCAAAATGAAGGAAAAAGAGAATGAAAGAGGGAAAAAAGAAGTGAATAATTCAGGACCACCCCCACGGTGCCGGAAGAGTCCCCATGCAAACCAGGGCAGTAGAGGAAGAGTAGTACACAGTAAATAAATCATCACATGGAAAATAAAAATACAGTTCTTGGAAAGGAGTTAGGAAAATGAATTAGGTATCTGAATTAGGTATCTGAGGGTCGGTACACGTCCCCAGCTGTTTAATGACAAGCCAATGGAAATGACAGTGGAGTCATGAAATAGTGACGGGTCTGTAAGATGAGCCCCTTGTTCACACCTCATCCGAAAACCCATCAAAGGTTTCCCTTTCTTTCACGTTGGGCTCATTTCCATTTTTCACCTTGGTTCATGCAGAGCAGGTCTGGCTTGTGGGCTATTCGAGGTAAAATGAGAGGACATGACACTGAAACAGTATTGACTGTGTTGCACTGTAGGCGAATCGAAAAGAAAGTTGAGCGCGAGAGAGAGAGAGAGAGAGAGAGAGAGAGAGAGAGAGAGAGAGGAGGGATGTGGGAGACGGGTGACAGAATAGCCTGTATTATTCATATCAATCCATGACACCTGAGGAATTAGCGCTCATTCATTATCCTTCACCAAGCACCAGGGCCCTCCATATACAACCCTATCATTATTTGTGTGTGTGTGTGTGTGTGTGTGCGTGTGGTCTCACAAGAAAATATGGCAGTGTCAGAGCAGGGTAAGCCGTGATAGAAGGACGACTTAGACACACACACCGTACCGTATATATTGACTCCGTTTCTCTTCAATATTCTCTCTGTGTCTGACCATGTGACCGAAAACGAACAGCTGGCTCGCTCTCGCTCCATAACTCTCCGTGGTCCGAGTGACCAGGCCGTCACACTTCACTGCCTCCCAGTGGGCGCGCACACACACACACACACACACACACACACACTTACACTTACACACACTTACACACACACATACACTCAGCGTGGTCTCACTATGCTGTGGTTATGCTTGCTCAGTGGAGCGGAGAGTAGAGGAATGTTCACTTGGCTCCACCCAGCGGGGCGAGGACTCGGGTGTTTAGTTACACACATGGCTGTGCGTCTTCACCTCAATCTGTCTGTGTGTTGCCATGATACATACTGGCTGTCTGTCGGCTGTTACAGCCCACTGCAGGCACAAACAAGGCATGACCGCAGTACTTCTACCTATGGAGTACTATACGCTTTGGCCACGCGACAGAATGGTGTCATATCTACGGTGTCCATAATAGGACATCCTCAGACTAGACGTTGTCAGTTCTCGCGTCTCACAGTAAACGGCATCGTTCCTCGGACTAAAATCCTTCAGTTGTTGGCCAAAAGTTGTCAAGTCTCAGGTCTCCTACCAAATGGCATCAGACCAAACGATATCAGGTCTCCTACCAAACGGCATCAGGTTTTTTTTGACGGTGCTGTTCTTCCAAAGTTGCGTGGAGTGCAGAGGTGAGTAATGTCTGTTATCATTAATTCACTTTGCAAATGTTATACAGGTTAAAATCTTACACTGGAGAACACAATATACAGATTTAGTGTTTGCCAGTGTTAATGTTTACTTAGCTCGTCTGCAATAGTTTCGTAAGCTAAAGTTAGCCTAGTAGATGTAGCTAACGTTAGCCACCCAGCTAGCTAAATTTGGATATCTTTGTTGGTGGCTACCGTTAGCTACATCTAACTAAGTAAACATTAACACCGGCAAATTCATGCGAGGCCGTTTCATCTGATGCCGTTTGGTAGGAGACCTGAGACTTGACAACTTTTGGCCAACAACTGAAGGATTTTAGTCCGAGGAACGATGCGGTTTACTGCGAGACACGAGAACTGACAACGTTTAGTCCAAGGAACGATGCTGTTTACTCTGAGGTCTGACGATGTCCTATTATGGACACCGTACACATCACTTGTTTTGTATGAAGGGCTACACTGACTTCCTGGGAAATCGGCTCGTTGGTCAACGTGCTTTTTACTTGTTTTTATGTTATGGTAGTTGTCCTACCAAAATTATGTCTTGTGTCTCTGGCAGTTATCTCCGTCCTGTGCACATGCTAACATGTTGGTATACAGAACGTTAAGAGCAGGTAGACAACTAGCATCATCTAATGTAAGAAGATTTAGTAACGCACAGCTGGTGTTTTTGTTTTTTTCTGCCAATCCTCGCGTCACACATAAAGGGTAAGTTGCCCAACGGACCAATTTCCCCCCAAAATCCACCTGTTCTGTTCAAAAACGAGGCACCGTCGTTCAAGGAAGGGCAGAAAGAAAGTGAGGGACTAAGGAGACACGTGGGGGAAAGGAAAATGCAGAAGAAGAGAGAGAGTAGTAGTGATCTGGAGGAAAAGACTGAAAATCCAGTTGAAGCGAGACAGAAAAGGAGAGAGGAGAGGGTTATACATTTTTATGGCTCCAGAACACATTATCTTTTAATAAGGGCACAGACATTCTTCTCTGTGTGATTTAATATTAGAGCGTGGCAGAGCAAACTCCTCTTTTAATATTTATAATGCTCTCCTTGTCGCCCAGCCGTGTGAGTTGGGCTTGTTTAATAAATTAAAGGGGTTCAGGGCTCCTGTGAGTCACTACTTGGCCCAACTGAACAAAAAGTGTTACTCCTAAACCACCCCAGTAACTCCTCATCTGATGTGTTTCACGTCCTCTGGCTCCATGCGGGGCTACCATGAAAGGAAACATTTTATTGATCGAGAATTCAACTGTGTGGCCTTTCAGGAGGTAGGTGTGTGTGTGTGTGTGTGTGTGTGTGTGAGAATGTTATGCACTGAGTAAATAGGTGATTCAAGTAGATATCATTCACATCAGCGGAGAAATCTAGGTTACTGCGTTCCTATATCTTAATATATTATACATCCTGTATATTAAGATATTTATGTTTCACTCAATCTAATTAATTAATTACTTTCTTATGCTCCGGTAATAAAAAAACACCCTCAGAGTTTAGAGCTGAAAAAGAGTTGATATTATCCAGTCATATTAAATACCATTAACCGTATCATCATATTTCTGTCAAAATAATAGCTGCTGTGGCATTTCAGATCACACCGCCATGCGCTCATAGAACAGTTCAGCCTTCACGACTGGTTACAAAAAAAGGTGGTACAGAAATAAGATGTGGAATTTGCGTTCCATATAGCAGCAAGTTTAAGTTCAAGTAAAATCTCAAAAGCTCAGCTGGAGAAGAAGGATGGGAGAAGCTGCGCTGCGATGATGGGCTAAAATAAAATCCATACATCCATATATACTGTAAAATCATTCAATTTGAAGAGGAAATACATGTCACAATCTCTTAGTGCACTTAAGAGGAAGGTTGCCTGGAGTGCCTGAACAGCTGGAAATGGGACCTGTGGGTGTTCTTGCCTTGTCACTGGTTTTGTTACTCTCCTCTCTAAACTAACCATAACTAGATTTTTGTTGTTGCCTAAACTTAAAACAAGACGACACAATATTATACGCATGCAAGACTCAGGACTAGTTGCAGCTGCTTGTACATTTTCAGGAATAAATTATGAATATATTGACGAATATATCCTACAAACACAATTTGAGAAAACACACACACACATACTTGAATTTATGAGGACAATCCATGTCTTCTCTCTCTCTCCCCCTTGCCATCATATCAGTTAATATTGAAATGTTGCCCTTAAAAGTATCCTTTCCTCCTTTTGAAAGATTGTATTTCCCTTCACTATCTTAGATATGGCTCCTCTGTGAAGTGCCGGTCCAAGTAGCTTAGATCAATAAGGCAGAAGTGAGCTTAAGCATGGGCTGTTAGAGCTGCAGTGCTACTTAATAACACAAAAACAGTGTTGGTTTGTGTTACTAGGAGTTCTGATTTCTCGCAGTAACTTATCCCACATCAGTATTTGAAAACACCTCACATGCTGCATTAAATGTGGGACATGTACAATCAAACTGTGCATGCGTTATTCCTCATGATACTCATGAGAAAGAGACACAGAAAAGAAAAAAGTGCCTGCAAACCGGGAAAGAAAAGCATGCATGCCTGTATACTTCACTTGTCCAATGAGTCAATTCTGACCAACGTTTTATGGGCTGAGACTGGAAATCCAGCAAAGTGCATCTAACGCTGGAACTACTGCCAAGATGAAAGAGCCCCCGGGGGGGTCCTGCACAGGCCACGAGACAAGTGGGTGCACTCTGACGTTTACACATATAGTTGAATGCAAGCACTCATGCATGTATGAGAGTTAGAAAGAGAAGGGGGATAACTTTACTAAGAAGTGTGTGTGTGTGTGTGTGTGTGTGTGTGTGTGTGTCATTATTTCATGCTGGGTCAGAGTGGATTAATTACATTCTGAAAACAAATTACTTCTGCTAATCATTCAATAAAGCCCACCCGTGGACTTGGACACTATCTTGAATATTCAACCACCTCCCTCCACCCCTCCCTCCTCCCTCCCCCCTCCCTCCCTCAGAATGAAAAGAAATTGTGGTCAGTAGGGTAACAGCATGAAGTTATAAGCAAAGCAAGATAATTAATCATATGAATTCATTAAGCCACATGCAAGAGTCAATCTATCAAAGTGGCTCTGTATGCTCTGCAAAATCTACAACCGATTCATAAATTGCAATTGAATACAACAAAGGATCAAAAGAAGCCGTGGTACCTTCATCGCGTCAATACCTCCTGCCGATTTCCTGTCATACGCTGCGTTATGCTTGCCGTTGAAGGCTCGCATTGTGTGAACCGATTGTAGTCCACACAGAAATAAGTGATCATGGAGGAAAGAAGTTGCCATCACTAGCGCAATAAAGATCATTCCCTTGAGAGAGAGAAATGGATATAATGAATATAGGATCAAATAAAAGTTCATCTCAACAAATTAGACTGCTTTGCACGCGCGTGTGTGTGCGTCTGCGAGTGCTTCCTCAGGATTGCTTAAAGTGTCCTCTGCCATTGAGATTTAATGAATAGAGGGGCTATTACATGTAATTCATAACACCAGCCCCAGGATCTAATGATTTCTCTTTTTCTGTTCTACGCTTTATTCCAAATTGTTGCTATAATTCTTTCCCAAAGCGAGTTAATGTGACAGGTCATCAATAAGCTCGCCCGGCGATAAGTGGAGAGACCTTTGCATTATGTTTTAATTCCTCCTGTGCTCCTTAGCTTTATGGCGTGAGGAGTGAGGAGAGCGTGGGGGGAAGAAAATGGGGCGAGCGAGGTAGGTACTCAGGGCCTGTTCAATATTTAACCGTTTTCCCCCGGGGGGGGGGGGGGGGGGGGAGCTGCAACCGGAACTTAGCCTTTATGGTTTAAACACGGCGACCGAGCGAGCGACTGCCCTGGACACAGCCCTCAAGAGGACGTCTCTCCGGCTCGTCTCATAGCCTGTGCCCTCCATTTTCAACAAGCTCAATAGCGATGGACCCGTGCCGTTAAGAATCCCTCCCAGGAATGAAAATTGTCCCTCCACTTATTGAGCTTTAACAGAAGGTTTGTCCTCAGTCTACTGCAGCCTGAATAGGTGAATGCGGGGTTAGAGAAATAAAGATTCAATACCTGTGGATTGCACTGTGCCGTTTCGATTTACGACTAATTCCCACGAGACCGAACTCTGAAGCGAACTCTTGGAACTTTAGTAAAACAGAACTAATTGTTAGCTCAAAAACTCAAAGTCTTCTTTCTTAAGGAGTTGCTGTAATCTGTGTTGGATTTAGCTCTTTTGCGTGGCGACATGACTTTCTACGAAAATGTTGTGTCCATTTTAGGGATTGGCTACTGTTTTCAGTCCAATAATGACTGAAATACTGTGTGGGACTACCTGAAGGTAAATAATAGACTTCAGCAGTACGAAATCAGACTGGTGCCAGAAATGAATTCCTCATTCAAACCCACAATAGACATTTTCTTTCCACACTCATCACAGCTAATAGCAGCCATTTTGTTTAAAAATGATAAAAATGTAAACTCTATTTTACAAAATCATATTGTACCGATTGGCAACGTCTAACAAACTCATCACCACATAGCGTACTTCTGTTTTAAACGTAGCTAAATTTGCCAGCATATTACAGGGAGAATATCTTAGTTTATGAATTATACTTAGTGTGTTTAGTTTAGTTTAGTTTAATGGATGAACCAGAAACAATCCGCACCGGTACACTGAACAAAACTAGAGTAGCCATGGACAACATGAATGCTTCCTTTGAATAATTGAAAGCCAGAGATTTATCGTAGGCATTTTCCCATTAGGTGCCTCTGCTGCTCCTTTCCAGAGGACCTGAAAGTCTCTCAGTGAGCTAGACAAATGCTAAGCTCTTCCAAAGCAATTTCAGCAAGATTCGACAATTTAATCTCTTGTTTATTTCCAACGTTGTTGCTTAAGATACAGGGATCGGCCAGCATACAGAATTCATCATACTGGTCTTATCGGAGCTTTGAACTTTAAATTTTACAGCGTAAGATGCAACTGAGTGTGTTGCTTTCACACATGCAGCGCTACCCTGAACTTATCTAGACATTACTCGGAGGGGTTGTATGTGTGAATGCAAATGTCCGAATCAGTTGGTCTGGAAATTAAACGGACTTTCCCCACCCAGCACCACCCATGGAGCAGAAGGTTCTCTCTACCAGCGAGTGGGCGTGTTGATGACGTATTTATCATGCGACTGGCGCAAAATACAAAATACAAAATATAGTATATCGCTTTCCACCCTTTCGATACTGCGGATACGTCTAACTACATTTAGTATGGACATCAACGCAAAAAACGGCCACTGAGGGGCGAGTCGGTCACTTCGTCCGTCATCTTCGTGCTGTAATCAAAACACTGCGATTTCTGCAGCGTACTTTTTGCGTCATGTCCTGTCTCCCGCACGCTCTGTCTGCCAAGGCCCCGCCCCTTGTCTGAGCTAACCTCGGTGGTGCGCTACATGTGTGGAAGGGCAACTCTGGTTAAAGTGCGGACCTGACTCTGTGGAGATTATCCGAGGTGTATATCTGAAAGAAGCTTTTGTAACTTAGCAGTCAACCGTTTTTCAGAAAAATTCAACATTAGATCAAATAATTCTACAATGCCATTCATCCTCTTGGAAAGCTCATTATTTACACAGACATATTTTTGTATATTCAGAGAAATAGCAACAGCTTTAAGCAATGTCTAATATTTTGTTTGATGCACTTCACTTTGTATATGAAGGAAAACCTCAGCGGGTGATTCCCAAGACAGACAATGTTGTTGACTGACTGCTCAGAATCTCCCATGAGGACGTAAGTACATGAACATGATAATGCAATTTAGCAATATAGTCCATATTATGGTATACACTTTGATTAAGAGACTCAAGGTTGTATTTCTTTACTTTTCATCCTCCCTTCCTTCTGTTACTCACAGGAAAGAACTAACAGACCTAAGAAAAGAGACCTTTCTCTGTAGGAGGAGGTAGATGGGTTTTATTCTTACCGGTTTTTCTGCAGGCAGAGACACTAGGCATGACTAATCGTTGTCTCCTTTGCAGTAAGCCTTTTTCTGGGACAATATTGGCTATAGGGGCTGGAGTTGGCCAGAGGAATACAGATTATGAGAAGTGAATAGTAAATATTTTAAACACAAAGAAACCCCTGCGCTTTATTCAACCTTTCAGCTTCACAAGGTCAAAGCTAATTTGCAAGCCATGAAAAAGCATTTGGCAGATTTTAGAGAACTCAGTGGTGGTGGAGGGAGTGTCTCTGTGTGTGTGTGTGTGTGTGTGTGTGTGTGTGTGTGTGTGTGTGTGTGTGTGTGTTAGGGGTGTCTGATGACATTGTTTGGACCTCTGATACTTTGCAAAAGAGTTATTATAGCCATTAAGGTTGGCTGAGCTATGGGGTGGAGTGTGTGGGGTGCATGTGGGTGTGTGTGTGTGTGTGTGTGTGTGAGGGGTGGTTGGGTATATCTGCCAGCTCTTCATTAATATAGTGAATCACTGCAGTTTTGGCATTATATGGATGATAAACTGTGGAATCCCTTGCATAGACTGGCTACAGTCCAGAGGTCAACAACGGTCAGAATCACAGACATGGGTCATTGTCAAATTTTGATTTCCCAAGGCTAAACATGCATGCACACTAAAAGTGCATACATACTCATACTACAATAAATACTATAAAGATGAATAAAACTTCCCATATTTAGCAACATTAGCTGAAAATTACTGTTAAAACATATTATAGTAAAATAGCTTCACGACATGTTTTGTATCGCACAAACACAATTTATTAAATATAGAACCTTTAAGCCTGAAACTTCTGAGAGGAGAACAAGCTGTTGCCATGCACAGGAGGAAGAGGGCCGGCAGCTGCTTCCAGTTTCGTGGCCAATTTACCAGTACCTGTCACGCAAATGAGGTTGGCACAATTTTGGTGCGCTGTCCGATTTGGATTGCGCTTGAAACGCGATAATAAGAGGAAGAAAAAAAAGAGGGATGATATCTTGTTGGCGAATTAAAAGCAATTTATCAGCATGCCTGATGTGACAGTAGACCGCTAACAATGGGTTTGACAAGCACAAAAGCTAGCTGACTGTTGTGGGCATCAATTTAATAGTTCAATGTCTGAACAGCTCGGTTCAATTACTAATTCTTCCTTATTTAGGTTAGAGATTGACTAATCTTTAATCCATTTTTAATATTGTGATGTGAATGTTTCATGTATTTGGTGAATTCTCGTTTAATGTATGCTAATTAACAGAATTATGATACGGTTTTGAATTAACATTTCCCAGGTTGATTAAATTTATAGAGCCCACCGTTCCAAAATTGCCTCTAGGCCCAATGACATTTCAGCCCTCTGTTTCCATTCTGGTGAATATGCAGTCCAGCAGCATCCCCCTGCTATCCCTTTGGCCATGGTTGTCATGGTAGCTAACAAGACTCATTAAGATCAAAGGCATAAAAGACCACAGTCTTGACTCTCAAGGAGCACGGAAATCAGGAGATCAATTTAGGTTGACACTGAAGGTCTGCAAGACTTAATGCACGCCTTATCTTAGAATAAGAAAAGAAAAAAAAAATATGACAAAGGAAATAAAAATGTGTAGACTTAGTTTGAAACTGCAGCACTGAAAGTTAACCACACCAGCTTCAGACTGTCTGAACTGAACAGTGAAAGAGGGGCTGGAAAGACACTAGCAAAGAATGTGTGCTCACTAAAGGCAAAAATACACAAATACACCATTTACTAGCATTCCTAACAGAACTACCACTCTGTATGATTTCCTCATTAATGAAATATGTTAAATTAACTCATATAAAGGTTTTATGGTATTTGTTTGTAAGTCAGTAATCATGGTAATAGGAATTTTTCACTGTCGTACCGCCTTTACAGTGAAACCAGTCTACTGCCCCATTCATAAATCAACACAGGAAGCATTCAACACTCGGGGTTGGGATATTTACTTTCCAGGACTTTTAGCCTGGACACATAATGTCTATGCTGCAGTTAGGATGAACAGGGTTACAATGATACTACTGCCCTCCATTACAGTATCATCTACATAGAACTACACATAATTTGTTGCCATGTTGGACCTTTTAGATAGCAGATATACAGTTTTATGCTATGGCCCGAATCAGCATGTACCGGAGGCACCGTGGCCTTCATCAAAGCCATTCGTTTCAGTTTGGGTGTCATTAAGTCTTTCTATATAAATAATGTTTACAGCCTCTTGCAATGAAGTTTTCATTAAGCGTTTATAGAGTCCAAAAGTAAGCAATATGGAAATCACTTGGAGGAACTGTTGGTTTAAATGAGATCCTAATAAAAAAAAATGCTGCTCTATATTGTACTTTTTTTTACTTCACTTTTTTTTATTACCTTGCTGTGTAACTGAGTGAGTTATATCCAAGGTGTGAAAACATTTAACATTTTAAAATGACTAATACAAAATCCCTGTACCTGTACCTATAGTCTAGCGCCTTCACACCTCTCATAGAAAAAGTTAAGAAAGATGTCTAACTGGTTCTGCAACATGCTGAACTCTCCACATTACTTTTGACCATGTACCAATCATCCATTTAATTGGTTACTGAAAACCAATACACAGTATGTATGAGTTCAATGTTACAGGCCTTCCTGTGTCCAGGTATAGCTGTAAAGCACCAACAGTATAGGTCTCTGCCTGAACTGCTTCTTGTTGGAAGATGCTCCTGGCTTTCTGGTGATGTGTTATTACAACATACGGATGTAACAGAGCAAGAGAAGAAAGAAGCAAGAGTAGTGTGAGGCAGCAGAGGAGAGGAAAGAGGAGGAGAAAAGTGCGGGAGAAAGAACTCATCAGGGATTTTGGATTTTCTGGCTTTGGACCTCAACCCATGTGTTTCATCTGAGCAGGAAGAACTCTTTATTAAAAGACATGGCATCATGGGGCTGTAACAACTGCACAGTTGTTTGCTTTCTTACCTAGCCAGTGGAAGGACCTGCTAATAAATCAAGTAGACACATGAAAGCCGATAGTGTAGTACATTGTGACTAGAGAGATAGTGAAGGAGTCTAGTATTTAGATTCCCTGAAGATGCACCAAAAAGCTGAGCTGCTCTTCACTCTCTACACTACGCAAACAGACATCAGAGAAGGATGGAGATACATTCATGGGGAATATCCAACAACGTGTGGAAGCCTTTTATCTAAGAGGCTCTTCAGAGACATGTAGGGAGTAGGAGAGAGGAAGGTAGTCGGGGAAATTTGAAACAAAAGCTTGAAGAGAAACCAAAGCAGCAGAGAGAGTAGAATAGGAGACAAGACTGCTGAAGATGGTGATTTAAAGAAAGCAATGCTGACGAGATGAAATGGATCGAAGAGCGATATGAACTTGGGGGGGTGGAGAAAGGGAGCGAGAGGACAGAAGCTAAACCTTGCTATGTCTCTGTGGAGAGAGCACTGACACTTGGTAGGAACAGAGTGGAGAGGAATAAGACGTGATAATGAAACAGCTGCTGGTGTGAACTGACTCCAAATTTTCATGGAACAAAGCACAGAGAGAAGTGGGAAAACACAATGAGAGTCAAGTCCCGAAAATACTGTCAGGTTGTTCAAAGTAGCACGTGGCTTCTAATCTCTTTTTTTCAGGGGGCACAATCGTGTACAAACCTGTGAACTTTCATTGAGTATAGTGGATCAGTGTCTTCAGTATCCTGAATGGTCTGATATCTAGTTATCTATCTATCTAGATAACTCTAGTACTCGAGTAAGATTGTTTTGTGCCTCCCCAACACGTCTTAGTCTCGCTTCACATAATATCCTGTGTTCCAGTTGTGTATATTGCAATGCCAACATAAGGGATGACATTCAACTGCATTCATATACAGCGAAGAAAACCACAGAATCTCTCCAAAAACGAAATAAGTGGTGGTTGCATGAGGGTGGTTTCTACTGTGCTAACTCTGTGTAACCAAAAGAGACTTAAAAGTCAGACTCTCTGAGCATTAGACCGGTATTAGGAGCCATGATGAGAAATCCCCAGTGACCAGACATTTTCAGTTGGACATGACATTTGCTTCTTTGAGGTTTCAAGGCACAGAAGTACTGAAACCTTTGAAATGGGGGAAGAGACAGTGGATAGAGCGTTTCGTCAGATAGGATCTTTTTGTATACATAACCTGGAGAGCCCTGCAGACTCAAACGAAGAACGGCGGCTGGGTTTTTCTTGTAAGTAGGACTTAATACATTTTGAAACTCAAAACATGTTCAGTTCACTGCATGCACTTTTACACACAGACGTCATCGTCCATCTAAACAGCATACTGTTCATTGTTTACGTTTTTTTTTCTTCCCCTTCTTTTTCTCCCCAATTTGACATTGCCAATTCCCCCTGCCAAGCACTCCCGGTCGCTGCTCCAGGGAGGGTGTAGACTACCGCACGCCTCCTCCGATGCATGTGGAGTCGCCAGCCGCTTCTTTTCACCCGACAGCGAGGAGTTTCACCGGGAGGGCGTATACGTTACCCGCCCCCCTAGTCCGCCTCCCCGCTGAACAGGCGCCCCGACCTACCAGAGGAGGCGCTAGTGTGTCTGTAAGGACTTCTAAAGGGGTGTGAAGAAAACACATCAGTGGAAAGATAGGCAAAAAATCTGATCCCCGGGAAGTACCTATGACATTAGACAGCTTTCAGTTCCTCGGTGTGTCTTGAGTAACAGGAGGTGTACATAAGACGGGGATGCTGATGAAGTAGCGTTAAGCATCAGAAATTAGAAGACAGAGGAGACATGGAAGTAGGAGCGTAAGTGGAGATATACAGTACAAGGCAGAGGGCTAGCGCAGATGTGTGGGGTGATACTGTACCTCTGTTGCCAGTGACTGTGGGGTCTGAAGCGTGGGTGTCTAAGAGAGCAGTGGTGTCTGGAGGAATGGGATGTGGGGGGGGAGTGGTGGATGGAGGCAGGGTGGTGGGGACGTCTGGTGCAGGGGACAGACACACATAGACAAAAAACAATAGGACAAAAAAATCCACAGTATACACAGAGACACAGTTGGATAAAACGATGACACAAGCAGAACAGAGGCAAAAAAAAAATGTATATAATAATGGAAAACTGAAAATGTCACAATTAAATGTTAATTAAACACATAGTGGAAAACATACCCCTCCTAAAACACAATATGACTTACTGTGACTCAAATGTGATACATGTCATGAGTGTTAACATTTTAATACTCAGCTAAGTCAGAGTAGAGCTTTTCAAGGTATGTCACAACTAAACTGTTTGCTGTGTCGCTTGTGCATCTTGAATGGGAAGTTGTCCCCGCTGAACCCCGTCGAGGTGATTGATTATTAACGATTCTCTCAGGGTTCAGGGTTCACACGAGCCAGGAAGCAGACACTAAATAGCTCAACTTGTAATGATTTATTCAGAGGTTTTGGACAAATGTTTTTCTGTTATCCTTTTAGCATATCTGGTGTAAATAAAACTCCAGAACGTTTTATGAAGCAACGTTCAGCGAGGCAAAAGACAGGAGCTAAGTTTGGCTGTATTCAGAGTCTGTTTGAGAGTAGTTTGGTGAGAGTAGATTCTGGGTGTTGCTCGGAAAAGTGTAAAATTTAGCAATGTGCAAAGATGACAATAACGGGTTGAGTGTGTTGTTTGATAGCGTTAGGCTAACCTTAACCCCAGACAGAAAACTGACAGGCTTTTGAGCTCCTCCTTTTTTTTACTATGAGTGTAAATGGAGTAAAAATGTTGCTGTTTGTGAATACATCTCCATACTGCTTTTCCCAGTTCTCTCTATTTTCCCTGGTCAGTGTGATTAAATTTGTTCCCCATCTTCGAATGTAAGGGTGATTTCTCCAGCAAGGGGCCAGGATTAAAGTTTAATCGGCTGATGTCTGTGAGCCCTAAGGCAGACTCTGCATTAGGGACCTCACACCGTATTTAATTCAACAAAGTTGGATAACACTAACTGAACAAAGGGATTTGACATTTGCAATTCATCTACGTAACTATCCTTTTAACTTTTTTTTTTCTCTTTTTTACTAATTTTGAATACATTTCTTCTAACAGCCAGTGAGCTGAAATGAAAAACATCCCTATGCAATCAAAAGTAGAGATCAGCTGGACCAGTTGTATTGTGTTGGACATTGTCCTCAACCTCAGTACATTATTAAAATACATTTCATGAGGAGCTTGGGTGAAACTGTGTGTGTGTGTGTGTCTGTGTGTGTGTAAAGGGCTACACATTCATGAATGAGCAAACGGATATTTATAATTACCTTTTTCAAAATAAAAGTATTTTCAAACAGGACTATTTTCATTTTGTTCACAATACTTGCTTACTCCAATACTACTCCTCTATATAAAAAAAATGAAAGCTATTTAATGACAGAAGCAGATGACCACATGGGATGTCTGAAGAAATGAGCTTGAGTGAGCATTTCTGCCAGTGATCTTTCTGGATGTTATTGGCCCTCAATGACCTATTTTTCTGTCGGGTAAGCTTGTGAACAACACGCTGCCTGCACCATGGGAAATATTGTCCACAGTGTTGTGTAGTGAGTGTTGTTATTAGCAGGGTTAGTTTTAAATGTAGTTAGATCATCTGCCATCTTGTTTGTAGGGCTGATTTCAGGCTTGAACAAAAAAAAAAAACAAGCCACAAGTGTCAGACTGTTTTTGATTTTGGCCTTCTCGTCACACATTAAAGCAACAGGAAAAAATGGAATTGAAACATTGTGGGACAAAGTTAATGAGGTTACAGTGGCACCTTGTCTTTTATGTTTATGTCATTCTGCTTTTTATGGTGTGGTAGAGGCTTTTAATTGGCTGTGGTACTCTTTCACGGGGCCCACTGTCCTGTGTGTCTAGGTGACATTTCAGCCTTAGCGTGAATCACTAAGCAGCTAAGTGCATGTCTTGAGGAGAGAAAACGTCTCTTCGTTGGAGGGGAACCATTAAAAAGGCATTTTCCAAGAATTATGGCGGCAATTGTGAAAGGCTAAAAGGTGTGCTAATCACTGATGAAGGGTAGGAACAGACTGGGTGCCATTTTAGAAGAACAAGTAATGAATCTGGATAAGACTCTTTGACCCTTGCATACCCAATTACCTTTTTTTGTGGTACAGAATTTGTCAGTTTTATAGCATCACTGTCATTAAGTGCATTGGTTATTCTTGTTGTTACATTAGGCTGACATTTGAAGGAATTGTTAGGTGGACACAGAGACCTTTGCACGTGGGACAAGCACTCTAATTAAACCTCCCCTGGTGTTCCTCCTGGAGATTAGGCGAGGAGGTAGAGGTGGGTGAATGGGAAGTTGTTTAAAAGTTATGAAACTTCACCTATTTTAAGTTCTGAAGAGCTAGGCGGGGGCTATTTAATGGACTTACAAGTGGACATAAATAGACAGAACTGTGTATCTCTCAGCTCCCAAATTGGTAATCCAGGTCAATATGTTGCTGTATCTCAGTACGGCTTTCAAAGCCAGTTCAATGAGCTTCGACATCACATTCAGACATGGGTAGGCACCGTATTTACTCCACTGGCTACCTGTATGTGAATTTTGCTCGAGAACTATGCATCTCTTATGTTTGTTTTATGTGTTTTATGTTTATAAATCGCTTGGAAAATATATTGTCAGGGGATTTTAATTGTTTTACATTCCCTTTTAACTGACAATAGTTAACAGTTCAACATCTATGCTAATTACTGTAAACACCTTATGTAGGCAGGCACAAGAATTTAATCAGTGGTATTTCACTGTCTTCATGTTCTCATTTGTGTGCTATAAACAAAGGAGCCTCTTGAAGGTCTCTAGGTGGAGAAAAATTATAATAACCTCTAAACTGGTGATCTCCATTTTGTTAATCTTTAGCTAGTCAACTGTCCTTCCTGGGTAGTACACACATGTATGTTCATAAACTGGAATACATAACAGCGCACTTGGAAACATAAATGTGAGTGAAATTACTACAATCCCATTAAATAATCAAATATAACTTTCTGATAATAGACAATTTTCCTCTGACAGTGAGATATTAGTTCTGTTGACCTAGAAAGACCTAGAATCTGATGCTTTTCACATTCCTCTACCTGCCTGATACATTCATCCACTCCAGGGTTTTTTAAGTGTTGCTGTAGCGTTGGCTATGAACAGCAGCAAACACTTCATGAACTGTTGATACTGACCTTGGTTGCATCCTCCACCTGCTCTACATCTGGTTATACTCATACACCCACCAGGGAGAGTAAAGAGAACACACTGAAAAAAACACTAGCTCTCACAAACATAGCTAATGGCACATAAAAGGTCTATTCTCTCATTTTTTATTAGGTTAAATCTGCCTTTAAACAAGAGAATAAACCAAACATCTCCTTGGTGCATGTAATAATGATGAATGGTTGAAGGATGGTCTCTCTGACCACTCTTACCCCCCCCCCCTCCCCATTTCCTACACCTTGTCTGAGTTCCTAAAACAGAGGGAAGAGGGAAGTCTCACTGCTCTGCTCTCTTTTTTAAGCATTACTACTTAATGCCAAAAGACAAATGCTATCTGCAGCAGTGGAGAAACGGAAGAGAGGAAGAGCTATCTGTTTTCCCTGACACTGAGTCCCTTTATCCTCCACCTCCCCTGGCGTTACTGGGAATTACTTATACTTCCTGGTGATATTCCTGACAACGCAGCACTAAATTCTGCCTCCCTCATACATTTCCCTCCTAGTGTGTGTGTGTGTGTGTGTGTGTGTGTGTGTGTGGGGTGATCATGAGGATCTGGGACGCAGGTTTATTTAAGGAAAAGCGTTGGTGGCATTTGTGTCACCTGAGGCCCTTATTCTCCCCGCGAGATATAGTACCACTAATTACACATAACACTGGTTACAGATCGGGTTGGTGATGCGATCCTGGTTCTCGTGTAGAACGAGGACTTCGGTTCAGACGACACTCCGCGTTCCAGCCCTTTCTTTAATCATAGATTCTCCTCCTGTCTTTAATCAGCGATACCAATGCGATGAATCCTCCTCCCTGTTCCTTTCCCTGTGTTTTTTTTTTTACGTGACCCACATTTCAGCCTCTCCTCTGAACTCACCGTAGACGTAGAGTATATATTCAGCGGTGCTGGTCCCTAGGTGGTTGGTGGCTTCGCAGCGGTAGGTGCCATTGTCTGTCTTGTTGAGAGAAGTGAAGGTGAGCTCCCTCCCCTCTACAATCATCCTCTCCTGGTCAGGAAGCTCGCCGCCGTCCTTTGTCCACATCACAGGATCTGGCCTGGGCGTGGCGGGAGAAAGAAAGGTTGAGAAAATACCAGGTTGAGTAGCAACAGCTGCTCTCCTGGTGAAAACAAGGTATGCCACGCGTGCCTGACTGAAGCATTAGATAAAAGACACATGTTTTTTACGAGACTTACGAGGGGTTTCCTTTGGACACACACTCCAGCTTCAGGTACTGACCCTCTTGAGGGACTGCGAGGGAGTGGATGATTTCCACACGAGGGGCATCTTGGGGGAAAAAAACAAAACACAGGGCTTGAAGTTGCATGCTAACAGTATGTCCATGCGTACATTTTGTGTGTGTGTGTGTGTGTGTGTGTACTCACAGTGGACCTCCAGTACTTCGGTGGCTTGCTGCGGTGTCTGTGCGAGTGCCACGTGGTCCACTCTGCAGGTGTAGGCCACTCCATCATCGTTCCTGTCCACGTGCAGCTGCAGCGAGCTCCGTACTGTAAACGTCCTCCCACTCGCGTTCACCTCCTTGGCACCTTGGGGAGAGAGTTACATGCCGTCACGGATGCAACGCGTTCATCCGGTGTGCCGCGGTGGCCACGACGGAAACTGACGGGCCCCGTGTTCAACATCAAAAAGGTAACTCTAACTCCTGTATGACATCCACAGCCAGACTCCACAGGGGGTCATTGAGCAAGGGCTTATCGTCTAAATGTGACGTTCGCAATATGATTCTACATTCAATGACAATCCTGCAAAACATCATGGTGAGCTATTGGATATTTGATATATAAATGTATACAGGGGTTTCTCAGTTGGAGAAGAGATTATAGTCTTATACATACATCACATCAAAGCAAAACACATCCTGAAATGTGATAGGTAAATGTGATCCAGTAATTTTATCTCTAGCATGCACCCACATTTCATTGTACATGGTATATCTGCAGACCTTTTTCTTTTTTTCACAAAGGCAGTGAGACAAAAGCAAACAAAATACCTAACAGTCACTATTCGTTGGTTGAGAATTCCCATTCATTGCATCCCATTCAGTTATTCTATTTTAAATGATTTGGTTTTTGTAACACATTTTATTAAGTGTCCCCCAATATTGCATAGAAGAGGAACCACGATGGCAGGTTAAGCACTGTTCAGCGCGCACGCACGCACACACACACACACACACACACACACACACACACACACACACACACACACACACACACACACACACACAAATAGTTCTTACTCATTGCACTAATTGACTGAAATAGGTTTTTTTTTCTTTTTTCATTCTCCCGGTCTAATTAATGGAGTTAATTAACTGGAGTTCAGGAGCAGGACAACACCGGAATGCATCTCTCTCTCTCTCTCTCTCTCTCACACACACACACACACGCACACGCACACGCACACGCACACGCACACGCACACGCACACGCACACACACACACACACACCACTCCAAAGGAATCTCGGTGTGTTTATTAATATTCCTCCAAGACACCTACGCTCAATTACAATGATTACTAAACTTGTAGTAGAAAAGTCCTCGCGAAGAATCGTGTCTGCTGTTCATTTGCAATCGCATACTGCAGAGTTCTGCACCGCACAAGAAGTTCTTTCAAAGTTTGCCAACTTGAGAACTGCAACCATCTGATCAGGATATCATTCTGGAGACAAATGCTGGCCAGACGACTCTGTTTCTCCCGCAACTTATGCTTTGTCGGATTCATCCTGTCGTCTGTGTAGCTCAGTACACAACTTCATCACAAATCGAGTCAACACTATACACTATTATGCCAGACTTCTACCTCTCCCCTTCATCCTCCTACTACCTGGCAGCATCGTCAGGGCAAAAGCATTGTCACGGCCAAGCATCTTGTTCTGTGATGATGACTGCTGGTCCACCTCTCTACCCCCTAGCAACACTCCCATCCTTACCAAGGCATCAGAGATCTCCCCCAACCAAGCTTTCATCCTGTTATGTACATGATTACCTGAACGTCGGCCTACATCCTAATCTCATCATTACCCTTTCAAAAGATCTTTGATCTCTCCTCGACCAACGGTTAAAAAGGTTTCATGAGCAGCCCTTTTGACCAGCTACTTTTTCGAACCTACCATGGAATTGTCACATGCTAATAATAATCTTATCAGCCCCTACAACTCCACAAACCTCAGCATCATCAGGGCAAAACCCCTGGTGGTTAGAGAGGCCCTTCCATAAGCACAGGCTCACAGGTCCAAGCCCTACAAGCCAAGCAAACACCTCCATCCCTTGAGCCCACTGTCTTTGATTTAGACACTGAACCCCTCCCTAGCTGATCTTCTGCACTGAGCAGATGACCAGAAATTCATTGCCCCACAAAATGCCAGCCTGTTACTCATGACATTCTCTCTGCTTGCCTCAAACCTCTCTCTATAGTTGCCTTGCTTTATCTGGCGGTGTGCATTCTGGTGTCGTCCTGTTTTGTTCATTCATATTTGGCCCATCATCTCATTCTCTTGTTTCTCTACTCTCTTCATAGAACGCATCAGTCTCAGTCTACAGTCTCTCTCACACTGGTTGACTTTGTTTGTATCTCCTGAAGAGATTGTTTACGCTCCATATCCTCCTCTCCTCTGCTCCACTTTCTAAGCATCTCACCCCACCATTTCTCTCTTCTCTCTTTTCTTTTTTTATTTCTCTCTCCTCTCTGCCAATCATCCATTCTGCTCAGTCACTTCCCCCAGTGAGGCACTGAGCCCGCCTCCCCTAGAGATGAATGATTGACAGGTCTGCAATGTTAGCAACACCCAAACAGACAACAGGAGAGAGAGGAAATGGCTGGATTTCTTCAGAGAGAAAAGTTCTGTAGGGGACATAAGACGGAGGAAAAGGATGATTTGAGAGACAGGGCATCATATTTCTAGTACCATGGCGTGCTTTGAGTTGGAAACATTCTCCTAACATTTCTATCAGCTATGCCAAGTCCTCATGGTCTCCTTTTCCCTACCCCTCTCTGTCTCTCTAACAGTCAGCCTTTTTTCTATTCCTTACTGCTCTCCTTCTCTTTGTTAATCATCGTCTCTCTCTCTGCAGCACTGTTACCTCTAGTCAGTCCATAGACATGCTGGTTTCAAGATGTGTATACATCACATACCGGGCACAGTATCCTCCATCTCCAGGTTTTCACCCTCCTACTCCTTTTTGTCTGTTTCCTCGCTTAGGGGTTAAAGTTAAGGTTAGCGGTGAGTCAGTCAGATGTCAGTTCAACTGAAATTGTGTAGATAAAAAAAATACAAAAGTCTTATTTTCCTTTTCTCCTGGCATCTAATACTTTCATGACATGTTTCTTTGGTAAAGAGCCAAAAGCACTTGTAGACCGACTGTCCTCATTGTACCAACTTCAAATCACCCTCACTTAGACTTGATAGTTGACTTACATACTGTCTAATCTAGAAGATATAGTGATCTGAGCTTTTTCAATCAAGCGATCAAAGCCAAAAAAGATGTGAAGTGAAATGTTTCACCGGACGGCTGCTAATAATGTGTTATTAATATTCTTGCCTCAGCACTATTTTGAAATGAAGATTCAAATATTGACGTTTTTTATTTTAAGAAATGTGTTCATTCAACATAATGGCTTTTTGTGATTGCCATAGGATGTACATTACTGCTGCTGATACATAAAATGATTGGACACATTTAAAACAACGCCTCTGTGTGTGTCAGAAAGATAGAGGGAAATAGAGACAGCATCATGGAAAGCACATGTGAAAGTTTTCCAAGCACAAAACTTCAGTGGATCCTAAAATGTCTCAGATTTTATCTGAATGGATTAAATGAATCCCCCTTTTCTGATTATGCTCATAGGTGATTCAAGAATTCAAGGTCTACCTCAATCAATGTGATTGGCTACAGGGCCCAACACCCAACTCCTCCTCTATGTATTGTTGTAGGTTGGCTTTCAGAAAAAAAAGATTATTCCTCAAAGGTAGTTCATAAAATGTCTACCTCAGATGTTCTGTACTCTAAACACTTTCTGTACTAAAACAGTACCGGTCCCGCTAGATGAGCTACCCACTCTAAATCTAGCTTTGCATCTTTACACCACTCTTGTCTCATGGCTATTTGAATGCACTCTGATTGCCTCTGTGTGAGTCAGGGTAAGAGCACTACAAAAATTGACTTTCTTGCGCATTGAGTTCATCATTATCATCATCATCATCATATCATGCCAAAGACTCACTTAGAAGTTATATTGCAACAGTTATCTAATGCAACTAATACCATTGTTGATGTGTGACAATCTTTATGCACTGTGCTCCTGCATGATTGTAATACGAAGGTATTTCCCTGCCAAAACTATTTTCAGAAGTGTATCATTATTTGCAAGAGCGAAAAACAATCTGATTTGAATTCACAAAACTCTCTTTTCAGTTACGCTTTTACACTTGCAAACGTAAATTTTTGCGCCGACTTCTGTCACTGTTTCAGCGCTCAAAGCCTGCCGAGACGATTTGCCAGCCAGATGCAAGATTTGCAAGCAAAGGGGAGGCGGGGGCCTAGAACAGAGAGCTATCTGATTGGTGCACAGAGACTGATCACTATGCTCTGCACTGATTGGATACATACTCTGACTGCCACCGTAACTGCTCCATTGAGTTCGCTATAGTGGATTTATTTCACGAAATGTAAATAGCCTTGAGTAGAAGTAGCTAGTTTGCTAGTTACAAGAAACTATACCCAGTTGGTAGGTTTGTATTACTCAGACTATGAACTTCAGATAATATCAGTGTAGCAGACTGGCTACCCCCGGAGTAGACAGAGACACTGGCAGGAGTAGAGAGATCACAGGCCGCTTTATTTACATTTATTTACATCCCATCCCTTGTCTTCCAGGCTGGCGGGCCGGTGGTCCTCTTCTGTGCCGTCCACCGCCCACTACCTTTCCCCCCGGGAGGAGGGGCCCGCTCTTCTGCGGACCACCGCTCCTGGACGCGGACAGCTCAGCGGTGACGAGGGCGTCATCGCCGGCCGTGATCTGGTGGGAGCTTATGTCGCCGTCTGTGGTCGTGGATGACGGCGTGTGGGCAGCGGCGGCAGAGCATCTATATAAAACTGTGACCGGCGGTCTTGATTTTTCTTGCTGAAATTGTTTTTCGCTCTTGCAAATTATGAGTTACACTTCTGAAAATAGATTTGGCAGGGAAATACCTTCATATTGTGAGTGTGTGTGTGTGTGTGAATTGGTTTAATTGGTCTATGAACATTCTAGCACATTTTAAGGAGAACTGAGATGAGCTGCGAGATGAGATCTTGCTGCCATTAGAGCTCATGACTCATATCCTGCCAGTCTCATAATACACACACACACACACACACACACACACACACACTACTAATAGATTATCATTTCAGCATATTTTGTTATTTACCAGAGTTATTGAATGCATTAAAAGAAAAGAAACAAAAAAAAATTAGCACAATTTAAAGTTTTATTAAAAATGTTCTACGGTGCAAAGAGCTCGCTTAATGTTGTAATTACAAAGTTTTAAGTCATGATGCAAAAATCTTGAACTAGTAACACTTCTTTCTGACAAGAGAAGATGATTTGATCCCTCCGTCGTCACTTGTTACCTCTCGGTAACCTGGAGCCCGGCAGGACTTGGCCGTCGCGCGGTACAGTGTTGTGATCTGTGGGTGGGGACTCAGAGCTCAGCGTCCTCGGTCTGAGCCAAGATAGAGCTTAAGAGGATTAGAAATGGAAATGACAGGCGTAAAGATGTGGGGATCTGACCCTTTTATGTCATTTCACAGGAGAGAGGGGGACGACCCGGGAAAGGAAGGAGGGACAGACAGGCAGACAGAGGAGGACTGCTGTGCTGGAAGAGACAACATCAACAACAGCTATGGAGCTGACTAATCCTGGCAGCAGGGTTTTGAGGGCTGACTCAACATTAGCGTCGCTCTTTTCTCTCACGTCGCCCTCTCCGAATTGCATTACATGTAAGATTTAAAAACATATTGCTCATAATTGCAACGGAACAACGGAAAATTGTCTGTGGGTGGGAGTGAAGCTCATTACGCAATATAATACTCACTTAAATTAAATGCACACAGAGCAGAAACCAGGCATACTATCAAAATATCTCCTGTACGAAGTGCCAGATGAATGCAGCGTCTCTGTGCTGCGTACAGTGGCAGTAGGTATGAATGAACTTTCAGAAACAGGGGGCTCTGGACCCAACGCCCCAGGAGGCTTCATCTCCAGTCAGGTGTGGAGGTGATGCGCCGTGTCCACCACCATCTTCTCAGAGCGCTTTAGTACGGCGTTCGGGGAGCCGGACTTGTCGACAGCCCCTGTAAGCATATTCCCCCCCCCCCCGGCTGACCACTCTTACACAGTTCTGCTCTGCTCTTAACTGACAGGTGACTACATACCAGGAAACAACGGTAAACGTTAGGAGACTTTCTATCGGCGCCTGGCAGATGCTTATCAGGATGTCCTCACTGACATGGAAATCCCTGAGCGTTTGCACTGTTGTGCCTTAATGCAGACAGTCTTCACTCGCCCTTTGAGAGAGAGAGAGGGTCTGCTTCAGCCTCAGTGCATTTAAAGAGACACTACATCACGTTTTCTTTCGAGCTGTAAACATATTTGTATGACCTGTATATGGTGAAACCTAACAATACTGGAGAGGAATTCTACATTGCAGATATCATTTCAGCAGGCCGCATGTATTTCTAAAAATATGTCTTGCCCTCCTTCGGTTGAAACTTTCAGCTCCGCTGCACTGCTGGCTCCACCCCCCACCCCCCCCCCCCCGTCTGAAGAGTTACGGTGGCATGAGCTCAGTGAGCAGAAATGTAAAAGAAATGTTGACGCCCCTGACTTCCTGGAGATGTGCGGATAGAGTGAGGACAGAAATCCTCCACCTCAGAAAGACCCCCCCCCCCGTCGCCAAAGCGCCTTGAGACTCGGCGCCACTTTCCATTGTGTAATCTTAGCTAGCTAGTAGGCTCCAATTCTTCCCCCTTTCTTCCCTCGCACTGCACCACTCCGATTGGTATCTTTCAAATGTATCTGCTGGGGGGGGCGGGGGGGGCGAAGACAAGCTGAGCATTTCGAGCATTTCGTTACTCTTTACAACTGGAAGTGTGCTCCACCTCCCTGGACATTAATCTTAAGGGGCGGTGAACAGTGGGTGGAGCAAGCTGATTTTGTTGCTGCCAAGGCTTATCTCCTTGATTTTCGAGGCTTCAGCTAAACAAGTCTGTTAACCTATGAACCACGCTCCCTCTGCCAGACTAAAGATCACCACGCCTCGAGGTAGGCGTACTTAATCAAGGTGACATAACTGTTATGAAAGAAAGAAAAAGTGGCGGACTGTTTAGAGGAGTGTGCTCGATTCTTGCGCTTCAGATGCTACCGTTCTCTCGGTCGCAGACTTAGAGAGACAACATTGGTTTACTGGTGATCGCTACAGATCTGATTTCAGACAGCGGCTGTCTGCGTGTGTGTTTGTATGTGTGTGTGTGTGTGTGTGTGTGTATGTGAGTGAGTATGTATTTTTGTGTGTGAGTTGGGGCATCTTTTATTCATGCCAGCACTGTGTCTTGCAGGAGCCATCTTGAAATTACATCTTTAATGACCATTGATCCACACCACTCTTGGGAGCTGGATGATATAAATGTGGTTGAAATTCAGACTTTAAAAGCAGTGTGCGAGGTTGTCTAACACCGTTCAAACGACTGAAAATGCATTTTTCAATGCACTAGAAAACGTTTTTTTAAATCCTTGAACATAACTCTCATTTCGGCGTTCACAATGACAGTAGCAGCCTCATCAACCCCGACAGCTCTTTGAAATAAGCTCCAGGAACTACATTCATACTTCACTTCCCTCAATAGCTCTTTCCAGCGCCGACCGCAGAATGATGGTGGTCACCTTATTCTATTCTCAATCATAGCAGTCAAGGACAATTACCCATGACCGAAGACGTAGCCTGCACTGTTTGAAAAGGTTGTTCAGTCACTGTTCGAGTCTTGAATGAACTAGCAAACTCCTAAAATACTGCAGGGTTGATCTTCAGTAATGGTTCCTTGTCCTTGACTAACAAGATTGACAATAGAATAAGGACGCGAACCCGAGAGAATTTGAATCAAATCCTTTTTTTCTTAAGCCCTCTTGGAATGAAGCTATTGGGTAACATGATGAAGCAGTAACCTCTACAGTTTAGGTCAGAGAGGCTGATAATAGTCGTCCGAGTAGTGAACACCACCACCCTTGTTTGAAATAAATATTCATTTCATCTCTCTCGCCTTGCCCGGTCTCCACACACACCTCCCTCTGGTTCAGTGGTGTGTAAACAAGTGCTACATGTGGTGATATTGGCAGAGGTCTCCCCGGGTTACTGTGTGTAACTGAGACAGAAATATATCATTACTGGGTGGGGACTGAGGGGATCTGAGGGACAATGAGACTGAGAAATAAGAATATTGGATTCCATTCCACACACACAAGTGCGAGCTTATGTCCTTACATGCAGGCTGTCTGCTCCATCTGTCTTTTGTCCCCTTAGTCACACAGACAGACAGACAGACAGACAGACACACACACACACACACACACACACACACACACACACACACAGAGTCCGTTGACTGCATGTGAATGGCTCCAGTGGCTCTGCTGGTAATATAATCTTCTCTATTCCCCCAGATCCCACACCAATATGTCACAATTGTCATTCATTCCCAGTATGGACGCCCACAATCAGATGGCTTTTCACGTTGCACACATCCCAACGCTGTCAGGATGATGAACAGTTTAAGAGCACTCACATGCACCTACTAATATGCGTACATTGCGCATTAACACCTGCCCCGTGTGTTTGCATGCTGTGCGTACGTTGCTTTTCATGATGTTTGTTAGGATATTTTCTTTAAAAATTTTTTTTTTTTTTTTATATGGTGGAGCCAGAGAGCTAGGGCACAAGCGTCGCTACTTGTCACACAATGCAGAATCCGAAAAACAAAGACAGAGGAATAAGAAAATAGATTTGAGTGGCTGGCTTGAGTGACATCTTCAAGATGTGCTGATTTTTCTGTGCAGGTGTAAGCGCGTAGATGAGAAAATGTAAGCACGCACACACACATTACACTTCACACCAACAAGGAATTGACCGTGTGACAAATACAGACTGAATGTGAACATGCCAATCATCTAGCTCTTTTCGTGACAACACGTTTTGCCCTGAACTTCATGTTCCCCAATACGTCTGGAACACACATCACACTTTGCTAATTAAGCACAGACACCTGGTTGTGAAGACAGGCAAAATGTAATATAAGCCCAAAATATAATTAACTATGAAGCCAACACAACATGCTGAAAAGGGCAGGTACTGAGGAAAAAAAAAAGCATATACCTCTTCAAAGATTTGTTTTGATTACAAGTGGAATTTTAGCTATTCATAGAGCCTGTTGCAGTGGAGAAGCTGTGTCGTTCCGAGGTGTTAAAATCTGATTGGGAATTTGTCTTCGCTCGGTCTGAAGCCGGTGTGAGATTAACATAGATTAATATAAACAATAAGAGAGAGAATGTTCTCAGGTGATCCGCGCAGAGCTAAAAAGGAAATGATATCTGCTTAAAACTGCGAAAACTGCGAGGAAAGCCGGAATTAACTCGCGCGTATCTTCCCGCTCATCTGGACCTTGGGAAATCCTAATGCTAGATAGCGGGCTGAGCTGTCTGGGCTCAAGCTGCGGTGGAACAGGGTACAATGGTAGGCAGTGGGAGAGTTTTTCAGGGGATTCAGTGAGGGCCTAACATCAACACTGATAGAAAATCTTGAGTCTGATAGCGGCTCTGACAACGATCTCCTAATCTGACATTTGTATAAGGTCTCAAATCTCTACCACTGCTTTCAGTTGTGGGACAAAATAGTTTTAGAACGATAAAAAATTACTACATTACATGATTTTCTTTCTGAAAATTATTTTGTGATTTTATTCTGACCTCTTCAGCGATTTAACCCTCCTGGGAAGGAGTAAAGTTACTGAATACATGTACGTATGGGTGGGAAGTGTCCTTTCTGGGTACTGGCACAGTGATTCATTTTCATTCATAACTGGTATATGATTTTAAAATGCCCAAATTTAAACTACACGTGTGTCAAACGTTATTATACCATCTGACCTTAATGAGAAAGCGTATCCACGAGAGACTTCAAACCACCGCGGATATTTTTGGCTACCTGTTAACTTTCTGGGGTAAATTAGAAGTTGTCCGGGCTACGGTACCGTTTGCCTTCCAGGTAGCTCTTATCCCAGCAGTAGGCCACTGGGAGACACAATAATCACCCACGGAGACACAATAAGCCTGTGAGGAAAATACTCACTCTGCTAATTAGTACATATTCTATTTCTATAAGCGTTATGGGAATGTTAAGGTGCTTTGTAGGAAAGGAATTGTTTCAGGGAACAGGGTTGAAACACCGTAGATGAGTTTGGGGAGTAAGAAATGAAATGTAACGGTCACTATAGAAAATGAAATAAATACAATAATTAGTTTGAAAAAATATACTTTTACGTAGGATTATTCAGAAATATGGCATTTCGATTGTGGGCTTATGGTCGCAAACATCATTTTAGATGCTAAGTAATGTATAATATGGGTGAAATGTAGGTTGACAATTTGAATGGACGATGACCACCTGTGAAGTGACGTTTAGTTACTGAGCATAAGGATTGCTAGCCTAACATCAGCTCGCTTGCTCAGTCGCTGCTGATTTGGGGTTAGAAAGAAGTGCCCACTTACCAGGGGCGGGTTTCCCGAAGGGTGTCGCAGTGCGAAGAATATCCTGAAGTAGCTCTTCAAGACATTTGTGTTTCCCGAAAACATTTATTAGTTAGTTATACACCTATAACTAGTCGTGAGATTTCAAGTGTCTTTGCAGGTGCTGTGATGCAACACTGCAGACAAGCCACTGTCTTACCTACTATTCATTTAAACAAGCTTCACTCCACAACATCAAATGCATTTCCTCGTTTACTCTGGCCCTTGTCGTGAAATAAGTACATAAAACATCTTGTCCCTCTTTCACCAAAGTATTGATTATAAGGCTACACCAAATTTGAGGCTATGCTGGAGCCTAGATTAATTCAGCCCCTATGCAGTAATTTGGCACTGTTCTAAGCATATCCAGGCAAAACGTGTTGATTATTGCATTTATAGCATGGCAAGGTGATGACACATTGAGGATGATGAGCAAGTCATGAGGTCCAGTGTTGTTGGAGGGGTTACAATTTGTTGACAATAAATTAATTGATGATCATCAATTTTAATTCCACATTTTAAAACAGTCAATTGAATGATGAACCATTTAGCTCATGCTGACCCCACAGCAGTAGCCAATAATGCCATTAGGAGCAGGCTAAAGCCCTGGGTATTCTCTGCCCTATGGGCTGAAAGTGATGAATGGAGTCAAATACCAATATCTAGTTGTGCATTTAATATATACGTGGCCTAGCCTACATTCAAAATGTACATGTGACAAGATAAAGTCCATACTTGTATAACCATAATCTAATTACAATGTTATTTATGAATTGATGATTCAGCTCAGCAAATCAATGATTCCTTTCATCGACCTGTAATGCCTTACGGTGACGGGGTTCTTGGAGTTCTTCAAGTAGTTCTTCAAATGTTTTCGTCACAACACCTTTTGGGAAACGCATGTGAAATCAACCCACCGCAGGTCAATAACACGGTTTGTCCCATTTTAGTAACATTTCCATTGCAAAACAATCTCAATTGTGTTGCAGGTGGTAGTTAGACCTTCAAGTGTTACCGGGGAAGCAACACAACCGATTGCAAAAAGGTTTTCATTTGCTAAACTCAAAAGGCAAAATCATGCATGTTTTTTGCTAGTGTGCATTTGTGCTAGTATTTTGTGAAGCTGTTGTATAAACAGGAAAATGAAATCAGGTCTGGGCGTTGTGCGTCCCACATGCATCTCGTGAAGGCGCCTTAACTACATCCACATTGCGAAACACCTGGCCGCTTATTATTCTCACCGCTGAGTTGAAGTGATCTGTTAGATTATGTTCCTGATTATGATCTCTGACAAAGATCATCACAGTGCCTTCCCAATCCTGCGCTGCATTCTGGCGGTCTCATCCTCCATTCAATCTGTTTGTTTACACTTGCAGCCATTTCAATCGGAAGAGGGTGATTTGCATTTTGTTACATCATGCCTTAATCTGCCTGAAGAAACACCACAGAAACCTTTGAAAAAGTTGTGATGATCTATGCCACCATCTGTCCTGCTGGGTCCCACGTTTTATTCGACACGGTGCTGCATCCGTTCTTCTCTCTCTCAAAAACGACTCCAACTACATCACTTCTATCTTCCATCACTCCTCAATCTTGTTCCCCCCCTCATTCTCTCTCTCTTTCTGCAAATTCGTAAATAATTCCCAAGCTCTCTCTCTCTCTCTCTCTCTCTCTTTTAAGCAATTACCATAGTGTATGGTTCATCAAGTAAAGCAGAGAGGAACAGAAGCAGGGTGGAAATGAGGTGTGTAGTCCAGTCAGTGTGATTTAGAACAGCCCTCTGATAACAAGGGAGGTTAATATATCGGTCTCAGGCCAGAGGACACATGCTGAATCTGCTCTATTAGAAAGAAGCTGTTTGAAATAAAAGTCAAACAAAATACAGTGTTTTGACGTCTATCGCAGGAGGTTTCATGGTGTCACTTTTATGAATACGAGTCATTTTCTCTGTAGTGAATCACTTCTTTCTTTCTTTATCTCCCCAGCATTATGTTCTCCGTTTATTTATCACGCCGAGAAACCTTGGACATACTATTGGTATGGTGATGGTGACAACACTCCACTCTATATTTCATAGTCAGCGTGGGCCTGATGGATCAGACCTCTGGCCACAGCGCTCACAGTAAGGTAAGAAATACAATGCAGACACAGTTACGATGTACCTTTGACCTCCTTTTCATTCCTGAACCAGCGCAGGTCAGCGGCGGGTTTGCTGCCCTGGGTGATGCATGTCAGCGTGATCTGGTCTCCCTCTAGGGCAGGCTTTGTCGGGCCATCAATCTCTGGCTTCTCTGGCACGCCTAGAGGATGGGAGGGTAATCACAGGGCTGGAATCGATTCAAACACAGTGATCTACAGTTTTGCAAAATATGAAAATAATAAAACTAATGTGATGCTTTACAGGCCGGCGGAGAAATTATCTTTCTCCCAGGGAAGTGAGAGAGCAGGGTCAGCTACAGAACAGTGCCCCGAGAGCTGGTAGGGATGTGATGTGTTGCTCAAGGACACTTCATCAGGGAGGATGCTCATCTGAGTCATCCAGTTGAAGGACGGCCTCTCTGGGTCCACTGGGCCAACTTGCAACCCCCGTCTTTAAGCATAATATAATAGAAGTGTCTCTATGTTGATGACTAACCTTCCTTTAAAACTCATAGACAGTAGGCTGATTGTGTGTAAATGTAAGTGTGTGTGTGTGTGTGTGTGTGTGGGAAGTGGCATGCAGCGACCTTCATAACAGGGTTTTCAATTAGAAATTAATTTGCACTTAAACATGACAGCCAGAGCTGCCACTCAGTCTCACATTACATCATTGCTTAATAGGAAAATTGGATGCATATTCCTTCCTAATGTTTTTCCCACTAATATTGTTCAAGACGAAGGGAAACCGTAGGAGAAACATTTACTCATATTATATCTATATATCAAAAAGATGGATGGATTTCTAGTTTAAATGAAAATGCATTAAGCACTTTTGATGAATTTCTTCCTTTTTGTTAGGTTTACAGTGGAAACTACAAAGGAAACTGATGGATATGTGTGTGTGTGTGTGTGTGTGTGTGTGTGTGTGTGTGGGTAAACAAAGGCTTGTTCCTGCACGAGTGTGACCAAAGGGGAGGCCATGAGGTTGTGCAGGAAACGTTAATTATTGGCCTTTCCCATAATGAGTGTTTTAAGTGTGTAGTGTCTGCACCTCCAATGTCAATGAGCAATAAGTCTGCCTGAGGCTGACTGAGTGAAAGGTCTATCAGTCAATGGCATTGACTGACTCTGGCCTTGTCTTTCTCGTCACCTCCTGTAAGGGTGATTACAAGCCTTAGAGATCCTCCTGTTTTCTGAGAACTGTACCTACACAACCCCAACTTTAATCACTCTCCACTATATACCATCTGCACTATATACTGACTGCTGCTTCGTAGATGTACGCATTGAGAAATAGCTGCATCTATCCTCACCTAAATGATGGCAGGCTCAACGTACACGTGTATGTGTGTGTGTGTGTGTGTGGTGAGCAAAAGTAGTTTGATGCATCATGTTTTTAAGAGAGTGAAGTGCAAGTATCATTATAGCTAACTTATCATTGGTACTATGGTGTACGATGTTTGGTGGGTTTTCTCCCAGATCAAATACAGTATTCCTGTTCCACAATCAGGTTCCCGTTGGGTGGCTAGAGGCTGCAAAGCTTTAATCCCACTGTCTGTTTGTGTGTGTGTGTGTGTGTGTGTGTGTGTGGGGCGTTGTGTGTATGTGTTTGAGAGGTCATTTGCGCATTGAGTTGTCTGTGCAGTTGTGTGTTTTTGTCCGTGCATGGGTGTGTTTAAGCATAACCATTTTCAAGTGAGAGCGCAGTTTATGATGTGTGGTGCTCATAAAAAGGAAATATCAAATTGTTTTATCCTTATAAACTTTTTAAATCTTCCTTTTCTGTCAGGGTCTTTTGGGAGTATGGCGGTCGTTTTCGGTGTTATTAAGAACGTGGTCATAATAAGCAATAAGCAATTGGTATCATCAACACATAGCTTTGTTGTGTTGTGTTGTGTATGTATTGATTGAATGCTTGGTCTTTCAACGTGTGCATTTTTGATGTTTATTAAATAAAATCCTTTTTAATACTCTACAATACATGAATCCAATAATGTTTAGTATTTCATTCATAAGAATACTCAAATATTTGTTGTTGTTTTCTATTTCTATGTCACTTCAGTAAGTGGCTTTATGAAAAGCAGGCTCTGGACCAGTTTGAAGCCTACCAACAGTGACGGGTCTCCACTGATAAACTTTATGTTTAACTTTGGAGCAATTTGGAGCAATTTCTACTGACATTTTTATTTGTATTTAATTTGTACCATTTGTAACATTCCTAGTAAAATTCTGAAATCTGAAATAAAAAACCACAATATCATAACTAAATTCCAGAATAATTCCTTTGAAATTCCTTTTTTAAAATAGTGTCTAACACCTTGTCTACTTAATTACTAAAGTATTTGGCTCCAATTAAGCAGTTCTATATTTTGTGTGATTATCTTTCTTGTGTCCTGAGAGAGTGGCAGATAAACCCAGACCATTCCTTGTCCATTTTACGTGTTTATTAAATGTCACTCTCTGTTTCCTGGCTTGAACCATTAACCATTGTTCATTATTATAAGATAATTTTCTCCATATCCTTATTGAGCAGTAGTCTTCAATGTCTCTAATGCACAAAATGCTTGTTAACACAGAGAGCCAGCTAATGGTCCTGGAGAGCCTAGCGCATCCATTAACATTAGCGGGGCTTATTATCGCCGAGATAATAAGCCCAGCGGCAGGAAATGAGACAATGTTTGTGTGGGGCGATGATCAGAACACTAACATCGCTGAGGGGAGGGGGGGGGGAGGGGCCAACGAGGATGTTTTGATTTGTCTGTGCGAACGCACAACCGAGAGGCCAGTGGTTAAATGTGTGTGTTTTACAGTACATTTTTTTGTGTGTGCCTCGCGTTGCCCGACTTTTTTACCGCGTGGATTCAAGTGTGTGCGTGCGGTCACGTACTTACCTAGAACAGTCAGGTAGGTTTTGGCTGTTCTGACAGGCATGGTGAAGAGGGCACAGGTGTACATGCCTTCATCGGCCAGCGTGACGTCACTGATGCTGATGGTCAGCTCCGACCACGACGCGCGCACCAGCTCAATCCTGTTGTCCCTCAAAGCTAATCAAAGAGAGAGAGAGCGAGAGAGAGAGAGTCTGTGTTACTGAACAAACATTAGTCAGACATCAGTCAACCAACCATCAGCAGTGTTATTAGGAGGCATCACTCAAACACCAACACCACACTCTAAATATAGCCCTGTCCACTGGAAACCCCTCGGCCATTTTAAAAGCCGTATGAAAATGTAATCTCCCAAAAGACATAATAAGGAGTGAAAATCAATAGCACAATAACGGGCTGAGAGGGAGTCATAATGAGAATTTTGGCGAGATGTTCACGAGAGTTTGAAATGGATGGTTTTGAAACTGCACCGCTGCGTGGAGGTCCTGTCCCTTGATTGATTGATAATAAATGACTCGTAGTTGAGCACATACTGTATATTCTGAACACACAGGGATTTCAGCTTGGGGATGATGACTTTAAAATGACATTATGTTCGTGCCTGGTGTGACCAAAGGGTAGCCTGTTGTATGAACAAAGCAAAAAAAATCACCAAGAATTGGCCGATACATGAAAAAGACCGCTGGAATTTACTGTTGAGTGCACTCGATATTTTATTCATTCTGTTACTGTGGCCTCGGCCCTCTCTTATTTATTCAAGCCTTTCTTTCCCAAGTTTGACACCCTGCTTTAAACCTTCTTCAATAAGAGCAGCCAAGGCTACTTAGCTTAGCCTTTCACTCTCATCAAAGTGACTCAGACAGAGCACAGTTCGCTAATGTATGTGTGTGTGTGTGTGTGTGTGTGTGTGTGTGTGGAGAGAACAAAAAAGAGACATGGGTGTTTATGTAGAGAATGTGTGGTCATGTGGAAGAATATCTTTATCTAATGGTAATTTGTACAAAATCACACAAAATGCACTCCACTCTGGTTTTGTAACCCCTCTACAAAGATTTGAAAAGTCTGTTAGTCGAGTGCTTTGAAGAGTGGCTGCCTGAGAAGTTAGAAACAATGCCCAAGGCAACGGAATTGATTTTCAACAACCAAAAGCCTTAAGCCAGCCTTAAGAAAGTAATTTTTCTTGGCTAAACCTATAGGGGGTTACCTTAACCCACCCCGACCAAACTATGTAACCCTTTCCCAGACGATAACCCAAGCCTTAACAGTTTTTGCTCTTTCTTAATCAGACCCTTTTATTGATGAAAATGTGAAGTTATCACGTGTAAATGAAAGTGTCACGGACAAGATTGGCATGTGCATATCTTCTTCGTAAACAGTCTATTAACCCTCTGAACCCCCGTGGGCATTTTAACATGCATCATGTGAAAATAATCGTCAAAATTGAACCATTTGTCAGAGCTAGATCCTGTAAATGCAAACAATTTATTTATTTGCAATTTATTTATCACAGATTTCCTGTTCTGGTGTCTGAATGAAAAATAAACAGATTCAAGAGAAATTCTGATTCCCAATGCATTATTTCAAAATTTGCCAATTTGCTGCTATTTGCTGCTATTCTGTAAAAAAAATAGGACATTTCACAGTTTTTAAGCGCAACAGGAGAACACTAAATGCTTCCGCTGCCATTTTCAGTGGAAAGTGGAAACCTTTGCTTTTATAGTCACTCTAAGTACTATAGGTTATCGCCAGGTTAAGACATGGCAAGAATAGAAAATTACCAAGTACAGTGAGCAACTATAACTGTAAGTAGGTAAATACAACCTATTATTACAAATCAGCTCAAGTAACTACATTGTAGTTACAGATTTAGGATGTTAACAGCATTTCCAGGGAATTTGGCTAAACTTTCTTCGAACACCTTCTCCATTGCCAAACTATAGAAACGTCTCTATTGTATATTCATCTCTGCTGAATGGCTGCCATGTACGTATGAGTATCAGTGTAATACTAAGAAACACCTTTTTAATTTTCTCAGAAACTACAGTGAAATTGAACTGTGTTGTTCATTCCTTGTTCTTTGGAATGACCAGTTTTACCAGTTCCTTTATAATTGGTTTTTCCTTTTCAATTCATTTAAGGCAAAAAAACCATCCCAGTTTACTCAGTATGTAAGCTGAAACTGCATTGTTTGTTCCCATGGTATTACCAGGTTCTTACCACATCTTATACGTGAAAACTCACACCAAGTAATACCGGATGTATTTTACCTACTTATTAGTATTAGTAGTATTGCGTTACGGCTGTGATTACTTGGTTAATTTACTATTCTTACCATGTATTGACCTGGTAAATGCCTAGTGCTTAGGGTGACTGTCAAAGGACGGGTTACCCTGGTAGTGAGCTACATTATTTTTATGGCTTGTGTGTGTGTGTGTGTGTGTGTGTGTGCTCGCTGGCATGATCACAGAAATGACACAAATGACAAACGATGAGCAATATATCACTAAGCGCGCTATCTCACGCCACTCGGTCTGCCAGGGGATGGATGTCTCCGCTCCACTGGCTCCAGGTTAAACAACTACAGTAAATGGCAGTCGTGTTGTAATCAGTGTGGCTAAACAAACAGCTGCTCTCTCATTTATTATTGCGTTTGTTCTGTCCCTTTCCATCCCTCACAGGCGCTGCTTATCTCCACATGCGGTACATGCCTGGGCCTGAGGCAGGTGTGACATGTTGATATGTGCACATGACATATCTTTATGCTCGGATGCTAGTGCATGTGTGCGTGTGTGTGTGTGTGTGTGTGCATGAAACAATACCAGGCCACCAGCAAATCAGTTTTTAGTCTAACGCGCTACCAGTTCAGCTAATGGGAAAACGCGTCCTGATAGGATAGTTGTAATGTTTCATGCAGTATGTGTACAGACAAATACAGAATAATCTGAGAGTGTTCAGATTATCTTCCCTTCTCTCTCTCTCTCTCTGTCAATCTCCCTCTCTCTCGTGTACCTACCCACCCGCAGACCTCATTCTGTCGACTCAGTCAGCACCGCGAACCCTTTGAATGTGTACAAGTTAAACAGTGTTTCTATTGAACTGTTTTCTTATTTGCTTTGGGGGTGAATGTATGAGCAGGCAAATGTCAGTTATCTGGTTCTGTCTGGTTGTGACTGCGCTTTGTTTCTTCCCTCTCTTCAACAGCACATTTGGGGATTTAGGTGTGTGTGTGTGTGTGTGTGTGTGAGAGAGAGAGACAGAGAGAGAGAGACAGAAAAAGATAGAGAGACAAGACAGACAAAGACAGAGACCAATGCCTCAACGTTTACTGTGTGAGACGGCATCAGAACACATACACCAAGCTTTAGGGAAACGGGTCCAACATGGTCAACCTGCCTGATTATAGATTATAGAGATTAAAGACAGATTATCTGTGTGCGCCTGGTAGTTCATTCGTCTGGTGCTGCATGCTGCATGGCTAGCTAGGGGAGGGCGGTAACAACGGTAGAAATTCTCGCTGTGATTTTTTAATGACCACACGTTGTTTTGGCATTGAGATCATTTTTGGTTGGCTGATGTAAATGCAGATGATGTGGTGAAAGTAAATGCAGTAAAAGTAGCGACGATCTTTGTTTTAAAGACTTATGTAAGATTATTGCTCACACAGTCAAAAAATTGATGCTTTTTTTCTCCCTACCGATGTCGCTGATAACCACTGTCTTCACTCTGGGACTCAGTTGACAGTTTGGTCCCAATGAAATGAATGAAATGAATGAATATAATGAAATATTGATTTTGCGTGAATTTCCCAGCCAAAGAGGCTGACAATTCTTGCTAAGGCGGCCCGCCTTGCCTAAAAAGTGCCCTGTCGTGATATATGCCGTTACCGTCCAAAATGAAAAATATACCGTGGTATTAATTTCAGGCCGTATACTGCTGGGGCCCTATGACGAGCATTATCTCAAAAGCCAGAAAGTGAGAACTTGTTTGGTGTCTATGTTCTCAGTTAAGTTGCCCAACGGACCAATCAACCAAACTTGGTGTATTCCTTTGAATGAGTCATCTCTCTGATGCTGTCCATCAACAACATCAGCCCTGGAGTGCACACTTGGTAAATCTAGACCTCGGCATAGGCATCCTAAAGGCCATGTATACACAGTAATGAGAGGCTTCTCAAGGATAACATGGATCTCTCTCTCTCACACACACACACACACACACACACACACACACACACACACACACACAGAGCTCACATTTTTTATTACTTGACTTTTTCTAGTCCATATAACAAACTAGTCCACTCCCGCTGTCCTTCACTCTTGTTTTCTTTCTCTGTTGTCCACCCACCATCGGCGGACATTTTTCTCCACCCCAGCATTGCAACCTCCTGTCTTTCTCTCAAACTAAAGTACACCCCGTGGGAAAGGTTGGACAGAAAAGTAGAGGGGTAGAACTTATCCGTTCCTTCTGTAGGCTGGTGGGAGGCTGTCTGCCTCCATCCATTAGAGACCATTTATGCTGATAGTACTGAATGTGGTGGCATTGCATGGTGTTGTTTAAAGAGCAGTTGTAAGCGTCAAAGAGTGATTGATTTGGATTCAGCAATAAATGGTTAATGCACATACATACACTTTTTTGCTTGTTTAACCTTAGTGTGTGCATGTGTGTGTGCGGGGAGAGAAGGAAAAAAAGAGAGAGAGACAGAGAGAGAGAGAAAGAGAGGAGTGTTTGTCAGCATGAAAGAGTGATTGATTTGTTCCTGTAACAAATGGTTTATGCACCTGCATCCACTTTTTGCTTAAGTACACAGAGCTCACTCTGTTTGTGCATGTGTGTGTGTGTGTGTGTGTGTGTGTGTGTGTGTGAGAGAGAGAGAGCTTGGGAATTATTTATGAATTTGCAGAAGCAGATGCAGTTTGACATTCAGAAACCCAGTGAAGGGGGGGATACTGCTGAGCTGATGACCACCACATCAACTGAGCTGACCGAGTTGAGGCGCCCACTAAAACACAAGCTTGCATAGTGTGTCCACGACTGATAGGATGTCAGACAATAACTGGACATTCCACCAACCACATACAGCACATTCAGAAAATGATATCAACTATCTCTTCTATAATATCTGAAGAGGAGGTAAAGGAATCTTTGAGAAGAAGGAGGACAAGCTGTAGAGAGAAGGTCAAGCAATGTTTCCTTGAAATGAGAAATGGCGTTGATACTCTCGAGGAAGGAATTCAGTTGACCGGCAAAACATTCTGTGAATTTGCACCGTCTGTATTTGAGTAATGACTCTTAACTCATTCACTTCAAGGCTATTATGTTTTGCACGTTTCCCTTCCGTCCTTTACTTATCCTTTCCTCTTCTCTTTCCTGGCCTGTCCTCCCCCATCCCGTCCTCTGCCCTCCCCCCCCTTAATCTATCCAGGGACAGTATGTATTAGTATAGAGCCCTGGCAGGTGTTTGCTCATTCAAGTGACACAGTTTTATAATGAGAAAAGTGCAAATTTCAGAATATACATTCAGCTGCCTGTGTCTGGATGTGACTGTTCTCCTTTCCCTGTCAACAGCCCATCTGGGGAACTCAAGTGTGTGTGTGTGTGTGTGTGTGTGTGTGTGTTTGAGAGAGAGAGAGAGAGAGAGATGTGAGTGCAATGTTTATTGAAGTGCATAATGTATATTCTGTATATCAGCAGTTCCTGAACCTCCATTACCTGTTACACCTTTCAGAAGCACACCACCTTTTTAGAATGTGCCACACTCCATACAGTAATTGGCTTGCTGAGATTCTTCCTATGACAGAAATGATTTTCTTTCATCAGTTTCTACCTGCCAAGCCGAGTTCAGTGGGGCACCTCCACCAGCCCCACTTCATTAAGTCCTTCTGAGAGGCAGGTCGGCGAGGAGACAGCCCTAGCCTATACACCCTATTGTATTTTGCAGAAGGATACATTTTCTTACTCCTCAGGAAAAGAAAACTAAGCACCTTAGTCTATAAGAAGATACCTATTCTTTCTTGGGTATCCATTGAGGATATCCACAAAAAGGCTTCAAAAAGCTCTCTAAAGGAAATGGAAAATGTTTGGAAGGACGCCTCTTCATATTAATGATGTTAAAAAAAAGGCCTATTATCCTAATGATGAATTCTTGCAATTATATTTTTGTTAAAAAATAGGTTTTCCTCCACAGGTCTGTGCTCCAGAACCTCAGTGAGTCTGCTGGTCAGATTGTGCTAATTATCCCCCTTCTTGTGGTCTCTGGCATTTTGTCTACACTTTTGTAGACATTTTGTCTAAATGATAAGTGGCCAACTCCACTAATAATGGCAGTAATAATTGAACCTTTTGCTCCACTGAACAATGTAGTCTGATTCTCCACTTTAATGTTGGGGAGGAAATGGAGCTGACATTTGTGTGACCCGTTTCTCTGATCCACAGGCAATACACAGAGTAAATGATAACTATACACCCCGCCTGTGATTTTAAAAATCTTCCTCCACCCCTAAATATATTGCAAAGATGAGTCACTATGGAAAGATGTTTTTTTACATAGGCTGAATCTTATATTTTATGACATACAGACATGTACATAGAGAAAGTGTGACAAAGAAAGCTCAAGGTCAAAGAAAAAGTCCTTTGTCCTTTAGAGGTGATAGCTGGGTCTGAAAGCTCTCATAAAATGCCTCCTTAATTCCTCTCCTTTATCCCACCAAGGCCTACATTCCCTCTCCTTTTCCCACCTTTTCTTCCTCTCGTGTTTTATGGTCCTTGTCTGGAGAGAGGGGACTTGTTAGGGATCTTTGGAGATTTACAGTCAAGTTTTTTCTATCAGAGAGAACACCGTACCAATCTTCAGACTGATATGAAAGGATGTTTCATAGAGGTGCTCTTCTAAGAAATCAAAAAAATACAGAGCTGTCTCAAACTTTAACTTCCCTGAATTGAATTTTGAGAGAAAGTTCTGCTATCTGTTTAATAAAAGTCTGTCAGGCATTTCTTATTTTGATATTTACTTTGGAAAACTTTTAAAAGCCTATCCCCTAAATTGCTCAGGCACAGATACCCTGAATGCATCAAAGCTTTCATGGCTGCATATTGGGGAGGTGGAATGCTTGACGTTCCACATGCACACACGCACACACGCACACACGCACATGCAAGCGAGCACACACGCACACACACACACACACACACACACACAGCCAGCAAATTGATTCAGACAGCTGCATATTTGTCATCTGAGGACCAGAATAGTTTCATATTCAACAATTTGGGGAACCAAAAAGGAACAGTTGGCTCTTAGCTGTTCATCCATAACACTAATCTTAATGTTTAAACAGATTCAATCAATCCCCAGGTGGCATGGTGTAAGTAGAGATGGGTACCATAGGTATGCACCATGGCAATTTCACAGGTGACACAAATAGTAGATAAAAAATCCAGAGATACCTTTGGTGTATGCTTGTAATTGTGGTGAACTAATGCACCAGTGTGAGGATATGATATGCTGCTCTGCTCATGTATTACCATGAGTCCAGACTGTGGGGAAAGGTCACAGGGTCAGTATGCTACCCTTAGTTGAAAGACAAACTGACTTTACATTACTTTACAGGGATTTGGCAGACGTTTTTATGCAAAGCGACTTACAATAAGTGCATCCAACATAGGTAGGCAAGAGAACCTCTACTCACCAGAAATCGTAAGTGAATTTCCTTCCTAGACAAGCATCTAAGAGCAGAACCAGTGCTAAGGTAAAAGTGCAAGAAGTTAGCTACCTACTTTTCTAATTAAACAAATAAGACAAATAAGTAAATCAAGTAAGCAATAGCTAAGACAAATAAGTGAAGCAAATAAATAAGAGCTAATAAACAAGAGCTCTGACAAATAAGACAAGTAAGCAAGTGCTAAGAGGAAGGGTCAGGGTAGTGTTTCTTGAAGAGGTAGGTTTTCAGCCTGTGGCAAAAGATGGGCAGCGACTCTGCTGTCCTGACATCAGTGGGGAGTTCATTCCACCACTGTGGGGTCGCAGGGACCTCTGAGCGACGGGGCAACCAGTTGCCTCGAGGCAGCAGAGCGAAGTGGTCGGGCAGGGGTGTAAGGCTTGACGATAGCCCGGAGGTAAGTAGGAGCTGTTCCTTTCAATGCCCTATAGGCTAGCACCACAGTCTTGAACTGGATGCGAGCTGCTACAGGGAGCCAGTGTAGAGAACGGAGAAGGGTAGTTGTATGGGAGAACTTGGGGCGGTTGAACACCAGACGAGCTGCAGCTTTCTGAACAAGCTCCAGAGGTCTGATGGCAGATGCCGGGGCACCAGCAAGGAGGGAGTTGCAGTAGTCCAGGCGGGAGATGACAAGAGCCTGGATGAGCACCTGCGCTGCCTTGTCAGTGAGGAAGGGGCGAATCCTCCTGATGTTGTAGAGAAGGAATCTGCAGGAGCGACAGTTGGTCGTCCAAGGTCAGATCCAGATTCCTCGCAGTCCGAGTTGATGTCCACCACCACAGCATTATCAATGGTGATGGCCAGGTCTCGGTGCGGACAGCCCTTCCCCGGGAGGAACACCAGCTCAGTCTTGTCCAGGTTGAGCTTCAGGTGGTGCATCGACATCCACTCCGAGATGTCTGCCTGGCATGCAGCAATGTGTGCCTCCACTTGTGTGTCAGAGGGGGGAAATGACAGGATCAGCTGGGTGTCATCGGCATACTGTAGCAGTAGTAGGAAAAGTCATGGGAGTAACAGAACAGAACCAAGAGATGTTGTGTAGAGGGAAAAAGAAGAGGACCCAGAATTGAGCCTTGTGGAACCCCAGTAGTGAGCCTGCGTGGTTCTGACACAGACCCTCTCAGCGTCACCTGGTAGGAGCGATCCGTCAGGTAGGATGCAAACAGGGAGAGTGCAGAGCCTGAGACACCCATCCCCTCAAGGGTGGAGAGGAGGATCTGGTGGTTCACCGTGTCAAACCCTGCGTACAGATCCAGGAGTATCAGGACAGAGGAGAGAGAGTATCCTTAACCTTCTTGTCAAAGAAGTTGGCAAAATCGTCAGGGAGGAGGGAGGAGGTTTCAAGCAGAAATTTGAATTTTAGTGCAGAAGAAAGCAGCTTTTGCAGCAGATAGAGAGGAGGAAAAAGTGGAAAGGAGAAATTGGAAGTTAAGAAGGTCCTCCCGGAGTTGGCCTTTACTCAGCCCCTCCATCTCTCAGTACGACAACCAAGGGGTAGGTAGAGTTGGGCGTGCAGGCCTGGAGGTGAGGGCACAGAGATTGTCCAGAGAAGTGGACAGAGTAGAGAGAAGAAGATCAGTGGCAGCATCAGGGGATAGAAGAGAGAAGGATTCAGGGGCAGGGAGAGCAGAGAGAACAGAAGAGGAAAGATCAGTGGGGGAGAGAGAGCGGAGATTGCAACGGGAAGAAACCATGTGGGTAGGGGGAGTATGTAAGGGGGAGAGGAGAGTAGGATATGAAGTAGTGGTCAGAGAGATGGAGAGGAGTGACAGAGAGGTTAGCAGTAGAACAGTGTCTGGTGAAGATTAGGTCCAGTGGGTTGCCAGGCTTGCGGGTAGGAGATGGGGAGAGGGCTAGGTCGAAGGAAGCGAGGAAAGAAAGAAGAGGGTCAAGCTTCTCAGTCTGGATGTTGAAGTCACCGAGAAGGATGAGTCCAGAGCCATCGTCAGGGAAGTGGGAGACTAGTGCGTCAAGCTCCTTCAGGAACTCACCAAGAAGGGCTTAAAGCAAGAGATTATCACTCTGTTAATCTCCAAAGCCAACATCATCACCAAGATTCTCTCTTGTAGGACCTGAAGATCCAGACCCAGCCCATGGGTCAAGCTTCCCATTAGCTAGTCACCAGTACTGTACATAAAAAAACACATGTGCTAACTTTCCTCACTGCTTTTGTTTACATAAAGCCATTCTGCTGTAGTGTACTCCCACCACATCAGTGGCGTTTTGGGTAATGCGAGTCAAGATCCTGTATTCAGCTCTACATCATGTGGTGTCGCAGAATATGATACTCATAGGGACAGATAAAGGGAGACCCTGCCAGACTGTGTAAGCTTGGCCCTGGGAAGCAGAGGAGGAGGGATATACAGAGAAGAGAGGGGTATGAAAGGACATGGGTAGACGAGGCAAATAAAAAAGAGATGAGGTGAAAAAGGGCTAGCATATTAACAGTGTTGAATAAATGATTTACATGTCCTACTTGTGCTCACACACAGAGTCCACTAAATGGGGCTTTACAAAGTAATTACACATACATTCCTTCCAGTGTGGGAATAAATTGTAATTATGCCTCATTGCAAAATTTTTCCATCGCAGGAAAAAAGTTATTAACAAATGCTGAATTACACAAAACCTAAAGAGCAATTTATAAAGAGATATTACCCTCCTTTGAATCTTATAAAAGAGAGAATCCCTTTCGCCCAGTGCTCATCTCTCCTTTGCCTGCCAAGCACGGCTTAAGTCCCTCAGTGGTAAGTGATGGAAAGGACAAAATTGGCTACTTTTGGGACAATGACTTATTTGAAATTCAAACAACTCTTCCCAGCCATCAGAACACCTTTGGAGGGAGACAAGAGGAGCCTCTTTTATCCGACTAAACGTCTTAGAGGTGAGCTCAGCCCTGACATCAAACAACAATAACACCAAAACATGCATCGCTTAAAGGACTGCGATAGTCAGCTGCTACACTTGTCTTTGAAAAAGCTAATGTTTATGCTAATGCTCTGTGGCTGGCTTTAATAGAAGATGCACATGTACACACACACACACACACACACACACACACACACACAAACACGCATGCTAACTATTGAGTTGCAGAATGCTGTAGAATTAGACGGGGCAGTATTTCTATCATTTCCACCAGATAAATGAGTTTAGCCAATTTCTTAGGCAGTTATCTATGTATAGTGGTCAAAATAATGATCCTACTTGCTTAAAAAGTTAGGTGTTCTACCTCATTTCTTGCTAGGGTAAAACGCAACGCAACCATTGCACAGGCTCCTGACAGAAAGAGATATTCTGGAGAGATTTTCTCCAGAATATGGTGAAAGCTGCATTCCTGCATTTTCACTCAAACTAAAAATGTACTGTAAATGTTGCATTTCTCAATTGACCTCCACAGCAAAAACTCACTGTATTTAAACCTTCTGTATTTTCACATATAGTGAGTCACATATTCCATATTGTGCTCATAGACTCTGATGTCAGCTCTCTACCTTCAAATCCCACTAAGCTGCATTGAAGTGAGCTAGTATCCTTATTAGCAAGAAATACACTTGTGGAGAGAAAATACTGTTCAAGATCCCTAAAGTGTATGTGTATGTATGTAAGAAATGTTTGCCAAATTTTGTGTGGCAAATAATGAAAAGTGAAGTAACCTTTACAAATGATCCTTTACAAAAAAAAAGGTCCTTTACAGATATTTTCAATTTTATACTTTCACTTAAATGTCAACTGTTTCCTTCTTGCTTTGATTGGATAAGGTGCTTTGCATAGAGTTGTTGTATTTTTGAGCGACTGCGTGCTTGCCCTAATCTCCACCCCTCTTCTTCCCAACAGACAGCAGGGGAAATTAATCTGAAACCCACTGTGCTCAAAGGTGTCTGCAGCTGAGACGTTCCGTTCTCATGCTGCCAGTGGCACTTTGGAAACACTTCCCATCTCAACGCTCCCATCAGCATGTGCATCTGAATTTGTCACATTCAGCAAGACAACTCCCAGAGCACACACACACACACACACACACACACACACACACATACACACACACACACACAGACAAACAGGCTTGCACTCACAGACATACACGTAAACACAATGCTAACCCAAAACAACAACAGAAGTCTGGTGCCCCGCAAGTCTCCCTTTGCTTTCCTGATGGTAATAAGAAAGTACTTGGCTGCTATCAGAGCTCTGCACTGGAAATGCCATGAAATAGACCCCCAAGTCCGACCCCCGGAGTGATATGGAATAGCCTGCAGAGAACATCAACTGTTGAATTTGGCGTTCGCTGCAGCTCTTTAATGCGGGTCTTTCTGGCAGGTTGGTAGGTGAAAATGTGAATTTTAAAAGATTCAAATTGAAAGAACTTTGCACATGCATGTATACAATTAGACATACAAACATTCATATTCTCACACACACACACACACACACACACACACACACACACACACACACACACGGGGGCCCACTGGGCAGAAGGATAATGGAAGAAGATTGTGTAAATCCCATATGTGCTTAATCCAGACACTTACAAGAGCGTGTGATTCATACTCTATTACATTCAACTAATGCAGTTGAGAGAGGCACAAGGCACAATCATTTCAGCAGGAATGAACCAACAAAATAACAACCATGAATCCTCTTTATGGCGACTTTACTGAAGAGGGTGTGAAAGGTCAGGAATAAACCCTTTGTGCTGATTAGCCATTAAAACATTGATGACTGTGTCAGTGTGTGTGTGTGTGTGTGTGTGTGTGTACGAGTGTCCACGAGTGTGTGCACAGATAAAAAGGGTTTGCATCTTTTTAATAGAATAAATTTCACCGAGGGACTGTGCTGGTCTCCACTTTATATACTGTACATAGCATTATACAGCGCTTGGAGTGTTTTCGGCAGATCACATCATTTTCCAGGCTATTTTCTCCCACTATAATCCTGCTGAATGAATATCATCGAACGCATAACACTAATAGCACTGGATTGAACAGCCAAAAGGTCAGCAATCAAAAGCCAAGCCGCTTTTGCACTTAAAAAAATCCACCCTCAGATACTCTTACACAGGTATCAATTTGTGATGCTCGATGCATTCCAGGAGTTATTTTGTGTTATTAGTGTTGTTACTTCTTGCATTTTTCCTCAACCTGCTTCATCTACTACTAGGTAGTGATTTCCTACATTTCCCAGAATGACCTTTGACAACCCCCAGAGAAGGGACGTGAACTTGTATTGGGCCGTGTCTATGATCGTGGCCACGCCAGGATAAAAACGCAACATGTCTTGTGGTTGCATTGCGTTATGGTCTATTGAGGCTGCTGTCAGTGGAGGAGTTGGTATCTCTGCATCTCGTATGATGGATTTCTCCCTGTCTGATTGGTCTGGAGAGAAGCTCTTTGATTCTAAGGAACTGACATCAAAATTATTCATCATTGACGTTTAGTTAGCTGGAAAAAACGTGCCGCTATTAAACTCCATTGTAGATGTAATATCTCATCATGGCATCACATGCAACAAGGTTAAAGTGCTTTTGGGTGGATATTTCCTGTCAGTGAACACCAGCACAGAGCAGCCCGTGCTACCATTAACTATTATTGCTTTACCAGGCAGCTCAAAATGACAACTGCCACCATCACTCATTGCACAGTAGCCTGAACCGAAGTAGACCAAACATGGAAGTCCTACAAGGAAAAAGGTTCCTCTTGGATAGTTCCTGGACCCCCCAAAAAGTTCCTGCTAGCGAGGTAGTACTTTTTGGGGGACCAGGAACCATTGGGGAGGAGTTGCAGTACTGAACAACGCTGATTGGTCAATACAAGCTAAGCAAAAATCAGCAAGTTCGCCAAAAGCTGTGCTAGTTCAATACCGATAGCAAATTCATTCATTCATTATTCATTCATTCATTCATTCGTCATTCATCTCATCTCGTCTCAGCGTCTCGTTTCCAAAAACAGTTCTAATATCATGTTCATACCAAAGTAAAGAACAACAAAGATCAACACCACAGCTGCCTGAACTTCCTCCGTGTTTGCTGTGTTGAAATTGGCGCTGTTGTTTTGGGAGGCCGTCGCGTAAACTAAATGACGTATGAAACCTAACAGTCGCACTTTTGTCAACCAACCAAACAACCTCAAACTCTTTCTGGGGGAACTGAAAAAGGTTCCTGCTGAGAAGGTTTCTGCTCAAAAAAAGTACCCAAAAGGTTCAGGTGGAAAAAAACGACTAATGCTGTACGATACAAGGCTATGTAATCAGTTGGTTGGGCATGTTTGGTCCATGGTAGTAGGTATGTACCAAGGGTGCTTGCCCAGCAGTGTGACTACTATGTCCCTCTCTGCTTTCCAACTGTCTGAATATATACAAAACTCTGGACGTGAGTTTTTCTCCACGGCACTTTTCAAACCAAAAGAAGATTCAAAACCCTCAAGTGGTTGACGGCATGTGGGGTTCGACTGCATATTAGCCTGCTCTAAGCTGAACAGGAAAAGCAAGGCAGAAACAGAGCCGGCCACATACGGAGTAATCTATTTTCACTACCACCTGGGTGGGTGGGGGTATGTGTGGAGGGCTGAGGAAGCAAGTAAGCAAGTAAATAATAATAACCATAAATCTAGGTGCTACGACGCTGCAGAGACAGCAGCTTGTGCAAGGCCCACACACACACACACACACACACACACACACACATAGGGATAGATGAAAACAAATAAATGTTATATACTACTCATATGTGAAAGTGGAACCTATTTTCTCTCCATTTTCAACTTCTCAACCTGAGACGTTCATGAGAGGACATTCACTTCCACAAACCTAACAAAGGTCGCACTTCTTTCTTTCACAGCAGGACTGCATCAGTTGTGTGTGAATCTCAGGTCTCACTCTTTCTCTCTCTCTCTCTCTCTCTCTCTCTCACTCACCCTTCTTGTCGCCGAAGAAGAGGGTCTGCTGTGCCGGATTTGACCACTGGAGGGAGGTGTTGTCATTGTACTCCACACGGCAGGTCATGTTTGCTGTCTCACCTTCTGTCACCGTCACATTCTGGACCAGAGGGTACTGACCGCTGATGCCTGCCAAACAACACACAAGAGAGAGAGAGAGAGAGGATATGAGTAGGCATCAGGGGAGAGAGAGAGAGAGAGAGAGAGCGAGACACAGTCAGACAGTGAGACATGATGGATGAACTGAGGATGATTGATTTGTCGGTTGGATTTATTTAAGAAAGAAAATGCAATATAACAAAGAGCACACTATCAAGGGAACACAAAACGTGCACGTGACTTATTTCAATCGCGGTTCCCAAAGACGCTTTCAAATCATGTTGAAGAAAACGCTCTTCTGTCATGGGAAGAAGCAAATCAGCTCCTCACACTGCAGGACAGAAGGGGGGGGGATAGCTGGTTCACGTCTTCGGGAGAAAGCTAAACAGCCTAATTATCAAGCAAGTGTTTGGGCAGGACGGCCAATCACCACTGTGTGCTAAATTGGAGCCTAACGCAGAACACACAGGTGGTATTTAGCCCGAGGTACCCCGGAAAACCTCAGCTACACAGGGAAGACCAATTAAAACCCATTCTCCGTGGACGTGTGTGCATTTGTGGATGCTTGTGTGTGTGTGTGTGTGTGTGTGTGTGTGATGCATGCATCTAATAATAAAAAAAATAGAGAGATGAATGGAGTGTTATGCTGCCGCGTGACCTCTAAAACGAGTGGAGCTGGATTTCAGCACCATGGACAGGTCACTTTTGCAACCGCTTTTATCAATAGGCTGCCTGCCATTTTTCAGAACTTTGGACAGCTCACACTGGTCTTTCCACCTCCTCTGTGTGTGTGTGTGTGTGTGTGTGTGTGTGTGTGGCTGAGGGAGCAAGTAAGCAAGTAAATAACAATAACCATAAATCTATCCCTGTCCCCATTCCCAGAGGACAGGTTTTAAAGGCTGTGTGAATAAAGGCTTAGGTAAGAAAGATTATTCATCCCCAGCTAACTCTCCCGTCTTCCCAAAGCTTAAACCACCACCACTACACCCCCCCCGGAAAGGATAATAGTAAATATATATATATATATATATTTAGATATATATATATATAAAAAGCAAAGAGAGAAATAGGGACTATTTAGAAATAAGAAGTGTTTTAATGGCCCAATTTCTATTTCCATGTGATCGTGTTTCAAACCATCCCATCCAAAGAGCTGTTCTAAACGCATTCGATTTCATTCCCCGTGTAATTATCAACGGGCAGTTTCGTGCTTTCCTTGCAAATAACTAATGATTACAGCGGTGAGATAAACCGATCCTGAAATAACGCTCGTCTACCGGGGGGGTTCGAGTGAGGCCACGCCCCCCCCCCCCCCCCCCCCCCGGAGAGTGAAGGACGTGTTGAAGAGAAGAGAAGATGAGGTGAAGGAGGACGGGAGAGGCTGGAGAGAGGTAAGTCAAGGAGCACGGGTCATTTCCAGTGTTGATTAAGGCCTCCCGAGGTTAATCATGCGTGAGAGAGAGAGAGAGAGAGAGAGAGAGAGAGAGAGAGGGGGGGGGGGGAAGAGGAGTGAAACGGAGGAAAAATGGATCTGAGCTGTGGGAGGCGAGTAATATGTTTTATTCATGAAAGTTTTGCATGAGGCATGATCTGCCAAAGATTTACCGTTTTCTCCTGCCCTCGCTCTCTTTATTACTTCCTCTCTTTAAATCACTTACTTTTCTCCTCATTTTTCTCTACCCGTGCAGTTAGGCTACACGCAGGCTCCTGTGCGATACATTTTGATTTCTTTTGTCGCTGACCACAATGTGAATTTAATGGTTAACTGCGCCGGTCAAACCGCGGCACAATAACGGAAAACGGTTTCGGCGGACGGTGTTTGTTCACAATTATAGCGGAGGTGTCACGTCGCGAAAATGTCAATGGAATTGGGGGAATGCTACACGTTTTTAACGTCAACTTTCTAGCCGTCACTCATCGAAAAATAATCTGTTCAATTTTTCTTTTTCAAACAAGGAAACATGGGAAATGATGCCTGTCATAATACAATAGGACACATGCCTCCAGTGATGATGGGTGCCTCCAAACTATGTGGAAATATTCAGGCGATGTATGGACTTTTTATGTATCAATATTCCATTGAAGAAGTACAAAACACCATTGGATGACAGGTGAATTTGAACTGCACGATAAAAGGGGTAAATCAGGCTGACCGGCCTGGCACATGTACAACAGCTGATTAGATATCAACATTTGTTCTACACTTTCTGATGTAACTGTAGATGGGTTTTGACATACATCCTGTCAAAGTAAATTAGCACAGAATGCTAGATCTTATCATTTATCATTTTGTGTCTGTTGTCTCTCTCTTGTGTTGTCACATATGTGATATGTGTGCCATGAACATGTGCCTGAGTGTTGCAGGGTAAGCTAGTGAGGCCCTATAAGGAAGTCATGAATCTGACCTTGACCAGACCACTGCTATGTGGAGAGAGCCTATAGGATGAACCATGTTAAACATGATATCTAAGCATAAGAGAACCAAACATGAGAGACTTCTTTGTTCCCAAAGAAACTATAAAGATTGTAGTGAGCTGACTTTCAGAGAGAGAGAGCATAGAGAGACTTTGACTTTCTGTGTGACCTGTGTCTTTCTCCAATATATCTGTATACAATATATTTTTATACTTCAATCTGTCAATGTTTTGTGTGTTATTTCAAGAGTGCTTACAGGCAATTTCCAAGACAATCCCTATTAAATGTTAGAATTTCTCCATAGTTGAGGGATACATAGTTGACTGAGATAATCTATAATACCACCCAGGGAGATATTTTCACAAAAATCAGTTGTTTATCCTACCTATTGAATACTCTGTACACTACGGGTACCACACATGGCCCTGTTCTCTGTTTGTTCCGCAGGTCTACTTATCAGGGATGAAAAGAACAAGTTAAAACGCAGGAGCTGGGAGAATAACATCATGCAGTCTTTTCCCTTTGACACAGTTTCTTTTTTCATCTTCTCCTTGCCTTTTTTGTCCTGTGCCTTCCTTCCCTTTAATTTCTCTCCTCTCCTCTCCTCTGGTACAGTGACTACACAAGGTTACAATAGTCCAGGGACCCCTTTGCCTAAGCCCTGCCTCAGTGTCTAGTGCTACATGTCCAGAGGGACTGTGAGGGCCAACGGGGCCAAAGTGATGGTTATATTAGAACAGTGCAGTGCTCTGTATGCCTAATTGGCCAGTGGAGTAGGCCCTTCCATTCTTCCCTCTGGCCACCCAGACCTGATTGAAATGTATCTCCTGAGGGAAGGAGGCAGCTGTCCTCCCCTGATTTCCATTTCTAAAATTAGCTCCTTACCTCACTTCTCCTCCTCCTCCTCGCATTCTCCTCCTTTCCTTTCTCATTTTTTGTGTGTGCCATCCTCCTTTCTATTCTTCTGACTCTGTTTTTCCCTCTTTGATCTCTGAAGGGCGGTGTTCCTGTCGTTTTCTTTGTCTCTCCTTTTCATTTGCTGTCAGTATCTCGACGCGACCACCTAAGTCTTTCAAACTTACCTCCGCCCTCTTTCCCCGCGCGTCGATTTCTCCATCGCTCGCGGAGAGTGGGGTCAGCTTAATTGCCCTCCACTTTGACTGACATGCCAAGGCTAAGCCAGGTCAACAACCTCCCCCTCTGCATGGCATTATGAAGTAATGACATAATGAAATTAGTTTTGCTGTCTGTGTATACTCAGCTTGAGTTCGGATAATATATATGTGACCTCAAAGTCCTTTAAATCGCATCTAGTACAGAGCAATGCAAGACTTTTGGAAAGGTGACTTTTGTACGTTACATCTGCTTTAGAGTTTTCTACCTTGCTAGTGGAAAAAACAGCAAATCATGACTTATTTCCCCTAGAGACACTAAACCAGAGATCATTCGGATGCTTTAGCCTCCTGTCCACACAGCTGTCTCCCTGGATGAGCTGAATCTTAAGTTTGAACGACACAACTCACTGCTGGCGAGGGGCATCTCCCTCCAAATCGCACAGTGTCCAATGCGCTGGTGAGTTATTTCTCAAAAAGATCGAACTATTACCAATACATATGTATATAGCTGTGCTCCCTGCAGAGCTAGTCACAGCCCACACATGCACACACACACACACACACAGTATCGCAAACCGCTGTACAAATAGTACTGATAAGAGTATCCCGGGTGCTTCCGGTCTGCTCTCCGACATGACCTTTCTAGTGAGAGCAGCTGACTCCACCAAGCTTTCTTACTTAGGCATTCGAGAAGCAGAGAAAGAGAGAAAAATGCAGACAGACAGACAGACAGCCTGGAGCTACTGACCTTTATACCAGGACAGGAGCTCAACTGAGCTGTGGCGCTACGCTGTATGGCTAGGAATACTGAGGATTACAAAAACGGACAGTCCCCGGGTCCTCACTTCTGATTGGCCGAGTCACCTTCAAAGCCACTGTGAAACACCCCCGAAAACCTATGCACGAAACTCACCACTCATACAAGAAGTAGAAAACTTCTGCTTGGCAAAAAAAAAAAAACCATTTAAATCAAAGCACATTTATTTGCACAGCCCTTAATCACCATTACAGTCTCAAAGGGCTTCACAGTGCCCAACGTGTGAAACAATAAATGGTTCGTACTCGACATCCCCCAGCCTTGGACCCTCAACAGAGGACGAGGAAAAACTCCCACAAAACCTTTCAGCAAAAAAAATTGGAAGACACCTCGGGAGGGACTACTCCTTTTATTACGTCCGAGGATGTTGCCGTGATTTCAGAAGAGGTAAGAGGCTTTGTTGGGCAAGACGTCTTAGCCCTTCCAAAATCACTGTAAAGCATGACCTCAAGTGGCTTACTCCTCAAATTGCATGCTACTCAGGGGATCATGAGACAGGACAGGACAGTGCATTGAGCGTGTCCACGGTTTATCTCCTTGGTTTACACAGGTGGCGATACAGCTGGATACACAAACACGGCATCTCAGACGGACTTGATTCTGCGAGCGTATAGGGCGGCAAGAGCGGCCGCCCAAGGTCACGGGTTCGATTCTCCACAGCTGATATGCATTCATCAACCGGCCATGGACCCTGTCATTGTGTCCTTGAGAAAAAAACCGACCCCCCACCCCCCACTACCGGTTCAGTTGCTGTCAGTGGTGCATGGATGAGAGTTGAACGTCTAAAATAACCAGAGAGGTTTGTCTGGCTGAGAACCAGTTCAAGCAAAAGGGGGGCAAAAGAAGTAGCACATCAGAGTATATCATCACCCTCGCCCGCCGTAATAACTACCTCCCTATTTTATTCCCATTCTTTCTCCTTCACAACGGCCTTCTTTACAGCTTACATTAGCAGGCAGTTCATATCCACGCCGCATCCCGATATGATTTATCCACATTTCATAACATTTACACCTGGCATTAAAAAACGAGCCTCCAGCGTTCACACTGAAATTGGATTGCTCTTTCCTTTGAAAAAAAAATCTAATTGCCAGTGT
>JAXDDW010000005.1:1930000-2102500 GCA_034670385.1 Hoplostethus mediterraneus
CCAGCTTGCAAGACCCGTATGGATATCCAAAAAAAATGCTGCTATCAAATGAACACTTTTATCGCCGATGTCTCTATGGCTTCCATTTTTTTTTTGTGTGTCAGTGTTTCTGTGTGTGTGTGTGTTGGTGATATACGCCTGCACGCACACTTTGATGTAGCATCGCATTAGCTTGTGACTGACAGCGTTGTAATCAGTGTGGTGGAGCAGAGACACTACAGCCATCAGGCAGAGAATGTGCCATGATAGAGGGTTCAATGAACATCTTGGTGAAAACCTTATAGGCCCATTCTTAGTCATTTAGTGTATCTATATCTATATCTATATCTATATATATATAAGAGAACACAAGAGACCTATCCAACAACACAGGCATCACCTCTGAGACATCCTGCCAGTAAAAACATAGAGGAGAGTGAAATAAACAATAGATTGTCTCTTGGTGTGTGTGTGTGTGTGTGTGTATGTGTGTGTATTTGCGTGTGTATCCCGGGGGAATGACTCTTATGCTTCACACACACTGCTTTGCCAAATTGATGGATCTATTGGAATGCCTCCAGTGAGCCTGAAAACCTGTGCAGCTCTAAGAGACAGCGCCGGGAAAAGAATGAGAGGGGAAGAACAAAGAGAGAAACTAACCGCAGGTGCCGAGTCTGCAGGTTATGAGAACTCTTCTACTTTCTTTTCTTTATATTAAAGTCAAGTTTATGATTCACTTCTAGCCGTGCACAACAGATACAGAATGTGTCATCGTGGCTGATCAATATAATTGCGGTTTAAACTGAATATCAGGAAAAAAACTGAGCCTGAAAACTCGACACGATACGAAGCAGCTGGACTTTTCCACATCCGAATCGCATATATTTTTGATTTCAGTTGACACACACACACACACACACACTGTGCACATAGATGACCCGTGCAATTTTCACACCTCGCTGCTGTGTCGCTGGTCAAGAGGGACAGGTAACAACACAGAAGCGGGGCAGCAACGAGTGAAATATTCCCTCGGTAAAGTCTGACCGCGCTCGATTCCTGCCTTTCATCCCCGCTGCCTCGATATGAGTTTCCCTGTATCTGGCTCTGTGATCTCTCAGTCGATAGCCACAGAAAAAAAAAAAAAAAGAGCCTTGGTGGAGATGACGGTGGGACGAAATAAACACATCACATTTTATTGACCTCTATTCACCCTCAACAACAGCTTGAAGAAGAGGAACAGGAAGACCAGGAAGACAATAACGGAGTGGAATGGAAATAGAGTAAAAGAGATGGAGCCTTGAGGGAAGGAGAGAGAGAGAGAGAGAGAGAGAGAGAGAGAGAGAGCACAAGCAGCGAAGAAAGAGAGAAAAATGGGGAGCCTTATTCACTACACTCTCTGCACTTGTATCTCTGAGTATTACAGTTACCAGGCAACCGACACAACAGTTCGGCAGGTCCTGCTAAGCTGAAATTGAATAAAACACTTTTCATTCTACTCCCTCATTTCCCCCCATTTTGCCATGCCATGAGCGAGGTGTTCCCAATCGATTACACAACGGCCAACTCTCCCATGCCGGACTCCCTGACCGGACGGGATCAGGCTTAAGATACGTTAAAAAAGTGTGTGGCCTCAGATTTGGTTATTATTATATATCCCCCCCCCCCCCCCTCTCTCTACCGCTGTTCTTGTTTTGTTGTTGGAATAAAGTAAAAAATAATCGAAAAGAAAAATGCGTCGGAAACCTGAGATCAACAGCTCTCTCCAGCCGCGCCATATATCTACATTTTCTACATGACAGTTGACAGATGGCGTGAGGAATCATTTTTCACGGGGAACCGCATGAAGAATTCACCATATCATCTTCCTCAGATGCTGTTTTAATTTCAACTTTGACTAGACAGAATAGTCATATTACAGGCTAATCCTACAGTACTTAAAAACACTTGACTAAAAACCATCATTAGAAACATATCATCTATTAAAGCGACTGAAGTACAGCGAATCCAAGTACTGTCTCACCGTATTTCAAAAGTGTAACCTAATCAATCACAATCTGATTCTCTGAAGGGGATAAAGCAATATATGTTTTTTTCATCAATCAAAACACACATAATCCAATTGGAAATACAATATTTACTGAACTCGTGTGTGTGAGAGTAACAGTGACCATTTCACAGCGTTTTTTTAACTCACAAATCTGTACTCAGAGGGTGAAAACTCGGTGACATTTACGGGATTATGAAAGAATGCGGATCTATTTTACAGGCTCCATCTGTCCTGCAGGTCAAGTCCTGGCTAAATCTGCATTAAAGACGAGTGAGTTTCTAGCCTCTCACTTAATCACACTCATACATACCCGACATGTCATATACCTGCTCACATGCCTGTTGATAACAACCAGGATACTGCGGTACGTTGTACATCCGATTCACTGGCTGGTTTTAAGATTTTGTTTTTTCGACGATAACGCTAATATGCACCTTCACACGGATTGAAGCTATCGGCATATTGGCAGAAGGGCGTGCACGTGTAAACACACTCCACGTAAGAGGAAGTAAAAGCCGAGTGGGTCCGTGACTCCCTCGCTGATGGAACAGAATGCCCTGGGCACTGAGTTCTGAACAGGTTGTGCTCTGTCTCTGTGACTGTCAGTGGGGAGCCGTCATAAATAAACTGTGTGATAGTTCATACGGGCACCACCTACTGTGTTGCACGCACACACACCACCACACACACACTAGTGATCATGGTATTCCCTTAGGGTATAGCGCTCCTGGGAGGACATGTATTCTATTGCAAGATCCATCCCTTTTTACTTTTCCCTCTCACTGTGCAAACCACTCAACATGGCTGCATGTTACTTTCTCCTCTTCTATCCTTCTGGCTCATTCGCGAGTTTCCTGTCACCTGCTTTACTCATGCCAACGCTTTATCTACATATTAACCCTTCCACTACCTACCTCTCTCTCTCTGCGTCTCTTCTGTCTCTCTCGCTACCCCCTTTTTACAGTAGCAGATATATTCAGAGTCTGACACGCAGTGAAAAGCCTATGGAGAGCTATGTGTGCAGCGTGGCTCTTTGAGCTGTCACATGCTATGATGGAGAGTTTAGCTTATCTTTCGTACAGCAGCAGCTGTTTTGCCGTATGGTTGATATACTCCCGGCCCTTGGAGTCCCACCAACATTCCACCAGTGAGCAGATTGCTGTAAAATCTTAACACACTCTTTGTCACCTTATGACTTGGCTGTACACGGAGTAATCAATCTGTACATACATAAGAACATAAAAAAACACCGAGGGAAACGCACGCGGTGAAACACATTCGCGGCAACCTCATCACATGTTTGGCTATTTCAATGTCAAGAGGAAAAACAAGTAAAAAAAAACAGGCCTGACCGACAACGGGCTCATCTATTGAAACCTCATTAGATTCAGTACTATTTTTGCTAAGGGCTGCAATTTATCTCGGGGTAATAAAGGAGGTGGTAAACAGTGTTAATAAATGGAATCAAGCTTACTTAACTCAGCTTATTGCGACCATACTGCCTGCTTTATTAGATCTGTCTGCCACGTCCTCGTTGTCTCACATTACAGAGAGACACACATCTGTTTGTCTTGTCATTTAATCTAGCATATTTGATTTCGTTGCTTAACACAATTACACATATATACCCTTTCCATGGTAGAATCATCTGCTTATCTGAGCAAAACACACACACACACACACACACACACACACACACACAGGCAGATACTTGTAATAATATTCATTGTATCATTATTGAAGATGGTGACAGTAGCTATAGCGATGCTTATGGACTCAGAGAGAACTCCTTCCAATTTATTCTGGAAATACCATCTGGTATTAATACGTATAGACAGGCACATTGCCTCCAGAGGCCATGTGGGCAAGGCGATGACAATCTGGACTGCTGTTGTGGAATCGCTTTTCTTTTTTCAGTACAACGATCTACTTTTATTTCAAGTAAAATACAATATCAGTTTTATAATAATGATAATACTTATTTGCTTAATACCAATTACAGAGTAGAATAGGCTGTTTTCAATAAAATGTCATGGATTCTGAGTGTTTGATTGTTTTCAGATGGAAGGCAAGCCCTGATTTGCCACCTAGAATATAATGGAAAATTGGCATCTCTCAGAGCTTTTCACTGGCAAAATAAAAGCCTGTTCATTAATAGTGGGTTCATTGATAGTGGAGAATAAAAGTGGGATGCAGGGATAATAATGCAGTGGTCCATTTGCCATTTCCCTTAATTATGTGTGATACAATATTTTTGCAACTGTGTGCAACCTTCATCTACACAGCTCAGCTTGTCACAAGCCAACTCAAGTTATGGTGCAACTTTGTATTAGTCATGTGAAGATGTTAACTCTGTCAGTTGATATTCAGGCTGGGAATTTGCAGAAAACAGCAACAGGGATCTATTTATTCTTTTTAGAAACAATGAAAGATGAATGACTGGTGATTTATCAGACTTTATACTTCTGTATGTAAAACTAAAAAATAAGGCAAATATGCCAAAGTCTGACGGCATATAGTAGATTTATGTACAGATGGGTCCTCAGCAACACAGTGAGAAACCTCTTGATTGGAAAGGTTAAATTACAGTAGCTGAGTTGATGTAGTGCTGTAGTTAACCAGAAGGATTTAATGATATATGAAATCAATTTACTGTTGCAGTTGTGTTTTCACTGAGTCAATCATTGTTAGAGGTTTTTAGCCCGTGTTCTCAAGTCATTGGTGATCCTCAAATAGATACAGTGGCATTTAGCTGTGGAATAAACTTGCATGGCGGGGGAACGTTGAACTGTTGTTGTTATTGAAATAACCACTAATTAAATAGGTTAATTTGATGAAAAGACATCCAAGCACCACATTTTCACAGTGAGTGAACATGGGTTTATGTGTGAGCATCGCAATCAGGAAGCGTGAAATGTAACCAGGGTTGGCAGACGCCTGAGCCTATGTTATTGTTACTTGTACACATACAGTAGGAGGCGTTCAGACGACGGAGGCAATCACGGAGAGAAAGAGAAAACGACCGATGCTTTCACAAGAAAATAATGCAATCCCGTTCAAAATAGAGGTCTAGTGGAACTTTTTTCTAGCTTCATGGTTTCGCTTGGCTTTGTTAAGACACTAGACACTTATGTTTTTCCATTAAGCAGTATTTATGCCTATATATTACCCAGATGATACAGATATCCTAAACCCCTGTAACCAAAAACCACAGATGAAAAACTGAAAATAGAGCGAGCACCAATCAATAAGAGTGACACCTGGACAGCTCTGCTTGGCTGAAGAGGAGGTCCCACCGTGTCTGGTTTGTGCCTACATCTTCTTCTGACCACCCTCATCTAGAAATTATCACCTCTTCTACCATTTGTAGTATCACACTAAGCCAGGCTGAGACAGCACAGAGCCAGTCCAAATACAAGATGTGATTTGGCAGAGCCTGGGATAGTATAGGATCACTGGTTCTATGCATCAAGAACAATATGGGCATTTTAATATATTGAAAACTCTTGTAAGCTGTTGTCAGGAAGCATTATCCATTTCATAATGAATCAGAGAAATGGGAGTTTACCTCTTTGTAACGGCCGTGTTGTTGTGCTGTGTATATTTTTAGTCAAGGCTGTGACAATCAGGGCACAGCCTGGAGGCAATACACAGAGATCATGTCTCAAGGGCATGACAGTTTATTGTGGGTGGTCAATGGCCTCCAGCTAAACACACAGTGGACATATAAGGGCACCACACCTGAAGCACTACCACTACTTTATATTGCGGCGGTGCAGAAGTGTGTGAAAGACAAGTGTCATTAATGTAATAATAATGTACAATTTAAAGGAATTTTAAAGCCTTCCCGTCACTGAATTACACACGATTGAGAAACTGTTTCTTTGCACATGCTTCTGTATGCGTTTCACCAGAGGGCTTCGGCGTGTAAGCCTACCCAGCAGCAGGACCCCCGGAGCAGATAGGGGTTCAGCGTCACAGGGATGGACACACTGACCCCGTATTCATACACTGTGATGGTAACAGCGCTGCAGTGCAGAACGTCTCAGCTTACTGCCGGAGCCACGTCTTTTTCTCAGCGATAGCCGAGGTGACGGCCAATGGAAATACGCTAATGGCCATCCTGATAATCCAATCTGTGTGAGCCTACAAGCCAGCTGAAGAGGGCTAGAAAATAAAAGCATACATTTTGTCACTCCTGGAAAAATAATAATTAAGTAATTATTATGTAAACTTTTTTGCAAAACGTCTTTGTATATTTTTGACATCTGACATCTTGCATGAGCTTGTATTACTATTAATATATTCTGTGAAAAGCATTTTTTTTGTATTTTTTTCATTCAACAATCAGTTAACAAAAGACAATGACAGTAATACGTGAGCATTATTTTTCCCCATCCCTTACCCCTTCCCACTCTTTTGGGCGTAGAGGTAGAAGAGGTAGTGGAACCTAATGCAGCATTTCTTCTGTAAAAAAAAAGCATGAGGGGATAATCATGAAACTTAGCAGTTTCCCTGCATCCAATATCATTTACCACCAAACCTTTTAAACCTGATTTCAAATACATTTCTGGAGAGTGTGATAAATGAGCTGAATTCTTAGACACCCAGCTTAGAGAACAAGTGCTGCACCTTGCCACACCCAGTTGATGCCCATACTGGGACCATTCCGGTAGACTGTTCTCTCAATCATAAACAAGAATTACTGGGTCAGCCTAAATATACCATCCGACTACAGCAGGTGAGATTTTTTGTACTGCTGTGTGCTTTTCTGCTTACGAATGTGAATGATCAAAATGGGTGGTGGTTCTGCAAAAAAAACAAACAAACATGAATGTAAAACTGACACAATAATTTCATGATTAAGAAAACACCTTGATGGTATCAGCCCATATCGTCACGCGAACGCTGCTGGTGAGTGTTGTGAACAACTCCATCTGGCTGAGGCTCTGGTTACGGGATGGTCTTACAAACCATCTCCCGGCATATACATCTTAGAGCGGGGCTTACAGTGGCGTGGTGATGGATACTACTACCATCATCGATACGTGATCCGCCTCATTGAATCAAACTATAAATCTGATATGCTGCGGGCAGTGATGCTTCCGTTAGTACAACAGGGATGAACACTTGATACAGGATAGGAATGCAGTGCTATTATATTCTCTAGGCTTGCTCGTTGATAATTATTGATCGGTGTGTTCATCGCTTCCAGATATTACCATTCATCAATGAACTCACGTATTAATTTAAGGTGAGGATTTTTGCAGAGAAGAAAAAATGGAATTTGTGGATAAATAAAGTGTTAAGTGATCAATACTGGTTAAACTTTTACTAATAAATGTATAATCATGTGATATAGTTGGATAAACCCATAATAAATAAGGTAGTCATGGGTTTGGTTTGCAAGTTGCATTGTTTGAGAGTGTAACTACAACAGAGGTATAACTCCTCTCTCCTGTGTTGGCTCTGGTCTTAACAAAAGCCGGTGTCTTACAGTCGGTGTGCGTCGGGGATGTGGGGCTCGGTGACAGTGGCCCGGTGGTTTTAATGTCAGGACATTTCAGTTTACAGCCCCTCTGTCACCTTCCCGCACAGCTGTCCTATAAGAAAGGTCACGGCACGCACGGCTGCAACACAAAACAAACGCACCTTGCACATTGCACATGCAAAAACAACCACACACGCAGTCGTAGAAAAAGCCGCGCACACGCAAAAACAACCACACACGCAGTCGTAGAAAAAGCCGCGCACACGCATACGCGACTAAAAAAAAAAAAGTCCCAGTCCCGCTAAAACGAACCTGCCCGCCTCACAGGTCTTATTTGCACAATACACATCCAGCATTACTATATATCACACCCGCCCACGCACCCGGCAGACCTCATCAGGAACACCTCACGCTCTATGTACAAAACCCTGTATCCCGTCCCCGCGGTAAGCACGGACTCATATATCATGTTAATTAACTGGAGCTTTGCTAGAGAAATGACTTTGTGCTGCAAGTTGCCGTCGCCTTTATTACCTGCAGGGGTTTGGTCGTGAGCTCAGACGTCAAGTGTTATTTCATGCGACATGACAACTGTTACGCCGGTCGGCCAATTAATGACAACCACCGCGACGTTAACAGATGGAATATGACAAGATAAAGAGAGAGAGAGACACTTGACCTTTCACACGCGGAGAATACAAATAAAGTAGAATAACCTGATGCTCATGTCATATATTATATCATTTTGACCTGAGCTGTTTTCTTTCTCTAAGTGGATTCGCACAAAAGACATAAAGAGCTGTTTTGTGGAGGATGCTCAGCCTTTGGTGAGACGTGGGTATATGCATAAGGTGGAAAAGGGCGTCTGCCTAGCTCGCACCTTGACTTATTTATAACAACAGCATTTGCAAGTCAGTCAGACAGACGAGATGTAACATTTTTTATGATGCAATGATCCTTGTAATTGAAAGTAGGAATTTCAGCACTTCTACATTCCCTTGTATTATGTTAGCACCTCCGAGTCGACGATGTGAGCAGAGCTGCGTGATGGCTGTTTAGGGCTTTACGCCTCCCCGAAGCTCTCTCTCTCTCTCTCTCTCTCTCTCTCTCTCTCACTCTCTGCTAGCAGGGACATCTTCGGTAGCAGTCATCTTTATTAGGTGGCAGAGGCCTTCGGAATAACACCACGAGTTTGTTTGTTTCACGTAACGAGCACGGGCCTGACAAACGATCAAACTCACGCCAAGCTGAATAAAGAAGAAAGCCAACATGATTCATGAGCCTTGGGAATATTTAGACTTTTGTCGTTCTGCATCAGGGTCCATGAGATGTAAACTTATCAATGAACACTTTTCTTAATCCACTTGAGGCGTTCACGATCAGTATATTCCGGTCTAAACCTGACAAAGACAAAATAACCAAACACATCGCATTAATCCCCTTAAGACGCTCTCTGTACTGTAACTACAGCGGCAAACCATCTCCAAATCCTGAGTCCACTTATGTTACTTTGAGTATATACAGTATATGATGCTCTTATTCGCCGTAGAGCGGTGGATGATGTTAACGAGGCAGCAGAGGAGAGGAGAGGAGCTTAGAGGAGATCAGAAGAGGCGGCGGGAGAGATTAGAATTAGCTCCTTCACATCGACGTCTCATCGCGCCCAGAAGACTCTACAATAGGGTCATCTCATAAAAACTGCCCTTTGGCTTCCCCTATAAACAGGAAAAACAAATGCACACACACACACACCTACACACACGCACACGCAGCCTATAAAATTTTGCCATTTAAGGCCTTAAAGAAATTCCCCATGGGCTCCAGAAGCACATTTCAATTTCCACAAAGCACCCGGGGGATATCGAAATCATGAATCTCCCCAACGAGAAAAGTCAAACAGGAATTGCTATAGGATGATGGACACACCTGAACGCGCATACGTACACATACACACACATGCTGTCAAACGGGCTCCGCCGTCGGATGATGGACAGTCCAGGTGCGGCCCATAACTCAGCAGAAGCATTTTTTTTTTTTTTTGTTTCCTCTGCTTCTTCAAATGAATAGTTTAGAAGGTGAAGTTATATTGTGATAGATGCCTCGGGGGTAACAAATGGCTCGCTCCAGACAAAGCTCTGAAGTGGATGCGTATGCCTGGTCACCAACCTGTAATCTCCGGCCATTTGTCACAGGGTGAAGGGACAGGAGATTTCCAAGGAAAACTTCCAGGTGATACAAGCTTCATTTTTTAGCCCCCGCGCCGGGTCAAATCCTCGTGGGATGAGGAGTTATCCTGGAGTTGTGCTTTACTCAGCGCGGAAGGCTGTCTTTTATTCAAACGTACCGTTTTGTCGTCTATCGCTGAAGGGATTTTTTCTATTTTCTGGCCTCATCCTTACTGGTTATTCAGAGAACGTGTTGAGGAAGGGAGCGCTTTTATTTCGCAGCAGCGAGCAACGCGGAGCATCTGGAAAACGCCTCCTCCCCCTCGATAGCGAGACTTTGATCAAAAATGTGTCATAGCGTTTTGCTCGAACTGAATTATTCAAAGGTCAGCGAACAAAGGCATGTTTGGGCTGTGTTGCATTACAAAGGCTAAAATGGTGGTAAATTGGCAAAATGTTCACCGTGTCTCTGCGGGGGGGCTGACCGGTGAGCCTAACCCTCAAGGGATCGTTTGGCATCAAACGGGCACGTCCCCCCCCCCGCTGCTGTCACCGCTTCAAACGTCACCGTAACTGTTACCTCACATTTTCAAACTATCAACTTCATCTCCCTTTTATATTTAGGGCTTTGTGCTCCTGTGGCTTCCTAGCAGGTAGACGAGAGAATAAAGACCTCTGAGCAGAAGGATTGAAAGCTTAGGACCCGTGGGGGACTCAGCCAGCCTCTATGGAGGGCGAGGCATGTGCGCGTATGGGTATGTGCACATGCAGATAAGTGTGAAAGGGAAAAAATGGTGTGTGTGTGTGTGTGTGTGTGGGGTCTTTTTCAACGATGGTGATGGGCAATCTAGGGCATCGGGACTGGAGCCTGTCTCAATGGGCAACCTCTCACCGGAGACCGCAGTCATACAGGATAAAGGAAAGAAAAGGCTCAAAAGACACGTGTGGATTCATCCCCCCTTTCATGTGCACGCCTCGCTTTTCTCTCTCTTTTGTCTCGCGTTCTCCAACCTATATCCGAAGCTTTTCTTTTTTAATGAGTTTTCCGGTTTTCTTTTCATAAACAGTCAACGATACACCGTACTCCCTAGGCGGGCCGGTGCAGCAGACGAGAGTGGAGCAGGAAGAGCGGAGGAGGACAACGAAGGGGAGGGAGGAGGGAGGAGAAGAGAGTGGCTAACCTTGCATGTTCGTGTGTGTGTGTGTGTGTGTGTGTGTGTGTGTGTGTGTGTGTGTGTGTGTGTGTGTGTGTGTGTGTCTGTCTGTCCGTCTACGTATGTCTGTGTGTTAAAGCCTTCGTTCCACATCAATAGCTTGCATTATTCATACAGTGTTTGGGGAGAACACTGTGATCTACATTCACACAAACAAAGGCAAACGCATGTACACACATATACCAACACACGGGTGCGTTAAAGTGCATGTAAGACAAACAATGCAAACAGGAAAAAGGGGGGAGCAGAGTGAACAGTAGAGTAGAGAGAGAGAGAGAGAGAGAGAGAGAGAGAGCGAGCGAGCAAGCAGTGCTATAGCAGGGTCTCTAAGGAAGATAGTGAAGTGAACAGTGCTGCAGCACACACAGGTTTCCCGCGGGACCTTAACCAGCTCTAGCTATTCTGGTCAGCCAGGCCTCCTGCATGGATCCGTTCCTCCGACACCCCCTGCTCTCGGCTTCTTCTATATCTACACATCGAAGTTCTTTAAGGAACATGGCCGGGAATTAGTAGCTCGGCAAAGTGCCATTTTCTAGAACCTCATCTGCATTTCCATTTTCGCACCACGTTGTCTATACTCCTGTACTCCTGTTCATACGCCATTCCTTTTTCTAGATGCAATCCAGGCCGGTACAGTAACTACACACGTGGTAGTTAAAGCGCTGCGAGCACAGCCTACATTACACAGATCAATACAGGATACTCTCTCATTCCACACTCATATCCCACTGAAAAGCTGTTATGTTTGGCATGGCGAGCTCTTATAGACAGAAATTCACCGATCACAGGACGCTGTGACCCGAGAACCGAGAAGAAATCGCAGGCAGCGGGGCGCTTCCCTACCGATCTGCCTATCTTCGGAATCAACTTCCTCGCAAATTCTTTGGAGATCTTGAAATCTTGATCTTGAAAACCTATCTGTTCTCGCTACCATATGACCAGCCCCAGCCCGGTGTAGTTCGGGACCAACACACACTTCTCTTACTTTAGTTTAGATAGCATTAATAATAGGAACCGGTCGTTGGGTACCCAGCGGCCTCTTGGTCTGCATCATTACACTGAGTGTGTGGGACGTGCTCAGTACGGCCCTGTGACGAAGGGCTGTATCAACTAACTTAACTTGAAACTGTTCACATCTGCATCATCGTCATAATGCCTTTGCAAATGATATGAGGCTAATATCTCCTATTTCCTGTTTCACTGGGCCAACGATCACTCCAAACGGTTTCCCATACTGGTACACCTTTGGTCAGTGGTTGTCAGTCCTGGTCCCCGGGGGCCCACAGCCCTGCTGGTTTTCTTTCCTACCGGGTAGTTAATTACATTCACCTGGTGTGCCAGGTGTTAATCAGTCCCCGATTACACGGCTGGAATGAAAACCAGCAGGGCTGTGGGCCCCCGGGGACCAGGACTGAGAAGTCACTGGAGGAAGATTCAGAAAATGTTGCTGGTTGGATGTTTTTCATCAGCTGTGATCCGATTTTTGGTTTTTGGTGTTTTGGTCTCAAGTCCTGAAGACATTATTCACAAACAAGCATCAAAGGGCTTTACAGGCCTAACTAGGACAAGCTAAAAGACAATCAGGTATCAATTATAATCTATTCAATTCAAGTTTTTATTTTTTATACAACCACATTTGTTCATTAAAAAACAACCAACCAACCACAAAAGTAAACAAAAAACCCCCCCAAAAAAACAAAGTCAACATGAATCTGTGATAAACTAAAAGATGTATGAGTTGCCTGAGCTGTGTCATATAATTGAGTTGTACTTCTATACTAAAATACTGTAAGAGATGAATCACATTTATTTATTACAATAAAATTATGCATCCTGTAGATGGAGGACTGATTCACCTTAGTAGTTTTGGTTTTACATTGTCATTCATGTGAGGTCTCTGTAATGGGGGCTAAGCATTTTATGTTTGCTGAGAGACTAATTGCACAATTTGAGTCTTTTTCAATAAAACGTGGGTGTTTTATTCAAGGTCCCAGGTAGTGAGTCAGCGTTCTGCAGATGTGCTGTTTCTCCTCTACTCCTCTACCTTCAAAGATATATTATGCAGATGAATCTATTGTACATCCTAGTACGTGGGATTCAAACAGAGTACGGGGAAATTTCAGATGTTTTTTTTTTTTTCTTGGTGTCTTCTTTATTAAAATCAATAGGGAATAAAAAGTAAGCATTTCCAATTCCCAATTGTTTCCTATTCGAATGATCATTGGCAACATGGTGCCTGTGAGAAAAAATACTAATGCAATCTATTCTGAGCTACAATAACTAAAATACTACTGTATTTGTATTGAGAGACCATTTGATATTCATATACCTAGGTATTGATACATGTAGATTGATTATAACCCGTTATACAAGGCTGGGAGACATGGAATTCAATTTCAAGCCTCATCCTAACAGTTAAAACATGGAATAACTGTGTTCAATTACCAAAGACAAATTGATGTCATTTGGGTGATTTTGAGCAAATTCAACTGGAACTAATTCCTTCAGTGTTACAATTGAACAAAATAAATAAATAAAATGTAGACACATTTGCCATTTTTCTTCCCCATCAAATTAAAGTTGACCTCAACATGCTCCTATTATAGTTATCCGCAGGCTAGAGCCCAAGGGAGCTATGTAAGATAAGGAGGAGGGGGGGGCGGGGGGTAGACACAGTAGTGCTAAAACGTGACTGGAGGTTCCTGCCGAGGTTAGATTCCAGCTTGTGAAAAAACTGTTATCCCACCTCGTCCCTGTCTGTCTGTCTGTCTGTCTGTCTGTCTGTCTGTCTGTCCCTCCCTCTCTACCCCGGTAGCTTTCAGCGCTGCCCATTTATACCACCTCACTCTCACTTTTCTCTCTCTCTCTCCATCTCTTTCTCACCCATTACAAAGGTGTAAATTGGACACAGATAATTGAACATTACTATCCTGGGAGGTAGCTGGTGCCATCTGTTAAATGTCCACCCCCAACATCACAGTGCACCACACAACGTGCCCAAACATCCCAGTGCGGCGCGCCACGCATTCGTGTGTGCACGCGTGTGTGTGTGTGAGTGTGTGTACATCTGCGTTTTAGAGACTCCCTTCTCCTTCGTTTCACGGATCCCCAGATACCTCCGGCACACAGGTTGTACCCTCTGCTTCAGAAATGTAATTTACCCACTTTAGTCCTAATAGCCCTGTGGGAAGTGTTTAATCGGTAAGTCCGGCAATATCAAGAAGTGGGTGATCTGGAGAAGGGGGTGGGGCTGAGGGAATCCCTGACCAATCCCTGACCAAACAAACAACAAAAAAGGTCTGGGATGAATTATTTCTTAAAAAAGTAAATCATTATTTCTTCATGTCATGTATTACCATATTACTACATAATACATTATTATATATTATAGGATTAGAGAACTGGCAATCTTCCACAAATAGGTGCTGAAACAGAAGAGAAAGGTGCTAGAAAGGTAAGTCATGAAGAATTTCAAATGAAGCTTGTGATTTCACTAACCAGCCAAAATAATATATTGATAGAGCTTTGCAATATAGAATTCCTTCCATCAACTCAACTCAGCATCACATTGCCTCAAATTAAGAAAACACAACGATGTGTCAACAAAGCAAGAACCATGGCTGATGGCTTATAGGGTTATGCAAGTAGTAGTTTAGAGTTTAGGTCATGGTTAAAAACGTTATTGATGGAAAACAACTTTCTTCATGGCTGTACCTTCGGCTGGAACTTGCTACCGTTGGTGTCACCAATTAGCAACTATTTGTGACACTATTTGACCGTCTAAAGGCTGAAACTGATCAATTGGAGCACTGGCGCTCCACAGGGCTGTGTACTTTCACCCCTGCTCTTCTCCCTCTACACCAACAGCTGCACCTGAAGCTCTTGAAGTTTCCAGACGATACAACCCTCATTGGATTCGTTTCTGATGGGGATGAGTCTGCCTACCACAGGGAGGCTGATCGGCTGGCTTCCTGGTGAAGCCTTAACAACCTGGAGCTGAACACTCTGAAGACTGTAGAGATGGTAGTGGACTTCAGGAGGAGCCCGGCCCCCCACCCCACCCCTCACCCTGTGTGGCCCCGCTGTCGGCATCAACATCAGCTCCATCACCAAGAAGGCCCAGTAGGGGATGTACTTCCTGAAGAAGTTCAACCTGCCACAGATAATGATGGTCCAGTACTGTACGCCCTTAGGATCAGGAAGCGTGCTGGAAGGATCATGGCTGACCCTTCTCACCCTGGATACTCCCTTTTCAAACTCGCCTCTGGCAGGAGGCTGCGGTCTGTCAAGACCAAAACCTCCCGGCACTTGAACAGCTTCTTCCCCATGGCAGTGGGGCTCACAAACAAAGCCCCCTGACCCAATGTCACTGAGTCAAATTCCTTGTATGCGCAAATGTACTTGGCCAATAAATTTGATTATGATTCAGATTTTCTGTAGTGGGTTTACACAAATGCATCCACTCCATTCCATAGGATTTCCCAACAGCAACCCAATTACTGGATTGGGCTGGAATATGATAAGCTATCCACACAAATAATGAGGCAGATTCTGTATGTGAATTTCTGAAGAGCCCTTAATGGCCTTCTCTTTCTCTGTTTCTCTCTCTCTCTCCCACATACACTTGGCTGATTAGCAGTTGGCATTTTGTCTTGGCTATGTGCTAAATGAGAGCAGCAACATTACCATCTCAAAGATGCTCTCCTCGCCTAGCTAATGGTCAGGACACAATGGCTGCTCAAACACTTGATGGATCATTGAAGGATTATGTCATTTGGCTTCATGCCTTTATGCTCACCTCATCTGTGTGTGTGTGTGTGTGTGTGTGTGTGTGTGTGTGTGTGTGAGAGAGAGAGAGAGTGAGTGAGTGAAAGAGAAAACAGAAGGAGAGAGAGAGAAATCCTGTAGGTGTTGACTCCTATGGACCTCTCAATGGGAGCAATAATGCTAGGGAGCTGCAATGTCATATCCATCAGAGCTGACTTTCTGTCAAGGCCAGACAAAGGTGTTGACACCTCAACACCAGGCAGTGAGTGAGGACGCCATTCAAATGTCAGTTACCTGACACATAGCCATGCTCTCATAGATGGGTGGTAACCAGTGATTGTCAGTTGGTAACTCAAGGAAAAGGCCACTGCATATATAAAGGCCAAGAGGAGGAATCCACTGAGATTAAATGAATGGATATGTTTCACCGTCTGAGGAAAGTATTCAATTGGCACAATCACACCTGTCAACTCTGGTAGATCAGCACATATGGAAATCTCTACAGTGGCATGGTCAACAAGAGATATATTCAGGTCGGTCAGTCAGGTGTGAGATACTTCACTCCTCCAAATATGGGACCTATCAAACTTTGTCACGGTTTCCTGCACTTGATAAAAAAAATTGAACAAATAATGTCTTGAACAAATACTGAATTAAAGTAAAAGTAAAGTTATATTACTGTGAAAATTCTACTTTAACTATGAAGCTTCACACCTTCCTGTGAATTTCCACATTACTCCCACAGTCCTTTTCGCGTATTCAAAAATAACTATATATCATTGCCACGCATGTACCATGGGACTGTACAGAATCTGTACTTTTTTCATAGTTTATAGAAGAGCAAGATTAGAGCTACAGAATGAGAAACAAATGATGCTAGCTTGCTGAATAGTGCTCGTTTGTCAGACAAAGCTGTCAAGAAATTGCTCTCCCCACGCTTTCAATGGAGACAAGCACTTAAACAGAAACACACCATGTATTGAATATGTGCTTAAAAAAGTAAATATAAATAATAATATAAATAATAACCTGATAATAAATAATAACCTGACAAACTGATAAATGTCCTATTACTAAAAACCACTTGCAGCACATTATACTACAGAGATGAAAGCAAGGCTTCTGATTAATTTGGACAATAAAAAGATAACTATGGTAAGCACACAGTAATTTAGCTTCACAGACTTTAGCCGGCTAATGAGGCCTCTTATTATTTGAACAAATAATGTATAAAAACTACAATATTAACTACCCACAAAAGCTTGTACAATCTTATGAAGTAGATATATATATTCCTTTAATGTATTAACACGTTGCACATAGACCGTGTAATTCAGTGTCTTCTGTCTCTTTGGGATCATCAGAGTTTTCAAGCAATGTTTAGAAGTGAGAAATGACCACCTACATGCTCATGAAAATGCAATGAGCTGGAGCGTATCACATTTGAGATTGCAGCCATCACTTTGTCACGAGTTAATGTATATGCTGACATTATGGGGAGGTAATAATCAATCAAGAGCACAAAGGTGGTGTGAAAAGGTCAGATTACGTGATACTTTGTATAGGTTACGTCTTAGCTTGTGGCTGTACCGTTTTCAAACATTGCCCTCTGCCTTAATAACAAAAAAACTACTATCTTTCAAAATGCTAACATTAGCTGACATTATGGATCAACATCATGGATGCAGTTGCATTTGATTTGGACCCTCTTGTGTAATTTAGAAAGGTATTTCTGTAATTATGTTTGGTGTATATTTTAAAAGACTGTACAAGACTGAGGACAAAGGTGCTGAGAGAAAGAGAGAGATGATTGTGGCAAGAGAAGCAGTTCGGTATCTGGGATGATCTTCAGAATCTGTCATCTTCCTTAATGACACAAGACAAACTAGAGGGCACTCTGAGAGCCTAAACCTCCGCTAACACTACACACTTCTCCAAGTTGCTGTTACACCCAAATACATCATTCCTATCAGTTCAATTCTAAGTTAAATTGATTTCCTGACCCTGCAAACATACTCTTAGGATTTGGAATAAAATCTCTATCTCCATTAGTTTCACCGTTATGGCTTAAAAAACGGTAATCGTCTAATGGCAGAAATCCCAGATCCAGATCACCACCAAAATCTATTCAATTGTTCCTTGGCCCGAGGCCTATCTGTCCACCAAATTTCATGGAAATCCGTTCAGATGTTTTTGAGATACCCCGCTGACACACAGACAGACAGACAAACCAAAAACAAAACCTCCTTGGCAGAGGTAATAAATTGAGCCGGGTCCAGCCAGGTTGGCAGGAAAAGCAGAGACTGGGGAAAAGACAACCTCTGACACACAAATCAGTAACACAAAATATATCTGCTTTAATAGAGCTTTCTGTGCAAATTGTTTGCTGAAACTCGAAATGCACTTGCAGCACTTCCAGCTAACTTTGAATTTGTGTAATTTCTAGGACCTGGATACAAACCCAGTCTGGCTTCAAGGCAGACCATTCTACCGAGACTATGCCACTAGAGATGCTCATGCTCCTATAACCGCCTGGCGCCTTCGTCACCACCAACCACCAGAAGGTCCTTGCTAGGTCTGCACTCTCATGGTTTGCCTCCTATTTGTCTGAACAAATTTATTAGGTGCTGTGGAAGGAGTGCTTCTTTTGACTGTATGGCCTCTCTACTGGGGTTCACCAGGGCTCAGTCCTGGGCCGCCCCCTCTTTTCTCTCCACATTCGATTTCTTGTCTCTATCATCTCATAACTTCTCCTACCACTGCTCTGCCGACAGCACTCAATTCTCCATGCTCTGACACTCAGGTTTAGGTGCACATTTCTGCTTGCCTGGCTGACATATCCACCTGGATGTCTGCCCACCACCTCAAGCACAACTTTGACAAGACTTCGCTGCAATTCTTCCCTGGCAAATCCAATCCAATTACCACTGGCAACATCATGATGACTCCTGCCCAGAATACCAAAAATTCTTGGAGTGATTGTACACAAACAACAGTCAGGCAAAACTCACATCACATTCACAAGCTGATGCAGGTTTGAGCACTGCAACATGTTTACTCAGACCTGTTGCCCAGGTCTTTGTGCAAGCCTTAGCCATGTCCCATACTGCAACTCCCCTCTGGTATGACTCCTGCTGTACTCTCTTCAGCCCTAATAATGCCTCCAAGGCAATCCATATCTTTCCTTGTAAAATAAAATGAATCCATTCATGCTCTATTCTAAAGGTTTAAAAAAAAAACTAGCTCACTTCCTGGGTCTTGTTTCTTCAACTGTCACTTCTCTGTCTCAAATGATCATTGTACAGTGACAGGAATATGTTGTGACAACTGTTTCCAGGGCACTGTGACCTCTGCACACCTTACTATGGTTGGAGAGAGAGAAAAAGAGAGAGAGAGAGAGAGAGAGAGAGAGAGAGAGAGAGAGAGAGAGAGAGAGAGAGAGAGAGAGAGAGAGACCAAACCCCTACATTGAAAACCAGCGGAGATCAGAATCTTGGTGACCGGTGCGTCTGGTGTGAACAACCAAGCCCCTGCTTGTGCGATCGCAGCCATTCGCAGCGCTTCCGTGTCCAGTGTGAACCCGGCGTTAGTTGCAGAAAGATAGCTAGCAAAGGTGTTTCATTTCCATTGGTGCAAGATGCGCTAATAAGTTTTCCCACACCTTGATTTAGATTTTTTTGGCTTCCTATTTTTGGCAAGTTCCCATAATTTCAGGTCAATAACTATGATTATTCCTCCAAGGCTTTTTCTCTAGTAAAAGGAGCTTTCAGGCCACTCTGTACCTCCTAACAGACTGTCAGATAATAATACTCCACTTGCTGAAGGCAAGAGATTAGCCTTTTTCCTCCCAATTTATGAAGTTGAGACCATATAAAGCAATCAGATTTCATAATGGAGTGATATAAATGAGAAAAAAATATGAACAATGCATAAACAAGATGATTTTTTATTAGTACTGCAATAACAAAACCCCTATACCGAGTAGCTTCTTAACAGTGAAAGTGCTTCAACTCTCCCTCCAAAAATCTGATTGTTATTCTTCTACAAAAACAACTTCATGGTATTTCACTAGTCCAACAACTAGCATATTCACCATATATTCGTATATTTCGCCCTTTTATATTTGTCTGCAAAACCATTTAATTCTAGACACATAAAGGGCTTTAAGTGCAGGACAATTAATCAAGGTTGAATTTGATGTGACGCGCGCTAATATGACGAGACTCATAACGGGCTGATAATGACTTATGTGTGCCCGTACAAGTGTGTAAGTACATGTGGGTGTGTATGTGTGTGAGAGAGATAACATGAACAAAGCCTGGAGCACACATGCTGATAGTGCAGTTAGTCTAGACACCTTATGATGTCTGTGGTGTCGTAATAGGAGAGTAATTGTGTGCGAAGGGGAGGAAAATTCTAATTACAGTTATAAATAATGGAAGTCTGTATCAATTATCAACGATGTAAATCAGACACATAAACAGACGCACACACACACACACACACGCTCGCGCACTATGTTCATGTATTTTTCTCTTTTGCTTGTCTCTCTCTCTCTCACACACACACACACACACACACACACACACACACACACACACTTCCTTGACACAAACCCACTCAATAAAACTATTGCAGGATTTGTGTGACGGTGGCAGAGCAACGTTTGAGGTGTTGAGGAAAAAAGAGGGCAAGTCTAGAATCAAGAAAACAAGATGAGTTGTTTTTTTATGCTAGTAGCTGTAATACGTATGCTATAGAGATTCAGATCCGACAGCACTTTAATACCTGCCTCGTTCGGTGCAGTCGAACGCAGGTGTGCACTGAACAGTTGTGCTCCCGTCCACCTGAGAGAGCTGATCTTGTGTTGTTTCCAAGTGAACCTGAAGTGTTTGTTTGAAGTCAGCTCACACAGGAGAATAGGTAGGAAATCAGGCATTTAATGAAGTTAAATGTCCGATTTTTGGTGGACATTTTCCTACACCTCTATGAATGTTTTTGTTGGAAACAGCCAAATAACTTCATAAAACGAAGCAAACAAATGGCATAGCAGATTGCATGCATAATCAAGTACGGAGTGACTGACAGAATTGTAAAAAAAAAAAACTAAGTTGTTTTTACTTAATTTATACAGAGAAGGTTGGCTGGGCATGCATGTTCTTTTTTGTTGACTGCCCTGTAGTTTCTTTAATTGTGATTTATTCAGCTTCACACTCACACAGCTTCACATATGGGAGCTGCTCAAACTTTCAGGGATTCAAACCCTCCAGTCACAAGCCTACTTTACTGACCTACTGTAGGCTACTGCGGGCACCAAGGGTTGAAAAAGGATTTAGCTGACCTCTACAAGCCTATTACTGTGTTCAAAAAGTATAGCTCCCTTTTCAAGTAGCAAATACAAACCAGAAAGTAAAAACTAATCTTCTGATTCTGACCAATTCTAATGAACTCTAGGTGAGAAGGTCTCAAATAGAAACACAACGGTCTTTAATTTCACACAAATGCACACAAATACACATGCGTGCACACACACACACACACATTCAAACCCACACATAAAATCAAAGGCTTCTATGTACGCGCCCACACACACACACTTACACATACAAAAAGTGAAAGGTGGTCAGGGTGCAGTCGCTTCAAAAAACACCCAGTCTACTTAATTGCTGCATACTGGAGATTTGGCTTTCAGATATTTCAGACAGAGTGTAAATGATCAGAACTCTTGTGGTTCTCCATCACTGAGCAGAAAAATAACCTGTGGATAGACAAACACTCTGACTGTCTACTGACATTTGTAGTGCTATTGTCCTGCAAGCAAGAGAGCTAGGGACCATGATCAAACAGCTTTCTTGTTTAAACCAGCATGTAGGACCCCCTGCACCCCCACACTTCCACTTAGACCTGCCTGTTAGTCTCAGTTGGCTGCTCTTTCCTCCCCTCAGAGCTCAGAGAACCTCTGGAAAAGACAAGACATTTATTTAATGGAGTACACACACACACACAGGAATATAAATGGACATGGAGACATGGGCAGAAATACAAACGTGACCCCTCAACCCATTACAGTTGAGTGAGAGCAGTGATGTTCAGAGAACTGATCGCTGTTGTCCCGTGAAAACCTTGTGACTCCAATTTTCATGCGATTTTCATGTTTTAACTTGAAAGGTTCCATGGTCCTCTTTGAGTTGAGAAAATACTCTGACCCTTTCAAAGCCCATTGGAAAAAGTTAATAATTCATGGTGGTCAAGCTAAAAACAAGGCTGTTTCTCTTAGTTCCTGAAATCTGACATTTTGGAGATTTTCACCTGACAATGACGTGATGTGACCTCTATATAGAATGCATGTTTCTACAGTACAATGCTTCTGGAAGTGAGAGACTGAAGGTTAAAATATCAGGTAAGCACTAAGCTTCACAGGACAGTGGATGGTTAGAATTTCTTAGATTACCCGCATTTTGTCAACAAGCTGCTCAGCTTTGAAAAGAACCTAGTGCCAGCACCAAGGACACACGAAGAGGCAGAAAATACACAGAAAAAAAAACTTGTGTTTTCTAATTAGTTCTTATTTGGAAAAAGAAACAAAATAATCAAAGTTATGGAAAAGAGCCCGAGGAAAAGAAGACATTTGGATGATTTTGTGAAGCATGGTTGACAACAAAATGGTTTGCAAACCAACAAACCAAGAACAAACTAAAAGGGGGGAAAAAAATCTTAAAAAATACCATAAAAAATGTATCTTTCATTGTGTTTTTTTGTAGAGTATGCAATGTAAATTCAGAGAAAAATCTTCTCTCTATTGATTCCAGTGTTGTGGTAGACTGTGTGCATGTGCGTGTGTGTGTATGTGTGTGTGTGCCTAGGACTATGTGATTGTTTATATTGTTGTGTGTGTGTATGTGTGTCAGTGTGCATGTATGTGTGCCCTCTGCATCGATCTCCCACTTTGTTCCAATTATCAGTGAGGGTGTGGGGCGTAATACTGCCATTCACATAAGCATTAGAGCAACGGCGGCAAACACATCAAGGAGAGGAGGGGAGGAGGAGGAGGATTAGGTGGAGAGATGAGGGAGAGCAGAGAAAGGCAGATGATATGATGCAAAGAAAAGAAGCAGCAGCACAGTAGAGGTGACAAGAAAATGTAGCATAAATATAAGAGAGGAAGGAGGAGAGAAGGACAGAAGGCAGCAAGGGAAAGACACTAGAATATCAGGAACAGGCTGGCATTTTGTTGGACAGAAAATGTGCTGTGTGTGTGTATGTGTGTGTGTGTGCGTGTGCATGTGTGTGTGTTAGAGGGAAAATCAATACTCCAGAATCATGTTGCAGAGCTGCTGTTTTTCAGGAATGGAAGATAGCCCCTGGAAAGCTTCTACAAGCCCCGCCTCCCCACCACAGCTTTTTTTTTGGGGGGGGGGGGGGGGGGGGGGGCAGGCAATTGGGATGGTAGGGGCCATCAGTCAAGGTGGAGTAGGACCACATCGTGTGTTTGTACTTCACAAGTGTTTGTGTGCCAAGCATCCATCCATAGTAGTGCCAAGCAGATAATATATGTTGGGGTCTGATGCCAATTCTGTTCATCGGGGGAATACAACCGTCTGGTTGAGGCCATATGTGTAAAGATTATTCATGTGTAAATGGGTGAGTACAAATATTTTCTTGCGATTGACTCTTGACGTTGACATGCCAAAGGGTTTTTGACAAGATGCAAATAAAGCTTTTACAACTGTTACAGGAAAAAAACTAGACACAAGTCCTTAAAGCTTTTTGATCATGAGTGTGCACGTGTTGTTTACAGGTTTACGCCAACAACCATCCAGTCAACAGTCAATGATGAAGCATAGCCTCTTCAAATACTCCTAGAATCAAAGAACATCACCTGTCCATGAGATCCTATTCTTCAACAAATAATCAACTGATTGTTATAACTAACTTGAAGACCAATGCAACAGTTTCACCTGGAGCTAGACAGGCTGGGAGGGGCTTGCAAAACAATCCGGTTAAATTGCACAAACTTGCAAATAACTTAAGTATTCAATACGTCTTGGCAAGTAACAAGTTCCTTCTGTTCAAGTGTTTAGGTTGGAAATACATGATGCGGGGCTTTTCAGTGAGAAAAAAACAGATACATTTTTTTTTGCCCAGTGTACAAACCCCGTGATTTTTATTCCATTTCCCCCTTTGTTCCCCATGTTGTACGATTTGTATCCTGCAGTACTTTGGAGGAGGTCTCGCCCCTATTCCTGAATAACTGATAAGGAGGACTGAGTCGACCTTACAATCTTTACAGTACAACGCAATGCACCGATGATCTTAAAATAGGTTCTGTATTGTTGCTGCAAGACCATAGCTATGACACACACGTGTGTACGCACACTGGTTGGTCTTTTCTCAGGGTTATCACTGCAGCCCTAGAGTTCAGATTACGAGATCCATTGATGTTACTTAGTGATTTTTATATTGCTTCGGCCATGCAATAATTTATACTCTCATGCGTCTGTGTTAACACACAAATACACGCATGTAGCAAACATATCATTTCCAAAAAGTAAACCCTTTGGAGGTCATCAGTGATTTATAACGGGGTGGTTATTGATCGAGCTATCCAGTAGGTTACCTGAGCAGTTTACAACAACCCACAGGACCATAGAGCCTTGTTAAGAACCTTGAGCTGAATCCATACAAGGAATAATAGAGACTAATAGTATTCAGTGGTCAATATCAACAAGTATTGTGGGATGATGACGGAAGGGGAATTGGAGTATAAAAAGAAAAGGAAGTCACGATGCTTGAGAAAGGGAAAATGAGATGTGTGTGTTTGTGTGTGTGTGTGTGTGTGTGTTGTGTGTATTTGCTAGTGTGGATGAAAATCTCTCTTGTGGTTTGAGCCGCATTGTTTGATTCTACTGATTCCACAGTAAGAGTCGCCGGGGGCTTGTTGCCAAGGTTCAGCCAATTGAATTAGGGATTTGCCATTCCCTCCTCAGTCTAACCCTCCTGACCATTTCCTGTTTTCAAGGATCCCTGAGGATCCCTCCTCTCCATTGAGCTGTGGACTGTAATTGTATTTAGGATGCCTGTGCAGAGCCCAATGGAATATGCCAGAAAGAGAGAAAGAATAAGGGAGGGACAGAGAGAGATAGAAACAGAGCTGAAAGGATGAAATGACAGGGGGAATAAAAAAAATTGGAATGGAGGAAATTCTTAAAGATGGAGGTACTGAAAGAGAGAGACAGAAAGAAAGAGACAGAAAGAGAGAGACAGACTATCCATCCATCCAAATGGAACACAAGGTCATTGTTCTCATTAGGTTTCCAAGGCTGAATAACCTAGGGTGGTTGGAGACAGTTTGGTGTAAGTACTGCAGCATCCCTGCTATAAAGCAGGAATCTAATAGGCTATTATATTCGAAGACATTAGGGTGGGAGCAAAATGATTTTCCTTCACCCTCCACCCAATTTAGCCACAGACATGGAATTATATCTCATAGCTACTATTACATTGCAAGTCTATAGAATTAAAAATAGCTCTGGGAATGCCATTAGGAGACATATATTTATATGGCCTTGTATTACATTACAATCAAAATAGCCGTTTTACTCCTAATACACTGTTTTTGTCCTAGTTTATGGCCGAGATGTCTCCTATTAGTGTAGATGACAAGTCGACATGAAATAATTGCATGGAATAATGTGAATGTGAAACATGAGAGACGTAGTAAAAATCCCACCCACCGAGCTTTTAACGTGTTAAATGTGCAGAGCAACTCAACCCGCCCCCATGAAGACCGTGTGGCTTATCGCAAAGCATTAGAAAGGCTCCAAAAACCATTGATCATGCAGAATTTAATACTACTACCGAACAAGTGCACAGCCATTTCTATTCATTGCAATGGATAACACAACCCTAATACTTGCATAAGAACAGGTGTGATACATTCTAGGCTCTGACAATATGGGCCCCTCACCCGATGCTTCTTACTTAGTACAGTATCACGAATATGTGCCCCTGCATAAGCTTATAAACTCAGGTGATGTCTGTACTCATCTGAACTACTGAACTCAGACTAAAAATCCTGAATAAATGCATTTTGATATAACTAGCACAACAAAATGTGCAAAAAAATCAAAAAGGTCTGAATACCTTTGCACGGCACTACATAGCTGGATAGAAAGACAGATTGATATTAACAAGGAGATGCAACATCTTCACTTCAATTGTGGCCTTCACTATGAGCATCTCTCGTTTGTATCTCCATTAAAACTGTAAGGATGAGCTGAGGTCGCGAGGGCAGCGGCAAGTGCACAGCCTGAAATTCCTAGAGCTATTTGTCACATTGTGAAGGGCTGGAAGGAAGGTATGAAACCAAGCAAACACTAATTGAAAGTGTCTAGAATTGGCCAAGCTGTTTGCATCACAGAGAGCTATGTGTGCTACCATCCATTTATGGACATTGGAAAAAAAGTTAAGATAAAATTGACATTCAGCTAAAAAGGGTAGTGCATGATTAAGAATAGAATATAAAGAGTATGCATTATTGATTGTGAATTGTTGGAAGAATTATACTTGAATGTTTGGATATGGCCCACCCAACATTAGCTGATAAAAGGACAACATTTATATCAAAGTCAAAAGTGTGTTTTTGTCATTTCTGCACAGACATTATAAATTATAATAAAAAATGTAAATGAATATTATGAATTATGCAGCCATCTCAACATCAGCTTCAGTCCATTAGCTATCCATCTCAGGCATGCCGTCTCCATCAAAAGGCAACACTTGTCAGGCAAACAGGCCGGGACTCACACGCTGAGACGAACAGACACGCGAGTAAAAGTTCAACACCAATTTATTAGCGTGAGATCCAAAAACCGTAGTCAAGACAGTCCAGGTGAATACCAAACAGGCAGCAGGGCTGAGGTACCAAAAAGCTGCAGGCAAAAACGCAGTCAGGAGAAAGCAGGCCAGAGTCGAGATCAGGCAGACAGGATCAGTAGGGAGCAGGCAAAAGGCCGGCCGGAAAACAGGCACAGGCTCAAGAGCAGGTTGGCAAAGAACAGGTCTGATACTCAGGCTATTCTGTCTAGGCTAGCTAAAACGTTCTGGCAGGGAATTGCAGGAACAGGTCTCTACTTATACTAAATGCTGATTACAGATTGCATTCAGGTGTGGAGGCTGGAATTGAGTGAATCCTCTGATAGGCTGGGCAGGAACAGGTGACGAGCAGGAGGGGGAAACTAGGTCGGTGGGCGGAGACAGGGAGACAGACTGAGGGAGAACTGCTGCCAGGATCCATGACAACTCGACTATTGAAGCTACGTTAGTTTGAAGGTCTAAAACATAATGAATTGTTAGATTTCAGTTGTTAAGATTTGCTGATCTGTCACTGGCATGTCCCATCTAACAAGCTAGCTAGTTAGTAATCCAACTAATATTAGCTAACGCAGCTTAAAGGTGCTACGTGTCACATTTTAACATTGATAAATCATTACCACAGTAGAATTACCTCAAACAAACAGCACCATCATCAATAATGTACCTGCCTATCAAACCATTTTACATTGTGTGTCACTTTACAGCACAAAGAGATATTGCTTTACAGCACCAAAAAAGGAAGAGCTGTTCTTCCGGCACAAATAAAGCTTTCACAGTTTCTAGCAATGGCACATGAAGGAATGAGTGAAAGAGCTATGGAAACACAATTCCAAAATGAAGAAGGAAAAAAAACAAATTTGTCAGGTTTAAAACTAAGATGGGGATGCACACTTATTTATTCCAGTTCCAGTGTGTACTGCAAGTAGCTCCACACACTTATTTAGCATCTCAGAGAGTTTGTGTTGCTATGTTGCCGTCTCCCACAGGCCTGCGTTGTCACCCTGCGCTGACCCTTCGCATGCTAGAATTGCAACTGCATTTCCTTCCATGTTCTATATGTGATTTCCACCAACATTCACCAACTCAATTCAAGTGGAGGTATTGAATTGCGCTTCCTCTGTCAGTACAGCAAAACCTTTCTCTCTTTCTATGTGTGTGTGCATGTGTGTGTGTGTGTGTGTCTACCACCCTCTATGCTTTCACCCCCCTGGCCAATGTCCAAGGAGACCATAACGCTATCTTTAGTGGTGCCCAACAGTTTTGTCTGACATGTGTTGGTCGGTGTTCGTCCTTCTGGTGCCCTGCTTGGATCAAAGGAGGAGGCTACTCCACCCATCTGTGTCACATTTAATTTATCAGACGCAGGACGGGAGAGAGGCTCGCCTTGATGGTGAGGGTGTGACACAGATACACATGCACACATGCACGGGAGATGGAAGGAGATGAGGGTAAATTGATGGATTACAAAGAAAAAGAGTCAGGCATCAATATAGAGTTGCTGCATCCAAATGTCAGAGCATCTGGCATCGGTGCTCTTCCCCTCCTTTTCCCCATCCCTCCAATTCTTTGTCTCTCTGCTAAAGATGAGAGTCCTCCTTGGTCTTGCTTTGATGACCAGGTGCTGGGCAGGTGGCTTGGAGTGACAGGAGGTAGCTGTGTGTGTGTGTGTGTGTGTGTGTGTGTGTGTGTGTGTGCGCGCGCACGTGTGCATGTGTGTATGGTGCGATAGAGGAAAATCCATTCCCACAGTAATGAGAGAGGTGCCAACTGCTCTTCCATCTGGCATTGAGAAAACTCTCTCTCTTTCTCTCTCTCTCTTGTTCCCGTTCTTTTCTTCACCCCTGCACTTCTTATCATCTGTTCATTTGCTTCTCCTTCAGTATCATCCGTTTTGACTTTTTCAAAATGTGTAAACACTCAACTACCCACACACACTATGTCCTAGCCCGACACATTAGACCTGAGAAAATCTACACAAGCTACACCTCCCACTGAATTTGAAGTTGGCACATTGGCTATTCAGAAATAGAGCCAATTGGTTATGAAATAATTTTAACTTGACCATAATTGTGTGTGTGTGTGTGTGTGTCACTCTCCTTCCAAAGTATATTCCTGACAAAATCATGGAAAGGGTTTGGGGTTAGGGTCTCTTTACTAGCCGGCTTGCTTAAGTAAACATCCAGGGGAGCTCGCTCTCAAACCTTAACCAATATCAGTCAGCCTTGCAACACGTTAAGCCAGAAATTGTGTATAGAACTGAGCGACCAGGTAAACTTGTCCCATGTACGGACGGTCAACTAACCTGTCAGCTGAACGTGAAGTGATGATTGGCCATCAACATCCGATCAGAAATCGGCGCTTCTTTGTCCCCATACTGACATACTGTTTTTATTCCATGAACAAAGAACAAAATAAGTCAATTGCACGTCTCTACGAAAGCAACGTCTCAAAAACGATGCTTGGGGAACGGCTGCACCCATTGTGATTGAAAGTTCCTAATTCATTTAATTGATTTTTCTGTACTTTTTCAATTAATGCTACCTGATTAGAGCCAGAAAAGCATTTAAGACCAAGTGTTTCAAATGACCATATTCCTGTCTTCACGTAACACATGAGTGGTATTAATATGAACACTGTATTTTGAAGCATTAAGGAGATTTTAGTAGTAGCATAAGTAGTTTTAACACAATCAGATTATCTACTCTATAGGGGGTACCTAAGTATACTATCATGTATTGTTCTTGGACATAAAAAGACAAACACACACACATACAATCCCTCACACAAACATGCAGCGCACCTTTTGAACAACGGCCCACCTACAGTACCGTGTACCTGCCGTTCACCCGGACCCCCACTCCCACTCGGCAGGCAGGCAGAAATGCATGCATGCGCACGACACACACATTAATTGACTTTCCAGCTTCCTCCCAGGCAGTTTGAGTGACAGGGGCCGCCAGGGGAGATGGGTAATGATGAGGCAGCTGGCAAATAGGCTGATGGGTAATGAGGGACCCGGTGCTGGCAGCCAATGGTCAGATGCTGAATTAAACAGTGTCTACTGTGTGCTAACCATGCTACATACAGTCAATATGCTATCCATAGAATGTGACAAATTCAATGTAGGAAATTGAAACCACAACACAAAACGGTGTTACGCTGTTGTTTTATGAATGGTTAATGTGCAGGTAGGTAGGTAGGTACTTTATTTTTGTGTATATATCATCCTGCCGCTGTAAATATACGGATGATTGCAAAATATTTGTCTACTCAAACAACTAAACATTCAGCATACTGAAAAAGCCTACCAACCTGCACTTACTGCAAAATGTAGTCTGTCGCACATGAACACGAACAAACACACACACACACACACACACACACACACACACACACACACACACACACACACGCACACACACACACACACTTTCCATTCCCATCATTCCACCATGACCTTCCATCACACCATCTGGTCTTCTATCCTTCTCTCGCTCGTCACCATGTTCCACCACACTCATCCGACATCCGCCTCTTCTCTCTCAAATCTTCCTCCTCAGTAACACATTTTGTTCCCGCATACACTGTCAGCATCACAGTCTATCAATGAATATCCATTTAGTTAATTTTTTTTACTAAAAACCTTCTTTTTTTGAACCAACAAAACAGTGGAAACACATTGCTGGTATTTAAAGGCCGTTCCTTGGTGAGCGTTCTCGAGAGACTGAAATGGTGCATTGAGTCAACAACATGCAATAATAAGACTTTAAACATTAATTTGGTGTTTGAGGCTTTAAAATACCTTACATATAGGTCTGGAGCCTACACGTCTATACCTCTCACCTCTCGTTACATTTACACCTTCTTTGGCAGGACAGATTTTGAAGGGGTATCAGAGTAGCTCTACCTAAAGCCTTATAAGCTGCAATATCTCTCTTGGGCATGGGGGATTCCCCTTTAGCTGACTCGTAGACGTTCAGTATCCATAACGGGAGACTGGGATTTAGACAGGTCTACAAAAAACATTATCATTCGTAAGACTATGCACTATGATTTTTTTCTGGCCTACAAACAGTATTGCCAGCACAGATATGAGAAGACAATGGGCATTATCATTTATGATGGTGGGCCTCGGCCGTGCAGTATGACAAACGACTTGTCATGACTCATGTGTGGCTTTCTCTGTGTGAATGTACTGTTTGTGTTTGTGTGAGAGTGTCTGTGTGTGTGTGAGTGCATATGGGCATGTGTGTGCCGGTTCAAATGATAACAATGCCGCAAGCATCCCCAAGCAATGTCCCCCAAGCATCTAGCATTGTTGACAATACTCACCCAAACCTATAGTAGAAGGTTATTGGTTTTATACTGATATGGGTGTTATTACATTCACATGAAAGTGTTCAATTTTTCCAATTAAATCTCTTAATCTTGATTTTGAAGTTGAGCACATCATGCAATGACACAGAAATAAGGACATCTATACAAATACCTCCATGTAAATGTACTGGTGTGACTGTACACCTCTCTTGGTTCAGTGCAGGTGGATAATGGCTCCATGGGGTAAGGCATATTTCCCGCTTGGCTCTTCCCACCCTGGCCTCAGCCAACGCCAAAGCAGACCAATATTAGACTTTTTCATTGAGCTGAATTTTATAGTGGTGTATGGTAAGACCTTATGAGGTTCCACAAAGTGTATTTCTCCAGGCCTTGGGTAGTTAAAGAGATAAAGGGATGGTAGCTGTTCTTACCTTGAGTGGTTAGAGATAGTGGGGGACATTGTCCATTGAGGATGCCCATTAGAATGATGTAGGGTTGAGTTTTCTGCTGACAATAGCAGAGACCTTCTATTTTCTGTGTTTATTATTGGCCATTATATATATATACTGCAGCCACCATCAATGACTGACCCCTGAAAGCTTCCCACTAACCTCTAACTCCTAACTAAGGCCCTGTTTCCACAGAGCACCTATTTTTTAGTTACTACCAGTGCTTGGGCTACCGCTGGCCGTGGTTTTGTCTGTACCTGTGAAACTATTCAGACTGCATTTGAAGCATGACACCTTTTGCTTGAAGTTCTACAGCATGTTTTTCAATTCTAGTGCTCGATACGCTAAACATGAGCTCGGCGCTGTCAGCAACACACAACAGTGCATCCATTACATTGTAAACGGTGAGGGGGAAAAAAAGCTAGCACTGTAAAGAGAGGTTTTCGGGTGGATACAAAGCCTTATCACTCTCTCAGATTTACAGTACAATAAAAGAAAAGGCATATATTAGAAATGAGTAGAATTAAATCTCACTTCTTTGATATTCAATGAGAAATTGCCACTCCAGAGGACTGTTGAGTGTAAGCAGCATCGTGTCTAGTTGGCTGTCAAGTAGAGTGTTTTGATCAAGTGGGGGACAAATGGACAAATTCCATGTTTAGGGAAGCGGAGTAAGATAACAGACTTTGGTCAAGGCATGCAGGAAATTGTGTGCTTACCTGTGGATGGAAGAGCATCAGGTAACAGCCAGGCCAACAGGGACAGGAAATGAAAGACAAAATGAGAGGAGAGGAAATATATGAGCACAAAAAAAAAACATCTTTGCAAAAGTGAAAGCCCAAAAGGGTGCAAATGTGTACATTAATTCATTTATTCTTGTTGTGACAGCTTTTGGTTTAGAGAGGCAGCGGCTGTCTCTATTACCACAACACAAGGCAAAGGTGGACCTAGCCCTGATACAGGACCCTTTGGGGGTCTTTCATTGTATGGGTTTTTTACTTCTTCCAAAGGGTCCTGTCCCGCTCCACTGACCTTTTCCCCTATGAAAGTCGGCGAGTGGTGGGCACAAAAAAACCATTTCATCTCCGGTGGTTGAAGGGTAGACTGTAAGTGCTTTTCTAATAGCCTAGGTGAGTGACCTTTTATTACCTTGACAGAATCGAGTATTCTTGTAGCGACAATTAACACCTCACGGTCAATTTAAAATACGTCTGGAACAGCGGACCACCGGTGCCAGCAGCTTGCATATTGTTCGGAAGAAAAGTGCCGAAGAATTTGAGGCGCCTGTCAGCTGTCTTTGATTTCATTACAATGAAGATGATGGATTATACCTGTCTTTAACAAAGTCTGAAACTTTATTTGTCCATAGGAGATGTAGCACGTGCCCCTGCGGTGAAAGAAGACATGTGAAGGTTTATGGACATCTGTTTGGGTAAGTGGTATTCAATGTAGTTTTTTTCGTTACAGGGCTCGCCGACGTTCGTAGGGGACAAAAAGTCAATGGGGCATTCATTGTAGGACCGTTTGGGAGAAGTAAAAAACCCATACGATGAAAGACTCGCAAAGGGTCCAGAATCAGGGCTAATGTCACCTAAGTAACATCTGATACATTCCACATCACTGAGGCACCTAGCTCTCTGTGGGCATGTGCGGTGTGTGTGTGTGTGTGTGCATACTGATATAGTAGTATTGTAAGTGTAGACACCCTGCTGATCTCTCATTGGAGCGTCCTTGACTGAACCTCAAGATTGGATTCCAATAGAGAGAGAAAGAAAGAGAGAGGTGAGAGTGAGCTTGAGTTCACGATGCAAGTCACTGGTAGTCCAGTCATGTGTATAGAACTGAGCGACCAGAAACTTGTACCCATGTACGGACGGTCAACTAACTTGCCAGCTGTCAACTTTAAGTGATGATTGGCCATCGACATCCAATCAGAAATCGGCGCTTCTTTGTCCCCCTGCTGACTTTACTGTTTTTATTCCATGAACAAAGAACAAAATAAGTCGATTACACGTCTCTACAACCTTTATTTGAAAGCAACGTCTCAAAACAATGGGCTGCACCCATTGTGACTGTAAGCTCCTAATTAATTGAACTGATTTTTCTGTATTGTTTCAACTAATGCTACCTGATTAGAGCTCGCCAGCTAGATATATAAACTTATTAAGGCGACATAACGTTACGAAAGGCAAATGCAAAGCAGAAAAACTTCAAAACGACCCCAGTGCAATGCAATCGGAGCCTCTCACACCACCCACGATTGGTCAGAATTGAGTGACCCATCAACCAAGTCACTGACAGTGTGAACACCCTGAGAGGAAGAGACAAAAACACAAAGAGGAGAGAGGCTGCACAGAATAAGGGAACAGATTAAAGGGTAATTCTGGGATTTTTCAACCTGGCCTCTATGTCCACAAAAGGCCAGGTTGAAAAATCCCGGAATTACCCTTTAAACGGTGGGACAGAAAACTGCGATGACACCCTGGGCTTGATTGGCTCCTTTGATTGACTGGAGTGTGTCATAAGCTGGTAACAGCTGTTGTGTTTAAGTCCATTAGTTTTGGGGGAATAATACATCTTAAATGAATTATGTTCTGTAAATGACTTGCTGATCTCCCCCGGATTCAAGAGGAGAGGGTTGATAATCCTCTCCGCTTCTCCCTTTCCTCCCTTTTTTTCTTCCTCTCTTCCCCCTCTCTCCCTTTGTTTACACTAAGCTGTGCCTCCAGAGGAAGGATAAGAGGGTTTAGCGAGGGGTTGCTGTGTGTAATGTCACATACACACGCACGGACGCAGGCACACACACACACACACACACACACACACACACACACACATATATTAAACAGGATGAATGATTAGGATGTAACAGTTTGGGCAAAGAATAAAGGAAACAAACTAGTACTGAAAATATACTTTTGTACAGTTTTTGCACAGGTTAAATAAAGTAACCTTTAGATGTTTGACCATGAATAAAGTAACCTTTATACAGAAGGTTAATTTCCATTACCTGTCATTTACATTATACATTTCTAAAAGTCATCCCGGCCGCGCTGTGTACTGTTAGCCAAAGGAGCAAGCATCAACAATCCTCTCAGCGGTGCTCCTCCACTCTGTTTCCTCCACAGAGAAACAGTGCCACTTAACAGATAATGTCATTTCCTAGTGTCTCACATGGCTATAGATAGGCTGAGTGGTCACAGACAATTTCGTGATGGGATCACAATGTTCCTAGTTATGGTTAGACCCCACTGTGCGGCTTTTAAACCAGCATTACTCACCGCCAGTGTCAAGGTGTGTGTGTGTTTGTGTGTGTGTGTAGAGAGAGAGAGAGAGAGAGAGCATGTGTGTAGAGTGAATTATACGCATGTGGCAGGTAGAGTGAGTCAATACTGAGTTTTGTCACAATCAGCTGACAGGAAAGCCGACCAATTGGTTATTGACAAGGCTGGACTAATCAAAGGAGGCCGGACATTACCTACCAGGCCAGACAAGACGGCTTGTAAGCAGAACTTTTCGAAAGCAGTCCGTATCTCCTCCTGCTATACGTCTCTGTCTTTATATCTGTGCGCCTTGTATTCATAGCAGCCGCTGCTTATCAGTGTCTCCATCTCGGGCCTGTCTTGATGTATGCTTCCCCAGTGGAGAATAGCAGGCCAACAGACAGGCACATCGCCCGGCTGAGAGAAAAAAACAGTGCTCATTAGGGACCCTATGCAGGGCAGACCGCAGGCCACGGGACGTGACTACCGACTACCCTGGGCTGAAACACGACTTTGAACCTGAGGCACGTTTAATAGCTGTCAAAATGCGAAAATCCCCGTTCGACATCAAAAGCAAAGTCTCTTTCACCACTTCTTACTTTCCCCAGACCGCATATTTAGTCTCCTCTCAGAAGCCTATAGCGTGAGTGATTCAGACACACACCCTTTTCAAATGTTGATCGATGTCAACAATGATGAGCATTTTCTACATTTTCACCAATCAACCGATGCATGATGTAGCTGAACTGATTGATTCTATTTTTAGAGCTTCTGTTTCACACAAAGCAAGCACTGGGTCATATGAAGTGAAGGTGGGCGATCATTTGCCCACAAGGATGTCCTCAGAGGATGTGGAACACAATATGGAGCAATAGGTACAGAAAGGGTATACTGCCCCAGTGACAAAGGGTACAATGGGGAACCCTTTTTTCTGAGAGTGTAGGTAGAAGTCAAGAACCTACTGCTAGTGTTGTCCACAGTTTGTCAGGCTACCTTGGTGGAGGTGACGGGGTTGGGGTTGTGGGTGTACATCTAAGTACGCTATAGTTTGGCTGTATTTTTATTGACATTTGACCTAAGTCTCTATTCACTGTAAACTAATGAGGCTAGCCTTGCCTAACATGCTACTGCAACAGCAGAGAAGGGAAACTCTACCAAATCAGATCAAGGTGGGAGGAAGGTGGAAAATTAAGGACAAGAATGTCAACATAACAATTTGCAGAACTTTAATAATCTGATAAATTGTTGTAGAAAACTCTGTTCACAAAATTAAAATGAGATAATAGAGCAAAGCTGGAGAAAAAGTGTTTCAATTACTGCAAAGATTATTGATTGTTTGTGCCCATTGGTTGTCTACCTATAGGGGAAGAACTATGGGAAGGTGTTGATACTTATGTTTTGAAATACTGGCCTCTAATACTGAGTGAAAATGTGACATTGATTAAATAATGATTCCTATATTGATGTTTCACAACAGCTGTTGTGTTTGCTCATCAAGCCTAAGTGGAAGTTTGGTATTAAGTGTAATCAATATCTTCTTAATTACAAATCAACCGGGAGACAGCTGTTACTCACTTAAAAGGCAAATAGCATATAACCACCAGATGTTTGACTGTGTATGTGCGTTTGTGTGTGTGCCTGTGCAATTTTAGTTGTGAGGCAATAAATACAATAATACTTTTTTTTGTTTTCTAGCAAATTTGTAACAACAGGAAGTAAAACTGAACACTAGTAATAAACAGGCTATATATTCCAGAGATGAGTCCTGTTGAGGTTTAGCAGGCAAGAAAATGAAAATGTTGTAAATAAGTGAAATATTGCGTTAAATTGTTTTTCTGCTCACATGTTCAGTGCAGTCAGGTACGTAGTGTCTGGCCATGGCTGGCCATGGGTAATGAAAAAACAAGTGGGATTTTTCATCTAATTACAAATGTTTTTCATTGATCTAACTCATTGAGTCACTTCCAAACAATAAATCACATTTACACACAGTACATGACTAAAGGCTTAATCAGTTCCTCTCTGGATTTCCATTTTGAGTTGCTCAGGACATATAAGCTATTTTTCTATGAAAGTTGCTCTAATTCTACCAACACATTTACAGAGTACAGGGTACAGTAAATTAAACTTTATTCTCAACTTCAATCTGGCTAATCAGTTTATTTGTTTTTTTCTTCTAAGCTGATTCAGAATCTAACTGCCTCTCTTCAGCACAATTAGCGAGCAATGTATTAGCTAATAATTTAACATTTGTCTAATTATTTGATGACATTCTTCATGCATCACCTCTACTATCATAAAAACAACAATTTAATAGATTCCCTTTTCTAAGTGTTGTTATCAAAAGGCTAATTTGGAGTTAATGACAGCTAAGGAAATTAAAACAAATTAAAATCATCGTGTCCAGATGCTTCTGCTCAACTGAATGAGCCCCAAATTTGTCATTTTATACAAACGTGGACTCATTTGCGCAGACACAGACACTGAAACACACACATACACACACACACCAATACGCACAGACACACGATACACACATGCACACACTCGCATGCAGAACACACGCACATACAATACAATACACACACAGCTGGATGAAAGCTTGATAATTGTGTAGTTTCCGCATCAGTCCTAAAAATAAGACCAATGTTGTGCAGGAAGATTTCCATGGAAGAAATCAGATATATTTGATATAATTGTTTAGAATCTGATTGGATCTTTTACTAATAAATCACATTTCCTCAAGAACAGTGTTACCAACTGTTTCCTATGTAAAGTAGAGTACAGTTTTGTTGTCAACACATTAACATTGTTCCTCATAATCACAGAAAGTTGCTAGATATGTCACTAGTCACGTTTGATAAATAAAGTTGCCAGGGACATCTGAAAAGTTGTTAATTCTAGTGACCAATTCGCCAAGTTGGCAGCGGTGCTTGAGAATGTGAGAAAGAAAGTTTCTTGTGCTGTTGCATTTATTGCTTTTATTGACACGTCTTCATTGCTCCATTGTGTAACATTTTCATGAATAAATATTGCCTTATTTTCTATCTAAGTGTGTTTGAGCTGAATAGAAGATCCACCCATTAGTGATGCATGAGACCCACCTTGTTTTGGCCCTTTCCAGCCCCTGTGGTCGGGCAGGACACAGTGGCAGGAAAATCTTGTTGCTCAAGGAAGCGGTGCGTTTTATATTTTAGGAAAACAAGGAAGAGAACTACGCTGCGTTCTGCGGGCTATTTTGGATTGTAGTAGGTGTAGTGTAGCATGGCAAATGCAGCTCTGCAGAGATTGGCTTCAATGCTTCCGCCTTCAGCCATCCAGTAAAAAGAATTAGGTCTTTGGAAAGTCTCCAAGCAAAACAGGAGAGTGATAAGCAGTGCAATGAAATAAGAATGAATATCGGCGGATATCTCAAGGAGCGGCAAGGCATGAGAACCTGATTTAGCAGAAGAGACAACTTATTTTCTCACGGACAGGTAAAAAAGGTTAAAAAAAAAAAAAATTTTTGACTGCTATCAATCATTATTAGCAGTGTGAATATTGGCTGTAGCTACTTCAGCGCAGTTACCGTATGGCTAAATTGTTCGCCTGGCAGCAGGAGACACTGCTGTGTTGTTCGTTTCTGTATGTGTTCAGCATCTCCCCATATGGCAAGGTTGAGCTGCTAGACACGGAGACTTGCATGCAGAAAACAACAAGTCAATGTGATGGTACCGGCCTCTTCATTAACGGTAGCCTGGGCAAACACTAGTTAGCATTTAGGCCTGCATCTCACAACACTTGTAAACTCTCCATAGCCGCCCAGCAACTGCACATACAGAAATCTTTTGAACCATCTCTCTACTTGGATTCAGATGCTGCAAAACAAGTGCTATTTTAGTCCATATGGGCACTTAGTATGTGGAGCTATCTAACAGGAGGATGTGTGTTTGTAAGGTAGCATGTGATTACATTTGTTATCTAAAAAATAAATGATGCAAGGTCTTAATGTTTTTGCATATGTCCTGATTACAAGGAGATGAAGCACAATTTGTGTGGTGTTGAGTGAGGCCTGGCAGACGTACCAGAGGGATGGATACATTTCTAAGATTTTTTTTGTAAATAGTAAAATGCGATTATTTGGAGTGTTAAAGTGCCTTTCTAATTAAAGTGTGTTATAACTATTAGTTATTAGTATACTAGTTATTTTTTTAATTATACACACAACAGACATCAAACAGAAATGTTTCTGCACAAAGAAAATAATTTACAATAGAAACACCAACCAAATTAATCAATGAAATCCTTGAGGCTTGAGGTATAGGTGCAGTGAAAAATAGCTGAGGTTTCAGTTATTTTAATTTTATGCACAATTTCCTCTAAAACATATGAAACTGGTAGAGATATGAGATATGTGTTAACATTGTTAGCCTAGGATTGATAGCTAGCTTTCCTGAGAAATGCATTCATTGTCATGCCAGCCACTCATTTCTAATTTTAGTAAGAAAGCTATTTTGGTATTTTATTTGTAGCAGTATCATTGTATGACCATACAATGACCATAAGTGGCATACTTGACATTTACCTTAATTTCTATGACTGGTGGCGGTGGGGTGGTGCACTCATGGCCACAGGCACCACCGAACTGAAAAACAACTTTAAATATGGGTTTAAAAAAGTGTTTAAATTAGTAAATTATGGAATGTGTTGCTTTGAAAGACATTAGGTCCCCCCATGTTTCAGCAAGTCAGTCCAGTTTTGGACACTACATACACTAGAGATATACACTAGAAACAATCAAGAGTTCAGGTAATGACAAAATCAATATCTTATTAAATTATGACCTAATGTTTTTGCAAAATAATATTTAGAGCTCGACTTTCGGCATGAGACAGAGCATCATGAAGACATAAAACAAGCCTGCACCAAGCAAAACTCTTGAATCAGATGGCTTTGTGTGCCGTGCATAGCTACAGTTGGTAATAAAAACCAAACTCATCATACTACTTTATTTATGAATGGAAAATGTTACACTTGACGGGGAAATTTGAATCAGAACAGATTGCAGGCAGCAAAACACTTTTGATTATAAGTGAAGTATTCTGTTTGGCAGTGGTGATGCAGTATTTAAAATAGTCATGTTGTTAGCTCAGTTAGCTAGGCTGGCCGCAATGCCTGGGGCAATGTATGACACCAGCTGAACATATATATTCAGAAAATGAAAGAGATCAAGTCCCCATTCATTCACTTTATTGCCACTCTTGGAATGCCTATCAAATGCACAGCTGGAACTAACTTATAATGATCCTGCAACTTTCAATGTGGCAGCAATAAAACAAGGAAGTAAATGTCACTGAGAATTTCCAGCCAGGGGATCAATAAAGTATCGATCTATCGATCTATCTATCTATCTATCTATCTAGTAAAAACACAGGCAAAAATGAAAGTGATGTGTGTCAAATCAAGTAGCCTGCCTAAATGTAAACATTGTCTACATCACAAACACTCTAATTGGCTCTTATGACCCATTAAGAAATCTGTAATGGACAATTAAACAGTTGTAATTCTATTGTGTAGCCTGCTAATTCTCTGTAATAGCAGCTTTAATCTCTGTATTCAATTAGCTAGCTAGTGTTGGGAACAGGCCATTTAATAATATTGAATAATATTGTGGCAGGGCTGCATGTGTCTGAAGCCCTGGTGAAATTGGAGCAGTATTTTCTGAGGAGAGTGGCAGGAGCTACAGAGAGTCTTGACAACACACTGTCTCTCAAAGATCAATAATTCTCATGTCTTACCAAAGAGCAAAACAAGTCACGATAAGGAGTTGCTTTTTATACCTAAATTAAAGGAGTCAACATGTGCGACGCTGTATCGGCAACAAATTGTGCTTCCTTGCCAACAAATACTCGTTGAACACTTTTTCATTCTTGGACTAGGGTTCGGTGTACAGATGGAGTGGCTGTTGGATTCTCATTCATTCATTTTGCAGTGACTTTCAAGGGACTATGACTGCCAATTATCCATCCAAGGGAATCAATTAATAAATTAAAGAGTTGTTGTTCTAAAAATACAATTTGGTGTGAGAATGAAATGGTCCATAGTATATTTCAGTTCTCAAGTGTTAACAAGTGTTATGAGATGCAGTCTGTGTGCAAGACTCGTACACACACAAAGACACACGCCACTTTTGAGGTCTAAGATGACGGAAATCAATTTGAATTTTGACAGCGTTATTCTTTTGTTGCGCCTGCTGCGGCTGTATCCGTTGATTCACCTCAGTTAACTACTCCTAATGGATAATGGCTTGAATGAGTCCATTAATCCTCTGATTCATGTCCTTCTGTCTGGCAGCATCAAATCCGGCATCATTACCTCCCATTACAGCCAATACTGACATTAGTAGCTGGTATACAGCAGCAATCTAATCACATTAAGAGTTTATGTAATTACAACCATAAAATACTTGAACAAATGGATGCTGTAGAAAACACGATTTGGGAGGATAAAGACTATTTGCTGGGACTTTCATGTTTCACTTTGTTATGTTTATGGTATAAGCTGAATACGTGGAATTTGGCAAACGTAAAATTTACAATTTACAAAAAGAACCTGCTCTGAAAAAAAGCCTCTAGTGCTGTTTAGCCTTGCTGCTCTGTATGATGCATGAGGTTTAACAGGGACGGCCACAAAATCTTTTGGATTGAAGAATATAGAGGAAATCACTAAACCACGGCAAATGTTACAGCTACAGCCTGACTGGGAATTGATCTCTCACTAGTTTGTTACCTGTTTGTCTAAGAAGAAATACAGTAAACCTATTTATTCTACCTGCAGCTCACATTGTTATACTTTTTTTTTTTTTTAAGTTTTGCCATTTTGATTTCATAAGTACCCTTTCTCCTTCCGTCTGTGAAGATATTTTATTGATGTTCTTTGGCTTGAGTTGCTTCATTTGTTTTTGAGTCAGTGAGCAAATGTAAAAGGAGAGGTGAGGCAGGAAAAAACTCCATACAAGACGATATTAATAACCTGTAGAGAAAGCACAATAAATAGCTTACAGTAGAATTGAAACATGAAACATGAAACATGTTAACAGTTTGAAACATGAAGATCTTCAGTTAAATCTGAGCTTCTCCTCTATGTCAAAATATACATTTCAAATATCATAATGTTTTTATTCAGGAATTATTTAACTTTGTTTGCTTTTATTGTTCGTCTTTGCTAGGCTAGTTTTGGTAAACATTACAGGCCCTATGTTTGTGAATGTATAGGGGTAGTGGGGTTTTTGCTAAAAAAAAACTTAAAAAAAAACTTTTGCCTAAAAAAATAACTTGTCAATAATTTGTCAATGCTGGTCAAGTTTCACACAACTTCTGAGAAAGAGCCTGTGGCAGACTGGGGGTTGTGGTTGGGCTGTTGGCTGGGTGCAGGGGGCGGAGTCAGGGGGATTCGCCGTGCCCCGACACCGGCCGCGGCGGATCAGGACTGAGCTGATGCGTGTGTGTATATGTTTTGCAGTGAGCAGGAACAGGAGAAAAGAGAGACCAGGAGACACTGAGGAGAGCTGTGAGTGGACCAGGATGGAGAAGTCCTATTGTGTGTGTGTGTGTGTGTGTGTATGTATTTTTGTGTCAAGGGCTGTAATAAACCCGGCGTGCCGACCAACCCAAACTCTCTGAACTCCCTCTCATCTCTGCCTGTTGCGACCTGGTGGTAGCAAGTTGGCTACAGACCCACACCTCCAAGTTCATGTTTATATTTAATTGATAAGTCACAATTATCAAGCCACAATTCTGTGTGATTTTCCCAAAATAAGGCTCCACTTTGCCAGACAGACAAGCGGCACTTTCAGCCAAAGCTCTGATACAATCATTCATGTGGGACTTCAGCAGAGAATAAAGGTACACTAGTGTGTTTGTTGTGCCATTTGTTTTGGACCGCTTCTTTCTCGCTCATCATTGGGGAAGAATGTGCAGAAAGTAAGGTACAAGTGTGCACACAAACACAGGCATATCTGCCTGTAAGCTGGAAATAGGTATGCTGTGCTTTCGATTTTCCCAGCATGACCTGCATTTATCTCAGCAGGTACATTACATTCAAGTGCACTTTGCTACTACGAAGATAGGAGCAAACTGACACGTGTGTTCACACAGACATATACAGTATATGCAGAGATGTGCATGCAGGCGTGCGCGCACACAAACACACACACACACACACGTGCACGCACAAGCACATTTAGCCTCATTTCATTTCCCCTTTCATATCCATTGTGTATGAACATTTCTTTAGGAAACAAATAACTTATAAATACCTTAAAAACAAATTGAAACAATTTTGATTTCAGGTTTGTAATAGGTGCTAGTTTCCTTTGTGATTACGGGCTGAAAGGTAGTAATTAGTGTCTGTGGTTTTGTCAGGGTACACAGGATGGGGTTGGCGAAATTACATATTTAGACTCAACAGGGAACCCCACAAAACATTACATTTTGTATTTTTCTCAAAATGAGTAAACAGGAAGATATGCAATCGTAACAGCAGATGTAGATACAGCAGCAACTTGTAATATATATATATATATATATATATATATATATATATATACAGACGGGTGACACATTAAAGGAAAAACCTGAATAAATGAAACATAACGAATGCAGATGCTTCCATACAGGTGCACTGCATCATACAGTTAAGCAATTCACATCCTATCATGCTCTGTGGCAACTGGCTGGTGTTTCAATAGGAACAGTGACTCAAGTGACATCTGCATTTAGACCTATGGGAAAGACATCAGTAAACAGGGTCAGTGCACGTGCATTGTGGTGGAAAGTGCACGTTTGATGCATGTGATGCTCGTACATTAGTGCGATATGTAAGGAAAAATTAAGGAGCAACTCTTCCTCAGTTGACTGAGAATGTCAATACATGATGTGATCAGACTGTCAGCAAGAACAACTACAAAGAGAGAGATATTATAACAGGGTTGCAGTGCATACCACCACTCCACCACCATCATCAAAACACCAAATGAGGGACTATCTTGTGGAAGAACGGTCCTCCATCCCTCCAGGTGAGTTCCAGGGACTTGGAGAATCTATGCCAAGGTGCATTGAAGCTGTTCTGGTGGCTCGTGGTGGCCCAACACCTTAGTAAGACAGTTCATGTTGGTTTTTCCTTTAATTTGTCACCCGTCTGTATATCACATTGGGCGACTGCCCGAATCCACTGCTGTTGGAGATGCACATTTTTTTGCCAACTTCGATTACCTTGATATTTTGGATTTAAAATGTAGCCCAGTGCAAGACACACATGGATTCAGACAGCACTTGACAAGCATAGATAGCTGCCTTGACAAAAGAAGACCCTGCCACAGCTGTAAATCCCTGCTAGTGTGTTAGCATGCGTGTGGTAAACTAATTCACCGTAGAGGTTAGTGACTAGCTTGCTTGCTTTGATTATGGTAGCCGCAAGAGTTGAAGTTGTAAAAATCTATCTATCTATCTATCTATCTATCTATCTATCTATCTATCTATCTATCTATCTATCTTTCTTCAGTATCAGATGGGAAGGGTGATTTGAAGAGACAACTGGCTTGTATCCATGACGACGTTGAGAATGATGATGGTGACCGGATTGGTGCTTGGACATTCACCAAGCATTCTTATTGTGTTTATTCTGTGTATTTTCTTTATATCCCATTTTGTTATCGACATTTGATCTTTGTTTGCCCACGGGACAGAGGAAGAGGGGTCGATTTCATTTTGTTCTCATTTCATTAACTGCTTTCATTTTTTGCGTTTCATAATGTGGGCGTTTGTGAGGCCCTTTGAGACCGTAATGGTGATTAAAGGCCATATAAATAAACTTGACTTGACTTGTAATTGGATGACTCGCCAGTTGGTTCATTATCTTTCATCATGTAATCTTTAAATATTACGGTACATGCAATGATCTGCACGCTGTTGATACTGCAGCCAGGTGTATACGTGTACATCTCCTGCACTGAAGCACGCCTTGGGGTTACATGGTTTTGACATTAGCGCACACTTAAAGACATCAAGAGTAGGCATGCATGTACATACATAGACAGACACACAGGCACACACAAGCAAATAATCACTGACTCTGAGTTTCTGCACGCAAAACAAACTTATTAGCGCATGAGCAGAGTGACTGGAGATCTCGTCTGGAGTTTGTTTTTTTTCTTCTGTCTCGTATGCATATTTGCTGCTACAGTATCCGCAGCCTCCCGGCCCCGGGGTGGTGTTGATGTGACGATAGGCCCGAGATAGTGCGAGGCTGTGTGACAGCTGCTGGAGAGTGACTCAGCAAGAGTTTAATGAAGGGAGAAAGAATAGAGCGATACACTGCTAAACTTGCAAAGCCACCGTGACCTGCATTCACCTCTGTTTGTGTGTCGATGTATGAAATCGTGTGTGTGTGTGTGTGTGTGTGTGAGAGACAGTGTGTGAAAGAGAGACAAAGAAACAGGAAGAAAGCGAGCAGCCCTGCCTGCAGTCCATTATCAGGTTCATTATACCTCCTACCATTCTCATGTCTTCGTACCCTTTCCTCCAACCACACTCTGAGGTGCTTTCACCCACATCCTCTCCCTCTTTTACCCCATTCATAGTGCTTTCCCCTTTCCATTTTGTGCATCCACAACCCTTCCTCCCTTCCAACACCCCCCCCCCACACACCCCCTCTCTCTTCCTCTGACAAGACAAGCATCTCAGTGCCTTGTCTGTTCAATATTTCAGCACCGGTAGAAGGATGATTTATTTACCATGCCTGAGACACCTGTGGTGACTCACTCACAACAGAGAGGCAGCGCACAATACAGTGGTTTGGGAGCAAGAGGTCAAGAGGTCACAGCTGGGGGATCCAAAGTCAGGGAAGACACCCGTCGTGATTCTAGGGGGTGGTGTGTGTGTGTGTGTCATGAGTCATAGCAAAACACATAGGTGAATGGGAAAAGCTGTATCTGTCAGCCAGGATGAAAATGGGAAATGAGAAGTCCCTCTGTTGAGTACAGACTATGGAGATATATGTGTGAGCTGACGTTTACGTAGAAAAATCAGCAGCAGCTACATCTGTGACAGGTGGTGTGGCATCACTTCTCATTATGGTGTTTCTTCTCTCGGTAAAGTAGGCAATGGATTGGGCAGGCATACCAATATTTCCATTATCAAGACAGACACACACACGTCTTGTAGTGAGTTAAGAATTACCAGTTGAAGTAAAGTGTTCAGGGTCAGACAGACACAGAAATGCACGGTAATTGGCAGCATTCAAATGGCACCTTTCTCAGGAAAGGAAGAATGGCTTTATTATATTCCATGAAAACACCACATCTGTTGCTATAGTTACCGCAACACGGAGAACACTAACCCGGCAGCTGTGAAAAGAGGCTTTAATTTGCATTTCACAGACATAGACACAGACACAAAGTTTATCAAAACAATGAATGAGGCAACAAATCAAATGGGATACATCGCATTGAATTTTCATTTTGTGTACGGAAGCTGGAGCAGCATCCGCAGGGTGAGGGTTAGGGGGAAGCAAGAGAGAGAGAGAATCAATGACAACTGCTGTGGGTGTGGGGGACCAGGTGGAGTCGCATCTGGAACTGGCCTATTATTCCCACGTCTCGTCTATAATGACGGTGTTGTCTTCAGATTCAGATTGAGTACTCACTTTAAATCCTTGAGCTTAGTAAAATTTCATTTATCTTAGCCACTTAAAAAGCAGAGTGTAGGTTGTTTGTAGAGGGAAATTTTTAATCAAACGGACCATGCGATACATCAACTGAAAGCGTGTGTGTAGAGCGTGTAAAGGATTTTTTGCTAACTATCATACAGCAAAAACGATCCCCTCTTTTGTAACGGGAGCGCTAACAAAACAGGCCAACTCACAATGGTGACTCCTTACATTTTGTTTATCCTAGCAGTCTGAAGACAAAACTAATCAAGGTCAAATTAGTGTCAAAATGACGGCAGGGGTCCAATGGAGCTAACCAGTATGAGTTTGTAATCCCACAAACGTTCCAACATTGGAAAAGACCAAGTTGACCGGCTTTGTAGCCAAGAAAACGATGTATAGTTTGTTATGGTTCCGTGAAAGGGCTAGCTTTGCAGCTCTGGCGTAACAGATGCATGCGTTATGCTAGCACTGCATCCTGGGATTGGTCTATATCCTGTTTTGCCGGTGCATTATTGGGGTTTATGTAGTTCGTCTAAGGGGCTTGCCTTGAGCAAGTCTGGTGATAAAGTACTTGTCAGCAACTATGATCAATAAGTCTGACATTTTGTGTGATCCTTCTGATTTGTCATCTTTTTTGGCAATCTCAGGGTATGAGTTGGTAGGGACTATGGAAAAAAGGTACATGGCACTTCAATTTCTAGGAAGCAGCTGATTAACAAGCAGAGAACAGATGCATGACTCTCCATGCTGTTTACTGAGATACCAGATGAGGACCTTGCTGAAGTACCTGAGTTGATTTGATAATGGTGACTTTCTGATGAGATAATAGTTATTTTGCCAAGCTCAGTGTATCTCATATTGCCATTCCAGTGACTCACAATACGGAGAGACGTAGAAGACATTGCATTAACCAGTAATTGCCAGCTTTCATGACAAATGATGAGTTCATAAAATGAAAGTGCCCCAGATATGTTGTCCAGAAGAAGAAAATGATTGGCCCCTATAGTTGGATATTTCCTCTGTAAATGGCACCCTGACACTCATCATTGGACGATAAATGGAGTCCAACAAAATCAGGACTATTTAGACTTAACATCAGCTCTCAGGTTGCTACACAGCCTGGAGTGCATATTCCTTCCATAAGCTATGGGTGAGCATGACGGTCTGAACATGTGCTTGCACCTTATATCTTTGGAAAACAATCTTGGAAAAGCAAGTTGCCAATTATTCAATATTTCTCTGTAATTGCACTTTCCAATCTATAGCACCTTTAACTGACTTCAAGTAGGGAAATGAGCTACTGTACATTTGCTCATGTCTTTCTCCATTTCCTCAGTTCGGTTTGTTTCCGGAGACATGCCTATTTTGTGATTTTGTTAGAAAAGAAATATTAATATAAACTATCAGGTAATGCTTATTTCAAACACAAAAGTAATTTAGTTTGATTGCAGATTGATCGTGAATTTATGAAAAACGTAATTAGGTTTGCAATCTTTGGTTACAGTTTGCCTCAGTTTAGAGAGTTGCTGCTGGAGAGATGGCAATTTTTTTTTTTTTTTTTAATTCAGTGTTTTCTCCAAAGGTTTGCTTTCTGTTTATCTGTCTCACTCTGAACCAAAGTACACCCATATATAGCAGATGGTGTGCAGAAACATATTTCCCCTTTTTGTTTGTATTATTTGGAAGCTAAGTCAAGTCAAGTCAAATTTATTCATAGAGTACAACACAGTTTGCACTAAACTGATACAAAGACAGACAGAATAAAGACAGAATACAGCACACATAAAAAAAAACAGACTTCCAAAAGTTCAAATAGCAGAAAAATTGACACAATTGAGAAAAGAGGAAGTTTTCAGTTGCGATTTAAAAGGCTTCAATTGATTTGGCAGATCTGATGCTTTGAGGAAGGCTGGTCCATAGTTTTGGGACAGTCACAGAAAAAGCACGATCACCTCTAGTTTTACATTTAGTGTGCGGGACAGACAAAAGACCTTGGCGAGTGGAGCTGATCATTTCTGGAATATAGAGGGGAGCCAGACCATGTATGGCTTTGTACACACACAGTAAGCTCTTGAAATCAACTCGGAATGAGGAGCCAGTGCAAATAGGCCAGTGCCGGTGTGATATGATCCTTTTTCTTGGATCAAGTTAAGAGCCCGGAGGCTGCACTCTTGAGTGATTGGTATTGACTGATGCCGGACTACAGTGAATTACATAAATCTAAATGGGATATGATAAAAGCATGGCCGACTTGCTCGAGCTTGGAAAAGCACAAGAAGGACCTGAATTCAGACAGGATTTTTAGTTGGTACAAGCTGGAATTGGTGACAGAGTTTACCTGTTTGTCAAATTTCTGGGTATGATCAAAGATTCTTTTACACCACAGGAAATGGGAGCAGTGGAAGAAAAGGAACTTAATATTGCTGCGGAACAAGTTGCTTTATAAGATAAGAGCGAAACCACTCGAGGGCTGAGCCTTTAACACTGCTGCACTGTTCGAGTGACTCTTCTATTCCCTTATTCAGGTACATTTGTTTTGTTTTGGCATTTATAGGCAAGGCTGGCCTCTATTCCCACAAGGATTTTACAGAACCTTGTTTATATCCCTTGACCAGACCTATAAAATTTGTCCCTCCTCATTCCCTACATGAAACCTTGAGTATGGCTCCCTGCCTAGAATGATCTTTAAATACTGGTTAGCAAGACCCTCTTAGCCCCCCTTCAGAGACAAGGGGCACTGAGAAGTGATGAAAAATCAAAGCTTTATCATGAGTCAATAAGGGCTGGTCCCTTCAGAGATCAGGACGTGATAGGTCAGCTGGTATACGTAGGGAGGAAAGCTCATTTGGTGTGGGAGCCCAACAAGACCATTCTTTTCAAGCTCACGTCTGGGTATCAAGGCCTCGCACCTCTTCTCCCAGTCAGACACACTCCGCCAGCTAATTACTGAACCTATTGAGCTGAATGAGAGGGAAGGACAAAACCTTGTCTTGTCTGGCTTAAGATATAGACAAGCCGCCATCGCTTAACATGCCCTCAGGGGCCGAAATCACAAAGCAGATATGGAAGGAAAAGTTTGCTAAGTGTATGGTACTTCAAAGTGAGCTACAATATTTTTCACATTTGTTTGGGAACCATTAAAATCATTCGTTAAATCAAGAAATCATATACAGTACAGTGCCCTGCTATTATATGACCAGGAGCCAAATTTATAAACCACGCCACTTTCCACACAATGGGCCTTTTGCAGGCCTCAGTCACCCAGCCCACAGGCTGTTCGCTCTGCTACCGTCGGGCAAACACTTTATACATAACCTTTATTATATATTTATTTTTGTTATTATTGTACTTAATTTGATTCTAGTGTCTTTTGCACTGTAGGGCTTGTAAGTGAACATCTCACTAGAACACACCTGCTGTATCCACTACATGTGACAAATAAATGTGACTTAAATATTGTATGTATATAAAAGAAATAACCCATTTAACATTTGTGTGCAATGTTTTAGGACATAGAAATGTACTGCTAAAAAGTCAACTGATAATATACTTCAGGATTTGTCATTGTAGATTCAGGTACTCAGCGGAATGACAACTGATTTTGATTGCATTCATCTAAACAGACAGAAATGTCATGCCAACATCAGTTAATCTCAACCTCAACCTAAATGTGAAAATTGTACCATATAATGATCCAGTTAGGCTGGCAGAGTCCTGCAGCCTATAAAAAGAGGTTCACCTGAAGTTTAGTTCCTTGCTTACATCAACATGTAAATAAAAAGAGAAGAGCAATATTTTCCAAACAGGAAACCCAGTGTTAAAAATAGATTAATATAGTGTTGGAGAACAGACATAGTCCTAGATCTGGGGCCATATCTCACGACCAGGTCATTGCAAATGATCAAGAGATTTCACGTACTATGAGTTGCGACACGTTTTGGGAAACCCACCCCAGGCTAGTTTTATACATTTGGCTGCAGGTCTCTTCTGCAATCACTGATCTCAAAAAGTCAATTTATTTGCGAACATGCATTTGAAATATGACTGGAAATGATGACTAATGTGGAAGGTCTTTGTACTTGTGCTGTGTGCAGTTGGAGTAAAATAAATAGGCTATTTAATTGTTTCTGCAACAAAATACATAATATTAAGATACGTATCACTAGCGTATAAAATCGGGGAGTGATCTTTTCCTATTAAATATCCATTTTATAGCGCGTTAATAAACAGTGAGTCCAGCTCCAGTGTGGAATGAGAAGCAAAGTGGAACAAAGGCTGCTAGTGAGATCAAAGAGGAGAGTCGGTTCCTCCCAGCCTGATTCATTCATGACACCCAACAGTCTATGTGTGATATCACTTTCAAAGAGCTAGCCACATGTCACAAATTAGCTAGTGACATGCTTCAAATTAGCCTTTGTTTTCCATTGAACCACACTGACTCTGAGTAATTGGGAGACTATGATGCAGGACCAGGGAAGATGAGATGAGTGTGTGGCAAATACTGTGTGTGTGTGTGTGTGTGCGTGTGCGTGTGAGAGAGAGAGAGAGAGAGAATGAGTTAGCATGGAGCATTGGGCAATTTTTCAGCTAATAACACAAGCACAAAAAAAACATATTATAGAAAGAATTTAGTGATATAACCTTTGTAGATAAGTGAGAGATAATAGATAGGTGGAGCCTTAACCAAATGTTTCATTTCATTAATTGTTATAAATGCAATTAATACCATAGAATGCCGACACAAATCCAGCACAGTGTATACTGTATTCATGGCCATATTAGCCCATTACAACTAGCTAAACTCAAAGCAATGGTAACGGCTGGAGTCAATATTACCATGTGATAATTGGCAGGCTTGACTGACACTCCTTCCAGTGTGTGACGGCCCTACTGATTGCCTGGTTCTCTCTTTGTTTCTCCACATGTTGCTGAGTCATCCACCCAAAAGAGGAACTGAAGTTTGAGGGACCCTTTTGTGCTGAAAACAGGAAGTGGAAGAGACAAACTTCCTGTGCTGGGCGGGGGAACTCTAAACAAAAGACTTTCTTGAAGAATGGCAGCATGTTGATATTCCCTTTGGATGAATGAGTCCTAAAACCAGGAAATGAGCATAGCATTAGCATTTTTGCACTTCCGGTTCCCTCTTCTCGAAGTCTATAGGTTTTCTGAATGGGTTTTTGGTTAGATGCCACACAAGCTTAAGAGGTTTTCACGTTTTGTTCTACGACATAAAATACGTCAGTAAATACCCCACTTGTGACTTTTGGGGCTTTTACGTGTCTTAGAAAAGGCAGTTGCTAACAAGTGGCTAAATGAGGCTACAGAGGTTGTCGGGGAACGTTAGCTTTTTACTTCTGGTCATTTACGCTTCAAAAATCATAAAAGTGGTGTTCAAGGGCTCAAATTTAGTATTTCTTTTGATGTCCTTTATCTTGGCTTATGTGTTAAACATTTGCAACTTTAATTTTTCTATTTTGATTGAACATTTGATTTGGTGAAATAAAGTCTTAACTATCTAAAAATGATCCTTGTGTCCCTGCCTTTACTGCTGGGTTGACACAGTGTGTATATATATATATATATTTCTCAAATCAAAACATCCGCTTCTGTGTGATGCCATCTTTGTTCTGCTCCGTTCTCATGTATCCTTTTGTTACTTTGTTCTCCCACTTGCATTTTCATCTGTAAGATCCCCCTCTCTGCTGTCTTGTTTCACTCCAAAGCAGACATTGGAAAGCATGGCACAAACCTTGAGGTGTTATTACTTAAAAAGGAATTCACACACCACCGCACAAATGCACAACAAATCGCACAGGCCAGCTCCTCGTGAACTACACTCCAAAGGGCAGAGACAAAAATTCAAACAGCACAACAAAGACAAATGGCATGTGCATCCAGACGTGCATGTGCCGAGGATGCAATGACAATCCTGTAGTGATGGTTCATCCAGCTGAAGCGTGAGGTGTTGCTATCCGTACTATCCATACTTATTGTGACCTAAAATTAGTATGTAGGTGTACGACAAAGTGCCTGGTGATGATGAACGTTCAAAGTCAAGCACTACACATATAAGTACATTTCACTAATATTATCTTGTATGTCATCGATTACACTTAACATCATTTAGTGACTAGCTAGCTTGCTTTCATTATGGTAGCCGCAAGTGTTGAGGATGTAAAATCTTTTAAGAAAGTATGTTTTTTGTGTTTGAGACAAGAAACCGTCAAAGTTTCACCAAATGGGTTTATTTTCCAGTGCTACTACAGAGATTGACTGTAAGTAATGATTCCTACAATTTCTACAACAGCATTACTGACTGATCACCATTCAATAAGTAGTCAGATAGCCACTTGACTGACGAGTTGAGGAGTGACCTCTAACGACTAACAGATCTGCTGTATTTACTGTGTATTTACCGCAGCATGAGACTTATGTGTAGCAGTGGCAAATGTGTCGCTGGGGTTAACCAGACGACGTGCTAGTAAACGAGGAAAAGAGGAACAATTATTTAATTAGGAACTGATAGCAATGACACGCCAAATGTGTTGTTTGCTAATATGTACAACTTAGGCTAATAAAATGTAGCCCAAAAAAAAACTATAGCTTTAACAAATATACCAAATATTTAATTTGCCATAGAACGAGAATGGCTCAGCCGCCACTAGGCACACCTCTTCTTGTTAACCCTGACTAGACAGGGCTACATTCACACCTGCTTAATACTCATAGGGCCGGATCTACTAAAGGTTTGCGTGTGTAAAAATGTGTGCAAACTCATAGCACGCACAAATAAATGTACAAACTGATCTACTAACAGCGCGCACTGAGGACTGCGTCTTGCAAATGTGCAAAATAACACGCCTTATCCAGTTAATACTTTTGCCTCAATGAATATGCAAGATGGGGCGTTTACACGCTATTTAGCAAAATACTGGGAGGAGAAAATGTAAATAGATTAATGTAGCACACGCACTGTGATCTATCAAACCTGAACGCAATTTCGTTGATGGAGACTGCGTCTGTATTTAATACGTTTCAAAAGAAGGTGCAAACGCCCTGCATGCGTAATTGTGCACAAATGACTGCCATTATTGTAGCGAGAAGGAGACATAGAAACTGCACTTGAACTGCACTTGTTGCTCAATGTTAGTTAGAGGCATCTCTTCCACCGTGCCCCCACCTGTTTTCTTTGCTGAGGTTTTATTATAAGCCAATTTTTCTTTTGTTCTTCGTCTTATATCTTGCCATCTTCTCTTAATTTCATCCGTTGTTCTTCTTGTTTTACCAACGGCATTTACTTTCTCACAGATGATCTCCCAAATAGTGTTCTTTTTTGTCATATTCAGATTTTTTTGCTGTAGCTCATCCAAATGTTTATTTGCCTCTTCCACTAACACCTCTAATTCTATAGGCGCAAATTTCATTTTGCGCTTGCGGTTCTGTTGCCCATCCAAACTCTCCATGGTGCAAAACATTAAACACGCAAAACCCTCATTTAAATACTGCTGTCTCCACCACGTTTGCACCTGTTGTCATTTACGCACGCATTCTTAGTAAATCACCCGCAAAACGCCCATCAACCACACGCGCAAACTTTTAGAATGCACACGCAAATTAGTACCCTTTATTTGGGATCTTAGTAGATCCGCCCCATAATATACTATACTAAGAATGGGCAGTTTGAACCTAAGTACTAAAATACAGTATATGCTCATCCAGACTGTACAATTAATCTGTGCACTGGTTGGCTGTCAAATGCATTGATCAGTATAGGACAGCACCCAACCAAATTAACCATGACATTTATTTTATTTAATAAACAAAAACAACAAAGAAACTAAAAAAAAAAGAAAATCTGTCATCAGTTCCTCTGTTCAGTGTCAGCAACGCGACACGTACTGGTGTTGCGTTTGCTAACCTGCACTAGGCTAATCCTCCAGCTAAATGCGCACTCGTTCATTCGTGACTGCATTGGGTTGCTGTGACAGAGGCGGCGTGAGTCGGGGCGGCGGGTCTTGAGAGGGATTTCAGCAGGGCTGCAGGCAGGAGAGGACTGATGGAGGTACAGAGCCCCTAATGCACTTCCTTTTAAATATGAAGCTGCACATTAAGCTTTCATAGGCTTCCCACTGCTCCTCTTATCTGGCACACTAGTCAGCCAAGCTGCACGGGCGTGCACACGCACACACACACACACACACATGAACATACTTAGGCACAAAAGTACATTTTTATAGCCATTTTTAAATTTCAACAACAACAGTACAAGTGGACAGCCCTGCATAAGGCAAGGTAAAGGCAGGAAGTGCACTTATAGTTGGATTCTTCAGACAGTGGTCGCTTCTCCAAAATAAAGGTTTGGGGTTTTTTTTTAAACAAATGAAAGCAACCTTCTGAAAATCTTGTGTTAGAACGATGAAATATAAAGACACTGGTTAGATCTTTCTGGTTTTAGGATTGTATGATCTGATACATCAGTAACAGACCTAATATGAAACACACCTTAATCACACACCTATCACCCCCTAGAAGGAAATGTTCAGGCTTTGACTTTGCAGTGTCTTCCCATGTGATCAAAGAGTTCAAATGTGATGTGAATGTGAATTTTAGAAATAAAAACCATTACCTTAAGTTCATCATTCAGTATTTCTAAGGACTTAACTTACCTCCAGTCCTCAAAAAGGTATGCTAGCTATTTTTGGCCATCAATCATACAGTAAGAGTGTCACTTTTTCCCAAACGGTTGTACATCTCTTTCAGACCCTTTGGGGAATTGAGGTCGTTCGGTAGAATTAAATATTAAGAGCGCTGAAAGGCATTGCATTTTTTTTGTCCCACATTCCACAGTCCAGTTGTTTATGGAGAGTGAAATAACACACTGGCGGCATTCATTTCTTTTCAGGAGGTGTTTTTCAGGGTCAGAGGTTCAGTCAGCTGAGCCTTCAGAAATGTATAACTGCTTCACTAGCAGGGCAAAGAAACCCTGGAGATTTGGAGGTATTGATTGGGAGACCAGTGAAGAGCGCAAGCAGGTAACCACACAGCTGCGCGCTCACACACACACACACACACACACACACACACACACACACACACACACACACTGATGTCAATATTTTGAGGGGGGGGGTGGTGGCATTGAATGTCTGATATATTTCTAAATGTATTTGTTATTTACAAGAAATATGTGTCATATTTAGCTCACAAGTGTACTATGTGACCACTACTAAACTACTAAATACATCAAACGGCTCACACAGGTTTTCAAATCACACTCATATTCCTAAATTTTGTAGAAACACAGCTCCGGTTTATTGTGAAGATGTTTGATCCTCCACATCATCTGGTGTTTGATCATGATGATGTTGTGCGTGTACAAAAATGGACATTTTACAACAAGGAACAAAAATACTGTTTCCACTGCAGTTTCACCTTTTTCTTGAAACAGGTATCAATATAAAATAAGCTAGATCACTTCACTCGTATCAACATGATGTCACTTGATTTACAAAATGACTGGAAACAGGTGAAATGATCTCATCCAGTTGGCGATTTATTTTGACTTGTTTTAAGGAAAACTGCTGGAAAGAAATGACCGGTGGATACTTTTTGTGTATTGTCGGGCCATGAGGGGGGAGTGTCGCGTGTATCAGATGTTTTTGTGTGTGCGTGCATGTGTGTGCGTGTTTGTACAGAATGGGTAGCGAAGGAGTGTGTATTCTCAAAGCAGACAGCAGCATCCAAGAGAGAGCTAATCCTGTAAGTACAGACACGGAGATTGTGGCACGAACACACAGCCACTGCTGCAGAGAGATCTGCCAGTACGCCCCGTGTCTCTCCCTGCTTCTCACCGAGTCTCTGCACTGCTGTTTTATTCATGTCCCTTCTGGAAAGGAGAGACACACAAGATCAGGTGTCTGCGTGTGTGTGTGTGTGTGTGTGTGTGTGTGTGTGCACATATACTGTACATGTGTATCCGTGCACATGTGTGTTTTGAGCGTGAATCACGAGAGGAAACCGCCCCCGCCTGCTTTTTAAGAGTGTGCTGTATAATCAATGGTCAAAGGCTTGGAACCAAAAAAAACAAGCGTGGAGTCGGTTCACATTTATGTATCGAAGCTACCCAACCCTGCACACACACACACACACACACACACACACACACACACACACACACACACCGAGATATCCCTCGTCCCCAAAACACACACACACACACACACACACACACACACACACACACACACATACACACACCCCACGCAGAGTACAACCTAAGTCATCTTCAACAAATGAGGTTGTTTTAAGTAGGATTGGTTTCCCGCGGTGCTGGGTGATTGCTCTGCTGTTAAACCCAAGTGTTGCTACATCGGCGAGAGAGAGAGAGAGAGAGAGAGAGAGAGAGAGAGAGGCCGAAGAGGCATGGACAGAATGAGAGAATGAGAATGAATCAGAGAGAGAGAGAGAGAGACCGAGAAAGAGAAAGAACGAGAGGCAGAGAGAGAGAGAGAGAGAGAGAGCGTGGAAGGGGAGAGAGCAGTCCCTACTGAGCAGTGGCTGTTGAGTGAATTTATTTGAGCTGTGGCCTCTCAAGTGAATCCCCTCAATGGAAGTAAATAGTCAGCAGACACTACAGGCCGGCCTCGCCTCATGTCAGCTGGTGAATGAAAGAGAGGAGGAAGACGGTAGCAATGGAGGGGGGGGGGGGGGGGGGGGGGGGGCTAACAGGTCCAACTACAGCAGTGATGACTTAACAAAAAAAAAGCCAATATGGTAGCACAGAAAAACATCACATTGTTATGATGATATTGAATAGAAACACATGGAGAAGCATGGGGGGAAAGGAGTGTCCGTGGTGAGTGTTGATCTTCTCTTCCCCACGCCGAACATCTTGTTACATAACGATGATCTTTATGCTTCTTTATTTCTTTCCCCCCCCCCCCGTGTTTTGGTTTGTTTATCGATCAACAGCGCAGAACAGCAGCGGTGCCTTCTAGCTTTTATGAACCTTTTACTCATCTTCACACGCCCTCACGTTCGTACCCGTACTTCTGCTGCTGTTGGCTACCGACCAGCTCCGCGAGAGCAGCTGCAACTTTATAGAGCTTAAATAAAAATGAAAGGGTTATTAAAAAAAAAAAAAAAAAAAAAGTAAAGATAGTGCTAAGTACTGTTCAGGGAAGTTAGTAGTTTAAGGAGTTTTACAAGCCTATCCTACTGATTGCTAATCAAGCCACCTCTTAGAACAGTCAAAAACTTCATGCAAGTTTTTTGGGCACCAGTCTCCTGTTAGCATTTGTTAGCCCCGCGCTGTTTTTTTTTCTTTCTCTAACCCAGTGTCTATCTCTCTCTCTCTCTCTCTCTCTCTCCCCCGTCTACACTCGCTCTGCCCCTCTCTCCTTGTCTTCTCGCTGTATATAAACGTGTTCTATACAAGGTGGCTGTCCACGCCTCTGTGACTAAGTGACTGGCAGTGACAAGTGACAGCTTCTCTCTCTCTCTCTGTCTGTGTGTGTTTTTGTGTGTGTGTGTGCATGAGTGAGTGTGAGTGAGAAAAGGTGTGTACTACTGGCCCGAGTCTCACTTTTGCACTTGTGACTTAATATTGTGGCAATATTGCAGCATCCCATCCAAACAAAAGAAACAGACCCTGAAGAACCACAAGCCCTCGTTCTTTCAATCTTCATAACCTCAGAAATAACGATAATCTCAGAGATAATCTCAGGTATATTAGTGGCTCTGCTTGTGCACTTGCATGTGTGTGTGCGCGCGTGTGTGTGTGTGCATGCATATATGTGATGCCCGCTGGATGACACCCTGGTAGATGACAAAGAAAAGAGGAGAAACCTACAAAATCCAATGAATGTCTTATCAAGTGTCAAGAAATACAGCGTGTAAGAGGCCAGATGCGTGTGTGTGTGTGTGTGTGTGTGTGTGTGTGCATGGTGTTTGTGTCAGTGAAAGTCTGGTTCGGTGTCAGCTGGCACAGACAAGCATGGCATTAGGATTTTCAGATTTAGCTAATCTCAGAGCAGCCATTCTCTCTACCTGCCAGTTCAGCAATCCAGCGACACACTGGAGCTTCACAGCCACCCTTCTGCTACACACTGCATTTCTGCTACGGTTTGTTTACTGCTGATGTTATTGTGCGAAAGTGTAAGAAAAAAAATGTAAAGGAGTGCTATACCTGAGAGCAAGTGAATGTGTGTGTGTGTGTGTGTGTGTGTGTGTGTGTGTGTGTGAGAGAGAGAGAATGTTTTCTTGCTCTGGGGCAGTGTGTACCCTGGCCAGTGGACAGCTCCTTGTGTAGCCATCTCATCCATCTTCGTCAGAGTCATCGTCTCGGACAGCTGTTTCACAGCCCAACACTCACAGGAGACTCCGCTCACCCACCTGCTCTCCCGACACACACACACACACACACACACAGGACTATTTGTTCTACAGTACCAAAGCAACAGAACCTCGCTGAGCCAACAGGCTGCACTGCTGAGCCAACAGGCCTCCTTACCTCCTCCTAACCCTCCCGTGGGTGTGAGCGCCGGCCGAGTCTCTGCCTATCCCTTCCATCAACAGAGAAAACATGTAACTGCAAATGTGGTGGGGTTTTCGCGTTCTGACTTGATCATTTATTTGTTGAGAGAGTTTCATAACCCCCGGGCCTCGAATGTTCCACATCTTGGAAAAAAAAAACAAAACACTGTATGGTTTCAGAAACGCTGTGGTGTCAGGGAGAAAATAAGAATTTATGCTCTGCCCCCTTCTACCCCGGCTTTAATGTCATCTTGCACCCGGGCACCACCGTGCACCTAGTCCTGAACAAATAACTGGATACAACCTCCATCCTCCTCCATCTCTCTCTTCCTCTCGCTCTCTCGTTCATCCTATATTGCTATCTCCAGTGTGCTGACGCTACAAACGGGTAATTTGGACTATTAGCGTATGCAGTATGAGCAAATTAGTGTCTCTCGATTTGGAGGGAACGAAAATGAGTAAATGTTTACACGTGTGTCTATGTCTTTGGATAGAGAGCGAGAGAGAGAGAGAGAGAGAGAGAGAGAGAGAGAGAGAGAGAGAGATGGTATGCAGGAAAGATTTGTCCAGGTAGTGCTGAATAAAGGGACTGTAGAATAAAGAAACTCAGTGGATTAAGGCCCAGCAGCCAGACGGGCAAACTGAGATTAAGTCTCACTTAAAGGTCGCCCACTTTTACAGGAAAAGGGGGGGGGGGGGGATTCCTAGGAGAGAGAGAAAAAAATGACACAACACAGGGAACATAATACGTGACATTTTTCTGTCTTTGCTCGTCGAGCATATGAATGTCATTACGAGAAGACATTTAAACACCGTCGCCTAATCTTTGTCGTTGAAGCCGGAGTGACACTGATCTGTTTTGACATGTTGTGATTTTGAAATGACTAATTTCCTGGTAAGCATAGTGGGAGCCGGGGATTGAGATAGAGGTGAGTGACAGCTCTCTTTCTCCCTCCCGTTTTCTTTTCTGTTTCACTCCCTGTCCCTGTAAGTCGGTTCTCCAATTAGCACAGCGTTGCACGGCGATGTCTCCTTCCCCGGGCCCCGGCTATCTTTAGAGAGAGATTAGACAATCGCAGCGCATGTAGGGAAGCACACGCGAGCGCTGTTCACACATGGAATACAGAACAGATTTTTTTTTTCTCCCCAGCAAAAAGGTAGAAGATCTCACTTGTTCACACCGCTAATGACTGCTCCCCCAGACAGACTGTCATTTTGTCGTGGTCATCATTTATTTTTTTTATTTTTTTTTTGGAAAAAGGCAAGGGATTTCATTTCACAAATTATCCAGGATTTTCCCTTGTGTGCTAAGGAGGCTGTTTTTTTTGTAATAACCACATCTTTAACCATCCCTGACAGCTGCTGACAAATTTCTTCTCATGCCTGGATGATTGGGAGCTCTCTTTTTTTTGGGCATCAGTCCAATTTGGAAATGTTTCTTGACAACTAAAACAACACTTTAAACGCTTAGGTCATGCATGCTTGATCCGGTAATGTAAGGGTTTTTGTACTCACGCGTGTCAATGTGGGACTTGTACGGAACTTGGCACTGCACGTGGCAAATTGCCAAGACTGATTATCCAGAATTTTGACTTTGGCTCTCATTCATTCATTGACGCCTGCAAGAAAACGTTGTGCAGCATTTGCAAGGATGCATGTACAGTACAGAAAGGAAATGGATCAGGAGGGAAAGACAATCAGCGCAGTGCTGTTTTGATGTGTGAAATGATCTCCCAACAGATTGGAATTCAGATGATGAAAAATCCGGTTCAATACAGTAATTCTTCATCGATAGCCTGAGACACATCCCCTGGTGCAGCTTCCTCTTGGTAATAACACATGGCACGTGAGGTGATACAATTGTTCCATTGTTTCCTCAAGAAACTGTGTAGAGACATTTAGATGAAGTACATTTTTTTTGCTCACGGGCGCCAAAAAATAAATGTTTTGATGAGCCGATTGCTTTTGAATGACATTGAGGCATCTGGGAAGCAGCTTGCAGAGACATATCAGAGACAAAGAGAAGGGCATCTGAGAGTACTCTAAGGGCATCTGAGAGTAGTGGATACAAATATAGATGCTGTGCTGGTGTTGCACCATTCATAATGTAATTCAGATAACCGTTTCACTGACGGACTATCACTGAATCACTGCTGTTGACATGAGGAGTGGGAGCATACTGCCTACATATCAGTTAGAAACAACAGCAGCCTTTGTCCTTGCTGTAGGACTGTGCCCTTTACTAAGAAACCTGTCCACTGCTAACGCCATGTGTGTTTGCCCGTCGACTTGTATGTGTACGTGTGTATGTGTAAGTGTGTGTGTGTGTGTGTTGGTTGTGTTATCTGTATGCTGAAAATTGCACTACTGTTAGGATGTATCGCAATCAAAAGGCCCCCAGACAACTACATGGGATGTATGGGGGGGAGGGGGGGAGCATCAGATTATACCTAATGATTGATAACTTCATTCTTGAGGTGATTGCTTTCAGTAGAGTGTGTAAGTGTGTGTGTGCGAGTTTCGTTTGTCCACTTCATTTTTGAGATTTTCGGGAGAAACAGAGGGGGATTATATCGTGACACTGCACATTTGGCTTGTCCTGCTGTTGCAAAAAAAAACCAAAGATAAACCAATAAACAAATTATTCCTATTTATTTATCTTCATGAAACAATGTTAGTTTATCAGAAAATAACCTGAGGGCATTACACCATGTCTCTGCACTGTGTGTGTCTGTGTGTGTGTGTGTGTGTGTGTGTGTGTGTGTGCGCCCCGGCACGACTGTGCATGTTTGCCATTATGTCAGCTGTCAGCCAGTGCAGTGCCGGGTAAGAATTCAATCACCGTCACTTCAATCACCATTGCCGGCACCATCACTTCTTCATTACGCCACGCCACTCCTGTCAGTCATAAGAAACCGCTCCCGGTAAAAATGAACATATTCCCACTTTCCCATCCTTCTCTATCCCCGCCCTTCTCTCCCACCCTTCTCCGTCTTTCAACCTTTTCCTGACTTATACTGCCACCTCTATTTATGTGAGAATTAACTTTCACCTCTAACCTACCAGTCTGCCAACATTTAAACCGATGACATTTTAATTTTATCCAGCCGAATAAAGGTGGTCCAGTGCAAAGCTTTAACAACTGTCCTGCAATTTCTTTTGACTGCTATTGATTCAGGCAAGGTTGACTCAGCGTGCACGCTCTTTTCCGGTGACACCTCGCTTCACACTCACACCGTTCACACAAATCCGACCTGGAAGCTGCCCAGTACAGCCACACCTACTTAAGCATCTCCACCGCAGTGATTGGAGGTTGTGTGTCTCGCTAAAAGGCACCTTGTTGGTAGTCTCATTCACTTTCCCTTACCAAAATTTTCCAGATGGTTCAGTATTCAAACTCAAAGTCATCTCAAACATATAGGTTGGGCCAATAATGGGCAGTTTGCTCAAAATGTGTGATGTCAAGCCAAAGACCAAACATGTCGTCCCCCACACATGACACAGGCACCCCTTGGGCCAACCAATAAAAAAAGATGAATGCCTACATATTTCATCAAAATACCGGTGGTCGCCTTTTAAAGTTTTAAATTTTGACCATTAAATACAGCATCAGGCCAATCGATGCAATGTTTTAAAAGACAGAGCACGGTGCCAAAATGCATCATCCCTTCGAGTTTCGTCCCAAATCACACCAGTGGTGTCTGAGATGCCACCTTTGAGTTAAGAGTTTTTATATTTAATTATACTGCCCCCATTAGTCCAATCAGTGTAATGCATCATCCCTCCAACTTTCATCAGAACCAGACCTCCAACATGTTATTGGGCCAAAAACATAGGCTGATCCTACACAACACAACTCTCAATTACAGACTGCAGCTTTGACGTGGCAATTTAAAGTCAATTGCACTTTGTCTCGTGGTGAGAACAGCTCAATAAAGCTATAACACAATATATGTCTCAAGAATATTTAATAAAACAAAAAGAGAAATACTTATAAGTAGGCACAAGACCTTTCGCAACCAAGAGGGTTGATCCGGGTAGAGAGCAAGAGCAGGTTACAGTCAAGCTTTATATACCTTTCTAATATGCTGAGTCATGCTAAGCCACATGACTAAAACTATCTCTTTCACAGTTCAAGGCAGTTTAATGAGAACAAAGGAATCATACAGTGCACAGACACCTGGCAGAAAAGGAGTACTTTCTATCATAGTTGGAACATTCCGGTCTAACTCCCTACGACTCGTCCTGCGCTCCCAGGAACTGCTTGTGTCCTTGGCATTCCCAACAAAACCGTCTTTCATAACAATGCAGTACAACAATAACAGTTGTAATAAACTTCCAGTTAATAATCATAGGAAAAGAGGAAACATATACTTCTCTCAGCTCAGTAGTTTTCCACTGGCCGTGACTGTACTTATACTGTACATATATTCTATTGCAGTTTATACTTCAAGCATATTATAAGCATACTTACATTATTGTTTTCCATAACACAGGTCATCACAAAACCTTACATTTCTCATTTCAACATTTCATTTGAAAGTCTCATATGACTTAAACATATGTACTGGTTCAAAGTTGACCCCAAATACAAATTCAGTATACAACTTCGGTGTGATGTACATGGTATGAATGCCACAAAGCTTGGAAAAAGAGAAAAGTGTTTGTTTTTATCTTATTCATTTTACTATATACTAAAATTCTGCTCTCAACATAATGACTGTACAGCCGTTAAACGGCAACGGCTTATCACAAATCACAGCACATAGTGTGCGAGAAAAAGGTAGGGGGTAGCAGAGAGAGTGGGAGAGCAACAGACAGAGAGAGAGAGAGAGAGAGAGAGAGAGAGAGCACATGCTTTATGCCTCACAAGAGATGAGAGGAACACATTTTGTGCCCTGAGGAAAGATGGGAAAGAGAGCGAAGAGAGAATGAGAAGACTCAAAATCTGTTGAAGTACGGCACTTTGAAGAGTGCTGAGCATAGATAATTATACATAATGCATGCTAACGTAAAGAGTATAAAGAGTATAAAGAGTATGTACTTAGATGGCTGCTGGAAAGAAAGAGCGAGACATTAAAAGGCTTACATTCGGGATGGGGAGTGGAGAGCCGTCGTGTAGAGAGCGCAGTCTAACACCGTAATATGCATTCTTTGCTGGCACTGTATTACATAATGTATTGCAATACTGTACAATATATGCCTGAGACAAAATGATAGCCCGCTCCTTGCATTGGGAACAGGCAATTGCACATACACACACACACACACACACACAGTGGGAAGCCCCCTGGTGGATCTAATTGAAGAGATTAGATGTTATCCTGTTATATCCCAGCCAATTTCAGCCCATAGCCAAAAGTAATGCCTGAGAATTCAGGGGTTACAGCAACCTCCACACACATAGCCGCTGTTCCCTTGGAAACAACAGCAAGACAGTTTATAACAACCTCCTTAATAAACTCTCTCACTCACTCACGCACTCTCTCCCTCTCTCTCATTTATTTCTTTAACACCTTTTTTTTTTTCCTCATGTCTATGCCTCATTATTTACCCATGCTTCATCCTCTTAGTCCTTCATCTGTTTTATCTTCGGAAACAAACTACGAGTCTCTCTACCGCTCAGTAATCTGCTTCTGTATCAAGACACGCCCACCGTCCAAAAAAAAAGCTATACGTTTTCCATGAAAAGCACCCATAGCTTATTGGGGGGAGAACAGGGTTGGGGGGTTTGATTCTCCCTGGGGTGCCACCCCATACAGAACATGTGATGGCGCGGCATGTCCTGTCAGGAAAATGTCACGCAAACAAACGCTGCAAGAGACTGCATTTCTGTGTGTGTGTTGCATGAATTGTTTTGAAAATCAGTCAAGCAAAAAACAGGCAAACACACACACACACGCACACACACACACACACACACACACACACACACACACACACTGCACTGAGACACCACCCAATTTGTTTTGATCTTGGAGAATTTTGCCATACCATCCTGCTTGTTTTGAACAGGACAAAAGACAGACAGAAAGTGAAAAAAAACCCAACAAAACCAACCAAGCAGAGTGAAAGATAGTTCCAGAGACCCAGAGACCACTTGAGTCACGTATCTCAGTCATTGAGGGGTGCGTGACATGCTGTGCTCTCTCAGCAGGACCAGCGTTTAATTAGAGTCTAAAAATATGTCCACTAGTAATGATTACTGCATGTTTATCACTAATGACTCTTCTGGTCTCCACTGGGGCAAACTGTGTGTGTGTGTGTGTGTGTGTGTGTGTGTGTGTGTGTGTGTGTGTGTGTGTGTGCCATGCATGCTTAAGTACAATGTGGTATGTACCCACCCATGACCTCTGCATGAGGAGAGAGAGAAAGCCGTGCGAGGTATGGAGAGAAAGGAGGGATACGAAATGGGACCGAAAGATTTGGTGGGCAGTAAAAAGGGGGTTTATGTTTTCAGCATAACAACAAGGGTGTGTGTTGGCAGTGTATGTTACCTAGATAGATTTTCCAACACAGCAGGGGGGCTAGCTGGTTATGTTCTTTGGATCTTCATTGCAAGTGTAATCAAAAAAAAAAAAAAGACAAATTAGGCTAGTGTTCTCACCATGATGTTCTTATTCTAAGTCTGGCTGAACATGTCATTTGGATATTTTAATGTCTCCCTCCCTGTGCCTGGTCACAATAACCTTGACACACACCCACACACACACCCACACACACACACACTGGTCGTGTTTGTTTACCCGACAGCTTGGCCTAACCTTCATAAACCCTGTCCATTCTTCCATGACCTGGTAAAGGTCTCAATGTGCAGTCAAGAAGTGTGAAATCTACATTTACCGGTGGACACAACTGTGATATTTATGTTAGAGGGTATTTGACAAAACATATTTGTTCTTCATTTGTTCTTTTCTGCACATCTTAATGTATGTTTGGAGATGCAACTGCTGGACGGGTAGGTTATTCTATGCTCAGTGATTTTACCCACAATCCTAACAAATTGCACTTGCACATGGTTTTTCTCTCTTCAACGCTGTCCAGCTCACATCTTGTTAAACTACTGATGAATCATCCCACAAAAGAACACAAACAGTACAATTGCACATTTGTCAAATCAGTGCACAATGGGCATAGTTCAAGAATAGCATGACCTTTCCACCATTACTACTGAATAGACTGGCTTGCAAGGATGCGGCTGGTGAATGTGAAGTGGTCAATCACAGAACATAATGGCGGCCATTGGAGGAAGGCAAGCACTAGAAAGAATGTTGTGTGTCCTACCCCTGCAGAAATGACAAATCAATTAGCCTAAAAAGATACGGCAAATGTTACCTTCCTTCAAACAAACAGGGTATGTACTATAATTTCAGCTGCGCATCAGCACTGTAGGAGAGTGTTGAAAGGTCACGTTTCTTGCCAATGAAGAGCATTTAGCAGGTTTAGAGTGAAGAGGGCGTGATGAGAGTGGGGGGAAAAAATCTTGAAATTAAATGGAAATGTCATGGTTATCATCTTGTTAGAAGAGAAGAATGGGGAAATAAAATCACACATTGACAAGGAGCTGAAGGCAAGTCAGAACGCCAGATCATCACTCAGTAAAATAATGGGTTAAAATAATACTGAGTTAAATCAAGTCTGTCAGATAAGATCAAAACATTCGCTTTATATTGGAGTAGCAGCCTGGGAATGTGTTTTTGCAAATTGATAATTAGCAATATTGCATCAGAAAAGCGCAACTGACAATCAATATGAAACATGAACGAAAACAAGAGTCCGTATTTGGTCCGACTGTGAAACAGACACCATCAAACAAAATGTTCAAACAAACTGGATTTGGTATATGGGTAAATAAAAACACACATTCTTACTTAATAGTGAAGCAAATGTACTCTAAGAAGTAACCGGCCGTGGATTACTTTCATATTTCAGCAATCAGAGAGTGATATTTTTTATAGACATCTGTAAGCAACCTATTCCATTTTCTAAGTAATCCACCCATGCAGCAGTGTATCACGAGGCCACGCCATCCTTCCTGGTCTTGGAGTTTAGATAAGGTATCAGACTAGCCTGTAATGAGGGCAAAAAGGCATATAAATCCATCACCGTCACAGTAAATTCTATGATTACTATTGATGCTGCTCATCAGGGATCTCATTGCCTCAGCAAGAATGATTGGTTCTGTCTGGCAGGAGTTTCATGGATATGTATGTGGCTGAAGATTCCTGTTAGACGATGCCTGTGTGTGTGTGTGAGTGTGTGTGTGTGTTTGGGTATAGTGCTGTGGTGGTGAGGTTGTCTTGTGATTAATACTCCTATTTGCCATCACCAGCCCCTCCCCGGCCCTTTCTCGGTCCAAGGTTACTTGGCAATATCTCATGTGATCCCATAAGAATATTGGCCCAAGACCTATTAGAGACCATGGCACAACATTGCACAACTCATGAGCTTTTTAGTTTCGTACCTGCACACTTTTTTGTGAGGTAATGATGACAATCCATTCAAAAAGCCTCAAAAAATTAACCATCTTGCTTGATTCAACATTTTAGATATAGTCCAATACTAAAATTCATACAAACTTAACTTTAAGAAACATATGATACATCATAACAAAATAAATCAATATTAACTTAATCCCACATGGTTTTCAAACATTTTCTAGCAATAGTTCCCTTAAAGCTTGTGCATCTGACATCAGCGTGCATGTACATGTACATTCACACACATATGTGCATCGTCCATACACACAAAAACATCACGCACACGCCTGTGAATAATAGGCTATGGCCAACACGACCTATTGTGTCTCAAGGTTAATTGCTATAGTATGTGTCAGTTCCAGACCCTTAAGCTGTGGCTTTATAAACACTTGGGAAGCTGAGATAATATACAGTCTAGGGCAGGTCCGAGACAGAAACACAGAGAGCTCAATACCTCAAACTGTGACATGAATTCAATAATAGATTATGGATCAGGTGTAACAAAGGTGGCCATCTACTTTGACATCATTAGCTTTTCTTCACAAAGAGCATGTTCATCCCTTGTTGCAAAGAGAGAGCAGCATCCTTTTCTACCATTTTACAGAGAGAAAGACAAAGAGAAATATCAACTAAGAAAAACAGCTTTTTGTTTTAGCTTGACAACCTTTCTTTTTTTAGTTTATCTCATTGGTTTTCACAAAAGTTGCATGAACGCAAGTGTTTTAGAATTTTCTCAACCCATAGAGGAGCATGTAATCCTGTAATCCATGTAATTAGTTATGAGGTTTTCACCTGACAGCAATGAAATGCTCACTGAAAATGTACCTATCCCAAGCCATGTAACATCACACAATGGTAAAGGCTTAAACAACAACATCAATACACTTGCTTTGTAAGGAAAACCATAACTCTCTGTGAGATAAAGTATTTTCCCATCTTTGGATGCATGTTTTATTTCACCAGACTCAGATTGCACGTTGCATTGCCTCTCACCACATCAGGCTAATGGAGCTTCTGGTATTAAGCAATGTAGGATCATTTATAGCTCCGGCAGCCAGAAAATGTTCATTTTTCAATAATAATTGCTTAATTGATGATGAAGTGTGAGAACGGAAACTGTTAGTTATACAGCGCAGTGCTTAAAGTGGGCGCTGGCATGCTGTTTACAAGACTGTCCCTATAATGCATGCCTATAAAATCCTTACATTCGAATAAGGCTTGACATCACAGTGTGATCCAAAACAGAAATTATCCCATTGCAAATACTTTCAAAAGTTTAATTTCAATAAAATGAGTAAAAATCCAACTGCAGTATCCCTCCAACGCTGACAGCAGGATTTGCCCTGCAATTAAGTTGCCTATCATCTGTCATCTGCCACGCTGAGTTGTATTTTTTCCGCCACATTACGACTCTTCAATCAATTAACACACTGATCCTTCTCAGTTAGTGCTTTTGATAATTGGAGATAATAGGAATTATTAAAGAAGCACACAACTCTCTTCTCTGACAGCTGGGTTTTAAATGTGCCTCTATTGTAGCCACTACAATAATCTGCTGTATTTGTCCAACTATCTGTCTATAAACATATTGTACATATCCCATCAAATCATATTCCTAGCCAGTCTTAATGAGTACACATGCACGCACACGCACACGCACACACACACACACACACACGCACGCACACAGCAGAAGCACTCTTCAAAATCCTGACAGAATCCTTGCAGTGTCGGGCTCAGTTACTGTGCAGAACAAATTGAAGAGTAATACATTTTCCCCGAGGATTCAACTACATTTTTCTCCCTCTTTTTCTTTCCTTTTCTCCGTTCCCTGTCTCTCTCTCTTCCCTATCTCTATATTTCTGCCTGATGACAGTTTGATTAGGCAGAAACTGTAGGAAAGACGGGAGCTTGAGTATAAATTGATATTAATAACTGTGATTTGGCTGGCAGCAGCTTTGCCCAGCTATTTTCACATTTTGTTTATATTTGTGGCATCATTCAGGAAAATGAATACTTGCCTACTTGGGTAAAACTATGGTTCTGCATGATAATCAGGGGTAATTATGTCTGCAATTCACACTTGAACAATGATTTGAATGAATATGCTCCACCGGGGGGGTTGAGTTGATATAGACTCGCCATCAGGCCACAGACAGTTCAGACAGGCGTGCCGAGGTAGCCAGCAAGGACGCCTGACCCTTGATCTCTATTAAAATGAACAATTACACAGGAGGAGAACGGTCTCCAATCAGGCTGGAGTTTACTGCCATTTGAACTGGAACAGGGATCTGGCTGGTGGGTCATGGTGTGGGGATCAGAGAGGCAGAGAGGAAGGAAGTCTCAACATAAATATTACATAGAGCTAACAGACGGTGTTAGACACACACACACACACACACACACACACACACACACGCACAAACACACAGAGAGAATTCTCCAAGTTGTGTTTGGTATTTTTTTCCGAAGCGGAGCAGAGTGGAACGTATGAACAGAGATGAATGCCAGAGACTGTATTTGAATTTCATAACTTTGACTTTGTCATGCTCATATTGAACCGTTGAATTAAAAAAAATGAATTTGCTTAATGAGTGTATACAGAACTGTGCAAAAATCCATAAAGTGAAGATGCTTTCAAAAATAATGAAATGGAAAGTTTCAAAATAAAACTAAAAAATAAACATCTAAGACCAAATCTATATAAACAATCTAGGGTGTGTAAGACTTTTGCACTTATGTCCTGTTCTTTTTCTTTTTGTTGGTATTCTCTCTAACCAAGCTCTCTTAAAGTCTGGTCTGGTCTGGGCCTCTGCTGTGTGGACATCTGGACCAGGTTAGTATGATACATCATCAGTTCTGGCTCATCTCTGGTAATGATACTGTAAATCACTCTCAACGCTGCACTCAAACATCAACATGCAGCAACACACAATAGACGTGCCAGCATCGAACCAAAACACTAACATAAATTAATACTCATAAATATACATGCGCACACACACACACACACATTTAAAGCCGTACAAAAAAAAGAATCATGCACACAAAAGCCAAAACAAAGGCTAACCAGGCAGGGCCTCAACGTTATGGCATACAAGAGCTTTGGACACGGCAGGTAATTAAGAAAACAAATGAGTTTAGCAGCATGCTCCACTCTCAGCCCTCTCAAGGCATTTCATTTCATTTTAGTCAAAACAAAAACAGTCTAAACTGGGGATCACAACTGAACTCAAAAATAACAGAGGATAAGCATATGACTGTGACACACACACACACACACACACACACACATACACACACGTGTGGCAGAATGAAAATGACTAGATAAGATGATAAATACTAGGAGCAGGGAAGCGTCATTAATCTTTGAGGAGATGAGGTGTAGTAATTAAGGTTGCTGACACATGGCAGACTCCCATAGGGAGGCTGTGACAGAGTCAGACAGGGGAACAGCAAGCCTCTCTACCCCTGCCCAACACCCTCTTAGTGGGGCGCTGAGGTGAACCTTCACTGTCGTGGCCAACTCCTCTCCTCAACTCTCCTCAACCTTCCCTCTCTATAGCCCCTTTCTCTTTTTTGTGAATATTCTAGTCAGTCCTTAAGAAGCAAATAAAAACGAAACAAAGAGAGGGGCAATCTTTTCTAAGGGGCCATATCAAACAAGTGACACTTGACAGAAGGTATAATAAAGCTATAGGTACCGCTTCCACAGTAAAAGCCTGAAGCGATGAAGGGATATACTGTATATACTGTATACGTTTCTCTTCCTCTACAATCAACTACTGAAAAACTGTTCTGACATTGACAGTAAGTGTGGGAAAAGTTATTTCAGTTTGAATGGGAACGAATCGACTGCTTAGCTAAAAGCATTGACATTCTCTGGTATTACCATTAGTTCTCCACTTTCCCAAGCATACATATTCATACGATAGGAATCACCCCACACGTTACAGAGAAAGAACACAGATTTAGATAAGGCTTACATTCAGACACTCTTCTTCCTGTCTTTGACTCCCTGCCTCTCCTCTCACGTTCTCTCTCAACACAAATACAGACGCATACGTCCACCCAGACATAGATAAATCATACATCTAGACACCCTCTGAGTCTTTGATCTATTAGTCTCTCTGTATATCTTTCTTTCCACTTTCTCCTTTGCACACACACCAACATGGCATAGCATTTGCGTGTCATTAGTTTAACATTTGGCATCTCGTTTTTGTGTTGTGCAGATCACTGCAAGATAAATTATTTTTATTTGCCACTCCTATCATAACAATAATGTGGGACCCTACTCGTTTCTCACAGTTAAAATTATGATTTTTCCCCATGTTATCAATTTTGCTTGTAAAAAAAACACTTTTTTCTTCTATTTCTATGGTAAAATTTTGGTTTGGCCTTCGTCCTAATAGGCCAAGAGCAACAACATATTATACAGTATTGACAGACTACTATCTTCTAGGAACCTGGGAAATTAAGTGAGAGATTCAGCCCGACCCACCGTAAGTCCATTGTTGGGTCCAGTTGGATCCTGTTGGGTTGGGGCATGAAAGTAAAGTAGGGACCACATTGTTATTAGCAGTTTGTTTGCCGCCACTGCCCCAGTTAGTGTACCTTTTAATCACCTACATGTACCCTCAAATCAACCACAAACCCAACTAGCTCTGTTGCCCCAATGTCCAGTTTCACCACCCGATCAAATTCAGCTCACTCTGTGTGTCGATCTCGTCAGTTAAACATATACAAATCAATTACACAAATTGGATGCCATACCATAATAGTCTTAGGGGCACAGTGTTGTTGAACAATGGATTTAAATGCATTATTTCCAACTTTTTGTCAAGCTAATTTGTAATATGTAGAAATCTTAGCTATAGCTGGCTAGCTTTCTGAACATACAGTACTTAGTTTCAATCATGCTAATGCTAATGGATAATGGTCAGTTTCCTCTTGCGCACATTCACCTTTGTAAAAAGCTGCCATTTTATATTATTTTTGTTCACTGTTCATGAAAAATTTAGAAAGACAAGGGAAACTGCATCTTAACGGTTGTCAGTTAAAAAAAAGATGCAGTTTGCCATCCACATTGACATGTGACAGAGTCACATCTAAAAACCTACTTGCTAGTACTTGCTAGCTAGTAGCCACAGTGCTACGCCACAAGACCTTAGCAAGAATCTTTGGCCAAATTAAAATTGCAAATTCAATATTGTTATTGTATTCAATGATTTCATTGGGACCAAACTGTCAACTGAGTTCCACAGTGAATACAGTGGTTATCATTGTAGGCCAAAAAGTGTCACTGCAAGTAGTGGGAGGATTATTTTATGAGCAGCACACCAAGGCCACATCGTTTCATTGTTGTCAGTTTAACTTCAACTGTCTGATTATGTCTGTCTGTATGTCTGATTATGTGAGCAATAATATTAGATGAGTGTTTTGTTAATAAATAATAAATAGTATAACTACTTTCACTGCACCACTTCTGCATTTACATTAGCCAACCATATCCTGTATAACACAGGTACAGGAAAAAAATGTCTAAATGCGTGTTTGCCTTCAATTTTAAGCAGGAATGTCTGATAAAAAAACAGCCCGGAAAACAGGCTTTTTTTTCAGAGCCAAGCTCCACAGCCCCCAGCTTGTGCGCCATCCATGACCCTGACAGTTTTATTTTTGTATATAGTTATTGGTGAATAAAAAAACACGAGATTGAGTCCACCCCCAATATTCAATATTTTATTAAATTGAATCTCATGAAGGACATAAATAATGAATTATATTTTCTTGATCAAGTGCAACCCCATGTCTGTAAACAGAAATTCTGCATAATGAAAACACAATAATGTCAGGACACAGCAGCCTTTCTACAAATTACAGAGAATACTGTGGCTTTTGTGCTTTTTCAAACCATAGGCTGTCTGAATTAATCTTTTGAAGTAAGACTCAATAAAATGTTACAAGATTGTTAATTAATGTATAACTTTAATAATAGAAATATATTCAAATGCGCCAATAGGCTTGGGATGATTTTCGACTCATTTCCATAGACTAGACATAGCAATAGAAAATATTGTGTAAAAAATGTATTCCATTTGAGTATTGAAAATTTTTTTGGGGGGAGATTATGACTGACATAAGCAATTTGATTTGCACTTCCAGCAAACCAAATAAGTGTGACTTGTTTGTTATTCACTGGATAAATACTCACAGTGCCAACACAGCATCAAAAGTGCCTGCTGGAGTCCACTCAAACTGAGGAAATAATCTGCATGTTTTTACAAACGCTATGTTGATTGGCAAATGCTTCACTTGAGTTATTCAGTGATGTTTGCTTGTCAGCATTGGAAATGTTGCATTTATGTTGTATTATCAAATTCAAAACAACCAAAACAGTCTGCCTATGTGGAGGTGTGGCGTCGCAGAAAATTATGAATCATGTCTCCCTACAGCTCAGATTCAGCTTAGTATTGCATCTTCTATCACACTCAGATCAAGGTGTATGGATCAATGATAATGGTGCAATTAAGTAATAAAAAATAATAACACTTAGAATAACGCTTCAAGAAACCCAGTTGTCTGCCCTTCTCTACTCTGTTTGGAATTTAAAAAACAAAAAGGTAAAACAGTGGGAGGTGGTGAGATGGGGCTACAGGGTGGATGAGGAAAAATGTATTGTGGACCATAATTACGTCATTGTGATTCCACTGATCAGGTAGAAGTAATCCACATCTTGTGGAAACTTCTTCTTGGTCACATCTTTAAGCTTTGCAGTCAAGTGTCATGATCTTGACTGTTTACATGCAACTTTACAAAGGCATCTTTGCGGACCTGTCTAAACAATTTTTAGCACAACATTTGAAATTGAATTATTTTATTTATTCTGTAAAGCTTATAGTTAATACCTCTTTATAATTTATAGATTTCTATATCTTTGAGTGGTGAAACTAAAACAAGATACTCACAACCCCATCCCACTGAACCTGACGATACATTAAACGATTTTTATAAGAATTCATTAATTTGAAAAAAATAAGATAGGAAAGACAAGCATCATAATGACATCAGATCATCATGGCATCAGAACGTCCTATATTGTGATAACAATAAACAAACAGCAGCATTTGACTCAAACATAGCTCAACACACCCCGGTCCTATATGAACAAGCTGAATCTCTAGCTCACACTGTACCAGCCAAATTTGCAACTTAGCATCCATTTTTCCATAACCAACCCTCTTTAGCCTGTGACAAGTTGCATCTTGTGCCCAGCCCCCTCTCGCTCTCACATCTTGGTTTCAGTAGCTGCCAGTTCCCCAATGAGGAGCCAAAAGCTAACTTGCACCGTGGCGCTACCTGACCTAGATAACCTTGTTAGTCATTTGGCTAGCTAATTGGCTGCAGCGTTAAGATGCACCTCTAACCTCAACCACTTCACTGTTTCAGGTGTATGGTTCCATATAAGTTGGGCAGGCAGACCAGGTCATATTGGACGACCATGCAAACTTTTTGAGATCCAAGCATCACAGGTCGACAGAGGAATCACAGATTTGCTAATAACATCTTTTCAATCATATATGTGCTTCCTTCTGTTGCATGTTGTTTTTTAAAATGTAGACATCTAATTAGCACAAGTAAGATGTTTGATTTGATTTGATTCAATTTGATTACAATATATGCCTCTGAAGTGTAGCGGTCAGAAAATGCTTGTACGTGTAGCATAATGGATAACACACAGCACTACTATCGTCAGGGGTGGGCACTCCAAGTCTACGGAACATGTGTAAATATGGTATGTTCATAAAATAAATACCCCATTTAACATTTATGGCAAATATGTGCATAGAAATGTCATAAAAATGTCATAGAAATGTCATAGAAATGTCATAGAAATGTCATAGAAATGTACTGCTGAACGGTCAATTGATGAACATCACGAACTTCACGATTTGTCATTGTGGATTCAGGTGCTCAACTGATTTTGACTGTATTTATCTGAAGAGACAGAAAAATGTCATGCCAACAAATTGCACCTCATCAACCTAAATGTGAAAATCCTGCAATGTAATTATCCAATTAGACTGGAGTCCTGCAGCCTATAAAAAGAGGCTCACCTGAAGCTTAGTTCCTTGCTTGCATCAACATGACATTTCCAAACAGGAAATCCAGCGTTAAAAACATAGATTAGCACCTGCGAAGAGACACTTGAAATCTCACGAGTAGCACCGGGTCATCGTGAAATGAACAAGCGCTTTCACGCACTTCGCGAGTTGCGACGCCTTTCAGGAAATAGTCATGAAATTCACAAATGTCTTGAAGAATTACTTTAAGATAGCGCTACACACCTGCCTTTCACACCTCTGTTTTCTGGGACTATTATTTGGGTACTCCATCTGTGATGCCCATCCATTCCTCATCCCAACACACCAACACGGCCTGCCTTTTCTAGGTGTCGCGGCATATTCATCTTAATAAAGCACGCAATTCTATGCGGAAATAAGCCATAAGAATGCATTGCTCGGAGGTGTGTGTGACATTTATACTCGACTTGTAACGGCAGTGACACACACCACAGAAGGCACACAAGGCAGGTGGCAGGTAATAAACACACACACACACACACACACACAAGGTGGTATGTGTGTGACATGACAGACAGAGGGAATGACAGCATCAGGAGAAGACCCTGCGAATACTGATTACCTTGTCAGCTTGTGATTGGTTAGTTACAGAGGAATGCAAGCCTGATTGCTCTACGAGCTGAAGAGAAGGAGTCTTTCCAGAGAGATGGAATAGGAAGAAAATGACGTGGACTCGTTTACAACTTGTAAAAACACATTAAGAATTATTTTAACAAATGCAACTGAGTGGTCCTGCACCATTTCTTTACTTCTTACCACATCACTCATTTAGTTGGATTATGGATCACTCATGGATAGGAGAATGGGTGGATTGGCCGAAATGAATGATGTGGGCTACAAAAGTGCATGTACATCCTACACTGTGAAATGGCAGACACTGCACTAGAAGACCGTCTGATGAGAAAAGTCCTACTATCCCACTAAACTTGTCACAATTCCCCGGCTCCCCTTCAGCAGTTTCATGCTCAGGGAAATCCAATCTATCATAATTACATGGATGTCTGCCTTTATTGATCACATGTTAGTCAGGCAAGACTGACAGTCGGCAGCAAAATTAAAATAGATGTGTGAGTACCAGGCATGAGCTCAGGGACTTCTACTCCACTTTGGCTCAGTAGCTCAGGAGTATGCGAGCCTCTAAGTGTCACTTTGATAGATCTCTCTCTCTCTCTCTCTCTCTCTCACTCACACATACACACACACACACACACACACACACACTAATTCATTTGTATACAGTATATGACCAGACATACAGATGTAATAGATATTGTAGAACTATGGTATCTTTGTATTACATGCAACAATGCACCGGAGCAAATTTTTGCAGAAGGCAAATAAAATCGATTTTATTTTGAAATGTAGAAATTTAGTACAAATTGTTTGAATGGCATGAGTTTCATGTATGTTATGTTTATGCTGGATGCATATGGGGTGATGATGATGGCTGACCTCTAGCTCCTTCACCATGTGCGTTCACATACACACACACACACACACACAAAACATAAACAGAGTATTACTCTTCTCTTCCAGCCTGCATCTCACCCTTATGATACATTACAGCCATTTAGCAGCCACTTTTATCCAAAGTGACTTACAAAGGTGATAGTCGTCACATACGTTGTCCTTTCACAACTTTGCTAACTCTCATCATCGTTATTGTCGCAATTACCTTTATTGTTCTAATTATTTTTATCATCATCCAATTCATCATCACAGCCATTATCATTCTGAAAACAGACCTCTAGTTTTGCACCATTCCGCCCCATGCATCTTCCTGTTCAGCCTTGACCTTCGTCAGAATCTATTTTTATCTATTTTTATTTTTATTCATTAGCTCTTTGTCGTTATCTCTTATTTGCCGTCTTCCTGCATGCCGCTAACCTAATTTCTCCATCCGAGATGTCAGAGTGACTTTGCCGTTCTGTCTGGTGCAGCTGAAACCTTAATGGTCCTTAATGACAGGTTCAGAAAGGGAGAAGGGGAGAAGGGTGTACAGTGAAGGAGAGGTGAAGGAAGAGAGGGAAACTGATAGATGGGGCTGTGATGAATAGGTGAGAAAATTCATTGGAGGGAAAAAACGACTGAGAATGGCTGGAGAGAATGGGATGATGGGATTGAAGTGAATGTGAAGGAGGAGAGAGGAGACAGAGAGAGAAAGGGGGGAGGGGGGGAGGAGGGGGGGAAGCAAGGGGAAGGGAACTGGTATAAGCCAGTGTGAGAGGTACTGTACAGTGGGGATAGCAAAGACAACATCGAAACTGACAGACGAAGCAACAGAGAGGTAGACATCAAGACACAAGGCACCCTATCAGGGGTGGGCGATATGACTAAAAATCAATATTGTGATTATTTCAAACTTTTACCTTGATTACGATTGATGAACGATTATTTTATTTGTTTTGTTTTATTTTGAAATTGACCGGATGCTCTACGCCGTTCCTGTGTCTGACTTCCTGCCCGGCTTGACACATTCGCTCGCGGCTCGCAAAAACCGAACGGTCCAAACACGCCGTTATTGGACGGGGTGGAGGGACGTGACCGAATACCACGTAGTATTTCTACGTAGTATTACAGTTCATGAACGCAGCATTGGGGAAAGTATTTGGCCCATTAATTCGCGGGAAAGTGATGTTACGTCTGATGCGCGCGCACACACACACACACTCACACTGGTTGCTTTGCTAACTGGCGCTTCTAGACGTTCCTCGTTCTTGGAGCCTAAATAACAATCGAAATGAACGATTTGGAAAATTTGCCACGATTACATAATTAAATCGCGATTTACGATTATAAACACGATAATCGCCCACCCCTACACCCTATGTCTAAATGACCCCTAAAAACTTCTAGAGATGGTTGAAATTGAGGTTTTAACAGGTTGAACACGCCCATGTTAACTCTGCTACCTACACACCAGCAGCCAGGAGAGAGAGGAACTGGTGATGTCTCTCTCTCTCTCTCTCTCTCCTGTGTGTGAATGTGTTGCCAGCCAGTCAGACAGGCAGAGGTAACAGCCAGCCAGCAAGTCATGGTGGGATTCTCGCACCCAGCTCTCACCTCAGCGGCATACTGATGGCTGAGAGAGACAAACAAAGTGCAAATGCACCAGGTGTGCGCATTATGAGAGAGAGAGAGAGAGAGCGAGAGAGAGAGAGAGAGAGAGAGAGAGAGAGAGAGAGAGAGAGAGAGAGAAGTAAGCAAGTGGGGTACAGCTTGTCTCTGTCCAATCTTTCATCTCCCAGTTAGCAATGGACAGTGGCTCATTATTTAGTATGGGAGTCACACACACAGACACAGACATAGGCAGGGAGGGAAGTGGGAGAAAGAATAAGGGCCTATTTTTGAAATTGCTACTTGTTGGGGGGGAAAGTGCTCTGCAGCAGCAGTGCAGAGTAAAAACTGTAAAAAAATAAAAATAAAAAACATAAGATTTTGGAATCAGATACACTATATTGCCAAAAGTATTGGCTCACCTGCCTTGACTCGCATATGAACTTAAGTGACATCCCATTCTTAATCCATAGGGTTTAATATGACGTCGGTCCACCCTTTGCAGCTATAACAGCTTCAACTCTTCTGGGAAGGCTTTCCACAAGGTTTAGGAGTGTGTTTATGGGAATTTTTGACCATTCTTCCAGAAGCGCATTTGTGAGGTCACACACTGATGTTGGACGAGAAGGCCTGGCTCTCAGTCTCCGCTCTAATTCATCCCAAAGGTGTTCTATCGGGTTGAGGTCAGGACTCTGTGCAGGCCAGTCAAGTTCATCCACACCAAACTCTCCCATCCATGTCTTTATGGACCTTGCTTTGTGCACTGGTGCACAGTCATGTTGGAACAGGAAGGGGCCATCCCCAAACTGTTCCCACAAAGTTGGGAGCATGGAATTGTCTAAAATCACTTGGTATGCTGAAGCATTCAGAGTTCCTTTCACTGGAACTAAGGGGCCAAGCCCAGCTCCTGAAAAACAACCCCACACCATAATCCCCCCTCCACCAAACTTTACACTTGGCACAATGCAGTCAGACAAGTACCGTTCTCCTGGCAACCGCCAAACCCAGACTCGTCCATCAGATCGCCAGATGGTGAAGCGCGATTCGTCACTCCAGAGAACGCGTCTCCACTGCTCTAGAGTCCAGTGGCGGCGTGCTTTACACCACTGCATCCGACGCTTTGCATTGCACTTGGTGATGTATGGCTTGGATGCAGCTGCTCGGCCATGGAAACCCATTCCATGAAGCTCTCTACGCACTGTTCTTGAGTTTGGAGGTCTGTAGCGATTGACTGTAGCGATTGGTGAGTGAATACTTTTGGTAATATAGTGTATCATGAAAAAAAACAGGAGGGGATAGAAAATGGGAAAAATAAAGAGGTGCATAAGCGGGGACCAGAAAACGTTAAAGGATGGAGAGGATTCAGTAATCACACATGACCTCTGTCGATGTAAGGTCAGTTAAAAACAGAAAGGTTCGTCGAAATGTAAAGTCCGCTCATACCCACACACTCCTACAAGGAGAGAAAGAGAGAACAAAGACAAATGTTCCAGATGAGGTGAAAACTAGCCAGCTTAGTCACACACCCCTACAGTGGGGGAAAAAAAAAAAAAAGGTGAGAGTGAATAAAGACGAAAAAAAAAAAAAAGGCCCCTGACGAATTCAATTTGCCCGAGCTAGAGCCGGTCCATACAGACAAGCCTATATTAGTAATACTCATATGATGGAGCAGCCCATCCATCACACACACACACACACACACACACACACAACAGAATGTAGAGGAGAGAAGAGAAGATGAAAGGAAGGAGAGGAGAGAACAATGCATCTAAATAGCAACTTCCAATGACTGCATTTACTAGAGCCAGTTTTCTATCGTCCTCTGTATATATACGACTGTCTCATCATAACCGCTGGTGTGTGTGTGTGTGTGTGTGTGTGTGTGTGTGTGTGTGTGCATGTGTGTGTCCTTGCTACCATTGACCTCAGGGGAAGCAAGATTATTACAGCCTATTGTTTTGTGAAGGACAAAGCAGAAGGTTGCGTCCCAGTCCACCTCCACCTCGCCGATCCCTTCTGGGGGGGGGGACGGGGGTGAGACAGTGACGTAGCAAGTTGGGACGGATGCAGAGTGAAAAAAAACGCACTTGTACTGTACATCGCCATGTAGGTCACCATCGCCCCATCCGGCTCGCTTTTCTCCTTCGCACACAAGCTCCCCTCCGCTTACACACCTTGGGACACAAAAGGAAGGGGAATGTGCGCTTCGCGGTACGAAGTGAAAGCCAACGACCCAGAAACACGCGGTATTCCGGGAATGTAAAGGCCGCAACGTATCGCCGCTGACGAATGGCTTTTGTGTTGGCGAACGCATTGTTTCCCCCCTATGGAGAGAGAGAGAGAGAGAGAGAGAGACAGAGAGAGAGAGAGAGAGAGAGCCCCTACTGCTGCTACCTCTGGCAATCACCTTTGTGCAGCTCTCAAAAGCCACATTCGCGCCATCCAAACTCCAAGCTATTTGAACTTTTGGCGAGAGATTAGATTACAGCGGTATGTGATGTGTGTGTACATTTATTCGCCGAGATGGAGGAGAAACTCATCCGCGCTGTGTCTGTGAGTTTCCACAACTGTATGATAACGGCAATCGCGAAGGCCTTTCCTTTCAATCTCGAGCTCAGGAATCGTCGGTGCATTGTGCAAATCTAACACACTTTTACAAGAGTAGCTCAGAAGAGACAATTTGGCGTTTCTTTGTTATATATCCCCCCCCCCCCACCCCTACTTTCCTGCTGCCATGCGCACTTCTGTGATGAGGTATCAACAAGGGCTACCTGTGCCCTACTTCACGGTGAGTGCAGCGCAAAACGCTCGTTATGTGTGGGCACCTTAAGGGTGTGTGTGTGTGTGTGTGTGTGTGTGTGTCTGGGTGGGTGCGTTTCCTCTATCCTACTTTTAGATCTGCTTCTCTTCCTTACGCTTGCAGACTCACGTGTCTTTAAATTCCTTCCCTCATCCCCTTACCGACCGTCTTTACAGGCTGTATACTTTCAGTTTGCCAGATCAGATCTTCACATTTCACACCATATGCTGTCATACCACTCTGACCTCTGCAGGAACATAGAGTCGATAGTTAATACAATAATCACAGAGAGATAGAAAAGGAGTCTTTACTCTCACTAACCGACTGAATGCACACACACACGCTCGCTATAAAAACAGGCACACTGCACTCTCGCCTGGTCACAGAAATGTCAAGGTCACCTTCTGAGTTCAGAAAGCATCACTTTGTTTCTAAACCAGTCTTCAAATGAATCCTGATAGAAGTCACTAATGCAATGAACCTTTTAACCTCCATTCCCAGCAGGGCGGGGTGACGTGGGCGGTGATGGGGGCAAAGGACAGTAACACGGCCCCTTAGCGATTTATGAGAGCGCACAATGATATAAAAAATCAATAGATAAACCATGTAAGGTACGTAGAATACACAAGCTTACACGTGGATACACACACACGGCCTTGTCTTGTTAGACTCGTATGGACAATTCTTTCACTTCGGTGTATTTTCCAACCCCTAGCACCATCCTTCATCTCAACCATTATGTGGAAGAATATGTATTATCCTATGACCTGATTAGTCACTAGGACCTAATTACTCTCATAGCTAGGGCTGTACCCGACTCAGAATTTTGTCAGTCGAATCGGATTCGGCCGTTCAATACGGCGATTCGACTATTCGTTCCTTTTTTTTCAATATAGATATAATAATATGATCTGGCAATCAGAAAATCCATTGGCATAAGTTTCAGTGATGATTTCGAGCACATTAACATAGTCAAATGCAACAGATTCATGGGAACATATTTTTGAACATTTAAAAATCAATAAAAGTGACTGACAGTTACTGACTAAAAAACGACTGCTCGACTTGAAGAATCTGTCGACTGACGGGTCTCCGACAGATGATTCGACTCGTCGACTTTCAGGGAGCAGTCGTACTCGTAGCCTTAGCTTGTTTCCTGCTTCCCAATGCACCCTTAGTTTTCCGATTAGTGATGCCTAAAGGAGCTACAAGAACGAGGAACGTCTAGAAGCAGCAGTTAGCAAAGCAACCAGTGTGAGTGTGTGTGCGCGTGCATCAGACGTAACATCACTTTCCCGCGAATGAATGGGCCAAATACTTTCCCCAATGCATGCGTTCATGAACTGTAATACTACGTAAAAATACTACGTGGTATTCAGTCACGTCCCTCCGCCCCGTGTTCAGGCAGGTTTGGACCGTTCGTTTTTTGCAAGCCGCGAGCGAATGTGTCAAGCCGGGCAGGAAGTCAGACACAGGAACGGCATACAGCATCCGGTCAATTTCAAAATAAAACAAATTTCAAAATAAAACAATAAAACAAATAAAATTATCGTTCATTAATCGTAATCGAGGTAAAAGGTTGAAATAATCGCAATATTGATTTTTAGTCATATCGCCCACTCCTAGTATATGTTTCATGGCTTCATGTGTAGGTTTTATGGCTTCTTGTATGTTCTGTATGTGGATTGTTTTGAGAACCATCTCGTGTCCTTCTTCTCATCCTTCTCTCTGTTTCCTGAGAAATCCTTTTCACACTAGTTCACATTGTTCAGACTAAACTATTAGAATAACCTTGCCGATGTGTAAAAGCTAACCCCCCCCCCTTGTTTTTCTTTATAATCTCTGTTCAGAGGTCTCTCTGGTGGAGATCTGCATATAATACCATGTGTGTATATCTCTCCTGAGCTCAGTATTTTGTGTTAATAAATGTACTCAAGTAATTCATAACTCAAAGACTTTTTGTCAAGACCTGACTTTATTCAATACATTACCTGCTTGTCCCTAACCCTGATTCCTAGCCTTAACAATAACCCCTCTCCCTAGCAAGGCGTATTAAATGGTCCTCAATTTTCTGGGTTCTCTGATTTTTATGTGTCATGTGACATTTTGCCCCCTCACACACACACACACACACACACACACACACACACACACACACACACACACACACACACACACACACACACACACACACACACACACACACACACACACACATCTCTGTCTGTTCGGTGTCATCTCTCTGTTTGAATGGAGTGTTTATTGTCTGTCCTCGGTCTACAGTAAATCCTCCCTAGAGAGTACCTGCCCCCTTCAGGTCAAACTCATACCAGCGGTGTGTTTGACCGTTAGCTCTGAACCCCACTAGCACAAAAGAGAAAGACCAGCACTATACCTGTGGGCTGGTCTGGAAATCAGAACCGCTCTGAACTTCACACTGCGTTTTATGTCGTGTCTGGTTCTGGAAAGTTGAATTGCGGCAGGAGGAAGTAATTAAAACAAAAGTCAAGAAGACACACAGCCTGACTTTTTCAGGACGCAAGAGGACAGTGGAGGCTCGGGAGAAGCGAACAGGCTAAACAGATACCGCCCAGAAAATGATATCGCAAAACAAACACCGCATGAGAACCTGCAGTGAAGCCAGACGATACTGTAGATCTACTCACTGCAAAGCTTCAGGGCTCAGGCAATTCTCTTGTTCAGTGTCTTCCCCAATCTTCCTCAGTTTTTGAAGTGTCTGCTTATCCTATGTGTGTGTGTGTTAGTGTGTGAGAGAGTGTGAAAGGCAGAGAGAGTGTGTATGTGCACAAATGTGTACCTACTATATTTAGCGTGTGACTGTGTGTGTGTATATGACTTTGTGTTTCTCATTATATGTTTTTGTGCCAAGGGGCCCCAGAATGATCTAATATAGAGGCTGGGCTCTCAATTTGTGGTGTTTCTCAAGCCTATATTTAACAGCAACAAAGCCGAGACCCCAGACCACAGTTCCCTCCCACTCAATCTAACTTCATTTTACATCCACCAAAAGCCTCCACTTTTATCTCCAGCAATTCATCTGGGACACATATGGAGACCTTTCTGGAAAATAAACAACTTGAAGGAAGAGGCTTTGCACCCCACCCTTCTTTGCCCTAGTACACAAAGATTTTATATCTAAAGAAATGAAGCGGCCAAGCTCTTTTCCTAACACCCCGCAAAATAAAGGCCTAAAAAAACTTTACTGCTTGCTGCTTTGTTTGTTTCCAAGGAGAAATAATATTGAAATTCACAATAGTAAAAAATAAAGGGAATACGACACATTGTGGGAATTACTATTGAGGTATCTGACACATTTTAAAGCGACAAGCGTGAACTGAAATCAAAAGGATTCACATACTCACATACACTAAGATGCATCCCCTTCCTCATCAGCACCGGCTACTAAATAACTAACAAGCTGATGTCTCTGCATCCCCGGTTCAGAGTGCTCTCCCTTAACGAGCGAGAGTATCTCACTTTCCTCTGTCACCAGCGCCCCCCCCCCCCCCCCTCCTGTCTCCGGCATGTGATTAGCCCGGCGCTGATGCCAGGAGACAGTGACATCATGACTGTATGAACTCACTTTTCGATTCAGGCTTGCCTATTAGGCGCGGCTAATAACACACAGGGAGAAGCGGCGGTGTCTGAGACGGTGCTGCAGGACGTGTTTGGAAGCAGTCGCAGCTTTGTGCATGTTGAATTTATGTTTTTTTACGTTTTAGGCGTGATGCTCTCATCCAAAGCGACATACAAGTTCAAAATTGTTCTTAATTATTATTACTATGACCTACATTCTGTTTGATTCCTCACTACTTCAAGTCTTGTATTCACTGCATTGTTTATTTCTTTTATGCTTTTCACACTACACTTAATCCCGGGCTAAGGACGCATTTTACCCCGGGCTAAGCAGTGTTTCACACTTGCATTTTTGAAAGAGGGTTAACACCGCTTTTAACCCTGGGTTAACAAACCCTGCTACGAAGCAGGGTTAGCACCGCTTTTGCGGTGCTATCCCCGAAATGCGGTGCTAAGAACAATAGTGTGAAACGTTGTGGGGTTAGAATGTAGCAGGGGTTAGAATGTAACAGGGGTTAGAATGTAACAGGAGTTAGAATGTAACAGGAGTTAGAATGTAACGGGTTAGAATGTAACGGGTTAGAATGTAATGGGTTGGAATGTAACAGGGGTTAGAATGTAACAGGTTAGAATGTAACAGGGTTAGAATGTAACGGGTTAGAATGTAACAGCGAGTTAAACATTAGCATTAAACGTTAACCCAGGGTATACAAGCTTACAGTGTGAAATCCTGAACACTGAATACCCGGGGTCAATTGTTAGCCCAGGGTTAAAGAAAACTAGTGTGAAATGTGAGATAAATTAACCCAGGGCTATTATAACCCAGTGTTAAAGTTAACCCTGAGCTAACATATTCAAGTGTGAAAAGCCAATGTGTTTTACATTTATATCTCTATGATGTTCTTCTAAGGTAAATGTAATGTACTAATTGCTTTGTGATGTACTGAAATGCTTTGACAATACTGCTTCTTTCCAAAAAAAAAAACATTGCTCAATTGAATTGAATTGAATGAACTGAACTGAAATAGTGAGCAGAGACAGGGTTTGGTTGTTGGGCATATTGGCTGTTGTCGGGATCAAATCTGTGACCTTCCAGTTACGGTCTCTTTAACAAGTAGGCCACCCTCCCACGTGTCACGGCTCGTATGTCTTTGCCCAGTAACGTTCCCTGACTTTAGAGATGCCCGGGTTTATCTTGGCTATTAGCGCAGCTAGCATTGCACTGTGGGCTTCTGGGAGCTCTGTTATTGCTGGCTCCTCACGCTAGCTTGAGGTTAACCCCGGCGCTACAATAACAGAGACGAGGCCACGCTCACACATGTATACACTTTTTCCTCTTAGCCTTTCTTCTCTATCTCCATTTCTCTGATTGTTTTGCTCTCCTCTCTTTCACCCCCCCCCCGCCACTCTCATAGGTAGTCAGTTTCACACACACACACACACACACATATTGCGAGCGTGTACTCACACTGTCACTGAAGTACAGCTTCCCTGGGTTGAAGCGACAGCTCTCTCAGGGGTGTGGTGTATGGTGTGTTTAGATTGGGAGAATGAGTGTGTTAGTGTGTGTGTGTGTGTGTGTGTGTGTGTGTGTGTGAAAAAATGGACTCCAAGGGGCCTGGGCTGTAAGAGTATAGTAGGTAGAATATACGTTTTATATGCTATGTCATCAGATTTGAACAGATTTTTTTTTTCAAATCTCGAATCCAGTTGACCCGGTAACAAAAGTTTTGTTTGAGTCTAACTCATGTCTACAATGACAAGTAAGCTCAAAAGTAACTTCATGTATTCTTTCTACAGCTCCAAAAATCATAAGATGTGTATAAATTCCACAATTCTTCTTGACTTACACGCTGATTCAAGTGTAGACTCTAATTTGCACCCTGACATTTTTACTGTGGGTTTACGGTGTATATAATCTGAATGTTCAAACAGCTTGGAAGCTAGCATAAGTGTGAGGGTTATTCAAAGTTGACTGGTGTCCTTTACTATGACTGATGGCTTTGTGTTATCCATCTAATGAAGCCACAGATTTGGGTCCATTTGATGTGTCTGTCGGTGGTTCGGTAGAGCCTAGACGAGCCAACTGCTCAGGCTTAGGCCTTTCCTGAGGGATGTGTGTGTGTACGTGTGTGTGTGTGTGTACTCAGTCAAATGTGGCATCTAAAGGGGTGTGAGCCCCCGGTGTCTGCAACGAGCGGCGGGGCTAATCCAAGCCAGTGTGTAGGTTGTTTTCACGCTGAACAGTGCTAGCTCACACACGGATGCAAGACTGGAAGGAAACAAACACAGAGGGTGATGAGATGTGATGGCTTTAGGTGTTACATGTTTGTGTGATTATGTGTCTTCTGTTCAAAGGGTGCAAAAGACGAGTGGCACTCAGCACAATATTCCCCCTTTTATGATGTGTCTTGAGTGGCCTGTGTAACTCAATTTCTCAGCAAGGGAATTCCCTTACATGCTGACAGAAAAGCAACACACTAGTCTATTCAAGCTTTTAAATCAAATCACAGGATGATAAAGCAAGTAGTTTAAGTAACACGTCATATAGAGTCTATCGTACAGTTGTTTGACCAAGGAGGACACAATGCAGAACATCCCACCAGGAATGATGGTGTCGACATTGTAAAACTTTGATTGACACATTTTAAGGTTAGTAGTCCATTAAAAACCGCATTAAAAAAACGACTACAGGATGTGACAGGAAGTTCACAGGAAGTTCCATACTACAGGAAGTTCCATACTAACAGGATGTAGCCTACATCAGGTATACGATTCATACGTACAGGCCATGTGAAGAATGTGTACAACTATCATCAAGCTAGATCATCATTGCAGACAGAATATTATGAGCAATTTTCATATACAGATAACTGAAAATGCAGTTCCACAGTTAACTCTCAGATCCTATGGAGAAGTCAGGTGAGATGTAGTTCATTCAGCTTAAAGGCTTTATAATAACCTACCTATTAGGCTGGGTCGTCCTCATATGTGATCTCTATGAGCAGCCTAGATATTCACGGTAGGCCAACTCATTTCTTTGCGATCATGAAATGAAAAGCTACATTTAAAAAGACATTCTGATTTGCTGTGTCACCAGCAACAAAGCTCAGGTTTCATGTTTTGGTTTATCGCTGTTGGTCTACTAAAACGGTATTCTGGGAAAAACAGAAAAATAAAAGAATTTTGTGTTGTACCACAAGATTATTTTGTAGTTTTTTGGGGTTCTTTCTCTCTTTCTTTCTTTCTTTCTCCCCCTCTCCTTGCCTTTTTCTGCTACTCTGTTTTTGCTTCATCGTGCGCCAAACCAGTAGTTCATGGCTCCAGTAACCACTTAAAAAAAAAGGAGGGAACAGGAGGGTGGTCCGCATAGCGGGAGCAGACACACATCCCGGATGAGTAAAGCCAGACTAATGCAGACCAGATGCAGGCATATTATCTAATCAAAGCACACCAGATTGGGGCAATAATCTCACTTTTTCTGAGGGTTCATTTGTTACTATTCCTGTAGTCAGGCTTGCTGTACACGATCAAAAGTCTGGGTGCTTAATGTTTTAGCAGAGACAGCTGGGAGGGTGTGTGTGTGTGTGTGTGTGTGTGTGTGTGTGTGTGTGTGTGGGTGTGGGTGTGTGTGTGTGTGTGTGTGTACAAGCCTACTGTTCTGTGTTTTTATGTGTGTGTGTGTGTAAGGGGAGGACAGAGGACACTGGGAGGGGCTGTGCTGTCTGTGTCCTAGAGGAGGAATGAAGGGTAGAATGAGGTTATGGAGGGTGAGTTAAGTTCAGCCCAGCGGCTTCATTAAACTGGGGTTAGGGAGGACGGGAGGCAGAAGACAGAGAGGAAGAGGAGGTAGACAAGAGCAAATAGCAATGCCTTGAAAGCAAAAAAGGAATGTCCTGAAGCAATGTGTGTGTGTGTGTGTAAGTGTATGGTGGAGTCAGTTATGGGGCAGTGCCAATAAGAGAGAAGTCTCTGATAAAGTTTATCTTCATCTCGCTCCCATTATTACCTCAATCTCACAGAAAAGACATTGGACTGGAAACGTTCTCCCTCCCGCCTCCGTTCGCTCTCGGTCTCTCCGGTTCCTCTCTCGGATCTCTCGGAGAGATCTGAGGTATCGGAGGGGAAACTTGTCCTTTCAATTCCTTTGCTCTTTATATCTTTTTATTTTATTTTTTTTTCCCTGCTGGGTTTAAGTGATTTAGATGAATCTAGGAGCACAAATGTTTTGTTTTGAATTGAGAGAGGAGATGTTGTTGTGCCACGGCATTGGATACACATGTGCTGCTTGTAGTTGGCAACCACAACATATTTATGAAAAAAATGATTCATGGGGGAAAAAAAACAAAGCATTTCTGGAATTTTTGGTAAGTTATGTTCAAGGCAATCACATTTTGGGGTAAAATCGAGGTCATACACATGTACTGCTGCTACAAATCAAAGAGATTGATAGAAAAGCAACGCTGCTACTGATAAAACAGACTTTCTAATTGCATTAACGACATAAGGAGATGGAAACAAGGGATAATTTGAGCTGGGAGGGATGCTGATAGGGGAGGAGCCACTGGAGCCAAGCAACGACGGCGATCTGCTCATATAAAAACCTAAATAATGTAAGACGAGAGGCGGTGCCAGCTACTTCACGCTATCTCCGATGACCAAGTTCACCCAAGCTAATCCTTTCATCAAAATCTTTGCTAGTCAGAGTGGAAGCGACCTAGTGCAGCTAACCTAAGAGCTAGCTTGGAAACAATATTCAAACATACATTTTCATGAAATCTGTACTGATGATAGCCTAGAGGATGTTAGCGCCTAGCCCCATTGCTCAAGCTATCCCAAATTAAAAGGCGTTGCCAGTGAGGTGCTTGTGGATTGGAAAGAGGACGAGTGTGTAACCAAGAAGCAGGCAAAGAGATTATATTCCTTTGGAGATGTGTGACTTGTGGACAAGCAGAGTTTAGCAAACACTCGTAGGTCCCCTGGCAGGGACCCTGGGCAGGGACCGAGGAGCCTACCTCCAGCAGCAGGCAAACGAGATTCTTTGTACGACAAGAAAAATGGATCGGAATATTGCAATGTTTATGTCTTGCCCTTGGGCAGGTACCATCAGCAGTGAGGGAAATGCAGGAGGGGACTGTTATACAAGAGTTCATATGCTGCTGAGATATGGGACTATATGGTGTAAAACAGTGCTTGGTGAGCTCCCCTGGTTTACCCATGTTCAAAGAACTGAAATGCACTCTGACATTACTTTTCATAAACTGAATAAAGGTGTCTCTCTGGTGGCTCTCAGCCAGTAAACCTGCTGGTTGACTATGAAAACAAGTTCTGGGTAACTGGTTTGATGTTTGTCATGACAGCATAGAGCAAGATAAACTACTGCTAGGCTGCTTTAAATCGATTGAAGATACTTGACGTTGAGACTTGGCGATCTACTCCAAAAGTCTTGCAGACCGGCTCGATGCGGGCGCCGAGGGGGATGGACCTCGACAGATAAACAGTGTGTACGCGTTCGTGTCACTCACAAGTCCACGGCCCTTCAGAGTGGGAGGTGTGTGTGTGTTTCTCCATACATTACTGACTCACCTAGAGAGAAAGAGAAATGAAACAGTTAGCACTTTCAAGTATCAAACTCCAGATTGTTTCACAAACTGCAAGGGATGAACATTTAATACATTTCAGAATAAAATCATAAAAACCTGCAGAAGTAATTATGATTACTGATTCATTTCACCTTAAACCCACTTTAGTCATGAAGGGTAGATGAGATGAAGGTAATATTTTGTATGCTCAAGTGTATGTGCATTGCAATAATTTGTGAAACGGTATTGTAATTCTTGCAAATGCACACACACACACACACACACACACACACACACACACACACACACACACACTAGTAAAGGATGAAGCTCTTCCCTCCTTCAGAAACAGTGAAGGAGAATCAGAAGAGAAACGATCCCTCTTTTTGCTGCTGAGTGACCGACGGCGATTATAGAGGAGGTAGAGAACCTGTTTATTAGATAAGAAAGTGTGTGTGTGTGTGTGTGTGTGTGTGTGTGTATGAACGTGCGTGCGGGTGTGGGTGGTTGGATGAGATCCTGGCAGCTTGCGATGCGTTGTGAGACGTGGTTCCGTGTCAGCTATCACCGGCAGCTCCAAATTACGGAGGTGGCATCGCTCTCCTGCTTTCCTGCCTTGTATTGTATTAGCATTGTATTTGCAGGCGCCTTGAGCACTATGTAAATAAATCCTTTTGACGACAATTTTCACATCGGCTAGCCCGGGTTCACTTGTTATACGTGTGTCTGTGTGTGAGAGAGTCGGAGGAAGAGGTAAGCGTGGAGGGAGTGCGAGAGCGGCGGAGGGGGTAATGAACCTCGGTTTGAAGTCAAAAGCAAAGTAGAGGCTCATCTCCTCCAATCAGACGCCGGCAAAGCTAATGAGGCACAGAGAGCGAGAGCCTTAAGAAACCTCACTGCCGCTACTGAGCTCAACTCAGACCCCACACACACACACACACACACACACACACAATATCCTGGGTCATTCACTTTAAACCTAACATTAGACAGCTCACGCTCACCTCAGTGAACAAAGTGAACATTAGCGGGGGAAGAGAAAATACAGTCACTTTCCTCCAGCAAACACATTAACGTCGCTCCGAATTGACTTCACGTCATCGTGAGCAAACATCCAGTTGAACGCTGTAGTGTTGCAGCTGTGTACTGAGCTCAGTCCTACCAGCAGCTCCCCGGGCGTGGAGCGGCGGGGGGAGGGGGGGGGGGGGGGGGATGAAAAAGCTGAGAGGACGAGCAGCACGGCCCTGAGGTGTGCAGCTGCGACGACACGGATAAAGACGCACTAATGTGTTAATGGATGCTTTACGTATCTGGAGCGCAACTGGAGCAAGTGCTGACAAGGTGAAAAGTGTGTGTGTGTGTGTGTGTGTGTGTGTGTGCGTGTGTGTAAAGTCTCACCACGTGCTTATCACATGCGTCATTGCACTACAAGCAGAGCAGTCGTTATTAGGATGAGATGGGAGGTTACTTTGTCCTGTTGGGAAGTATGACCAGATGGGATAAGCACAATGCAGGGTCCCATACATTCAAAGCAAAGCTAAAAACAGGATTGTTGTTATGTGGTCATGAAGGTTTATCCATTGATACGAACGATTGTACGAATCTAACTGTAAAATCATGATTAAAATAACAGCAGCAATTCATTTTTGTCTTTTGTTGATTTCATAATGGATTAGTGTTTCATTTCCATCACCAAAAAAAGAAAGTAGAATCTCTGTTGAGTCTCCAAATCCTTGTCTCCAGTTGTGGGAGATTAGATGACAGGTACAGTGTTTTGTCACAGAACAATTTCACAACGGTGAGGAAAGTCACCGACCGAATCACTGCTGGTGTGTATTTAAACATTGAGTCAGTTTATTATGTTGCTAAATATACAACCTCAGTGTCGTCCTGTAGTCACTGTCCCATTATCTTCCTCTATTAAAGGTTACGTGAAACCTTGATGGCGACTCTCTGGACGGAGCACGCAGCTCAGACAAAGCAGAGTGATCAATAAATCTATTACCTTGGAGGACATTGTTGTCAAACTTATTCACAGGCTTGCCGTCGCTGGAAAATAATACTAGAGTCTAGCTTTTGTCTGGGCGCATCCCTGAGGGACCCCTGTGACTGCTTGTAAAAAGCAAAAAGTGTGTGTGTGTGTGTGTGTGAGTGTGTGTGTGTGTGTGTGTGTTTACTGACAGGGAGAAAGTGTCTAACCAAATTATCATTATTATCGTTATGATTATATGAAACATGACTCCTCACATACACAAAGAATAAAAATTTGGTTGCACCAACATCATTTTTCTTCTGATTTATAACTTCTAACCGAAGACGCTAAATGGGCACAACAATTTGGTTTTTAATACATATCCGATGTCTGGGGTCTTCCCTCGTTTCTCTCCCTGCCACATCTTAAAAAAAGTTGGTAAAGGCAGGCATGCTTAATATGGCACAGATGGTTAAAGGGGGATAATAAGTGTGTAGAGGAATCGTGCTATTTAGATATATAAGAAACACAGGGATGCGGGGAATGCCTGCGGGGTCTGGTGACACGCCACTAATTTTACTACTGTTATTGTTCCCTCATGTTTTGGGAGGAACGGTATCTCTGTGTGTAAGGGGAAGCTGTTATTGGTAAAAAAAAAAAAAAGATGATGAAGATGATGAAGTTTGTTTTTGTGAATGTCTTTGAGCCCGTACAGGAAAAGACAGGACGAGTTTGTTTTGGACGTCGGCGGTGGCGTTCTCCCTGGTGTTGATGACTCAGTTGATGTTGTAAGCCGCTTAAAGAAAAATTCCACCCGCAGATACTTTGACACTGTTACGTATCATAAATCTGTGATGCTCAACGCATTCCAGGAGTTAGATGTTTTTGGTGTACCCACTTTTCCTAAACCTGCCTCATCTAGTTCTACTTCAGATTCAGACTTCCTGCATATCCCAGAATTACTTTGAACAAGAGAAGGGGTGTGAACTTGTTGCATTCAGTACATGTAGGTGGACTTGTGGAGTTTTTCCAGTGCATTACGGTCTATTTTGAGGGTACTGTCAGCGGGAAAGTTGGCATCTCTTCCTACGAAGGATTTCTCTCTGTATGATTGTTAAAATCGGCGCAAAATGGCGAGTCTAGAAAGAAGGCCTCGCTCTTTGATTCTGAGGGACTGACACAAAACCTGACCTAAAACCTGACACATCACATCATCTACATTTGGCCAGCTATCCACGGGAATGAGAAATGTGCACCACCGAACAACAAAATGGACCCAAGAATGCACGGTACGCGCCGATAGCCGTTTTATAGGGTATTACGCCGTGATCACAAAGGAAGAGGTTTTCTCCTGCTCAAGGCGCCGCTGTGAGCGTCGCCGGTAACAAAGGGAGCGAGATTGCATAGAGTGCAAGGAGAGTTACAACATTGTCGTTGCCGTGCAACATAAAGCTTCACAACTACTTGCAATCTAAGTTAAAAAAAACAGGATAACCTTGTTGAAAATAAAAAAAAAGGGCATGAGAAAGTTAGTAATTGCTCGGCTCGGTCTTGAAGAAGAGGATAAGGAGCCGAATCTGAAAGGGAGAATGTGGACACTTGACATCCTCTTAGAAAGGAACAGAGTACCAAATTTTATCATCTTGTCCAAGAGCTCCATCAAGATAACACCAGTTTCATAAGCTATGTTCACCTGATAGCGGAGCAGTTCGACCGGCCTGCTCAGCTTGTTAAACTACTTATACACAACAATCTCCATTTATGTCTTCTCCGTCTCAGATTTTACACTTTTATTTTTATATGTCTTCTCCTTCCCCCTCTTCTTCAATTTGATTGGCCAACGGACCAGAGACGTGGCTAAAGTTGAGTCATGTTCATCTTGGAGCGCCCAGGTCAGCGCCACGACCAAAACCACTGAAAATAAATGAGAAAACACTTCCTATGTGATCACAGCCTTAAAGTGTTTTCCTTTAATACAAACACCACAGTTGGACAAAACAGATTTTTAGATTTTATTAGTTTTTGTGGTGACTCTATACAGCATTTTGGACGAATACCAACCGCTTTTCAGTGGAAGCGGAGTGAGGAGAGCGTTAAAAAAAAAAGCATGCATTAGCACCTCTGCAGCAGCTTGCGAGAGATTTTTAGAGATTCTTTGGCTGGATTCCTTAAATAACAAGTGTTCCTGGTTTAGGTCCAATGACAGTAACCGTTACCAAAGCAGTTTATAAACTAGATTTAAACAAGTCTCCGGTGATCTGCGCCACCGACACTCTTTAGGTGTTTTTATTTTATTTTTTTCTTATTGACACTTATCGTTAGCATATCATCAGCACTGTGAAAACGGACTTAATGGAATTTCAAGAGAGAGAACCAATAAAGCCCATGATGTTACACCGTGGAGCCAACATGTAATATAAAATGCTTCAAAACAAGCTATTATCATACAGTACTGATATCCTGAAACACAATCTCCTGAAAGACTGGTGCTGTTTTTCAAATGATGCATCAATTTGTATCAAGTCGTCTGAAAACAGGATAATAATAATAATAATAATAATTAGAAACATGATACAAGAAGTTGATCTACAATTACTAGAGATGGAATAGTCTTGATTACATTTCTTGGTAGTAATTGCAGAGTTGCAGATTTAAGATCGACTTGCACATCAAACACAAACTCAATTTTAAAACTATGTGGCTATTGGATGAAGTGAGCAGGCTAATCATTTCATTTGTGTAACAAATGCCCTTAAACCAAGATGGCCTTTAAGATTAAATGACTCTACGACGGCGCCAATTGATTCATAAGGAAGTTCAAAATCCATTGTTGAGATATCTGTGGAGATCCCGGACCTAATAAATGAATTCTTACCTTGGGAAAACACAGCAAATATACCACCTAATTACAGAGCAGGGCTTAGAGAATGTACTGAAATGATCGATATTTAACAAAAGTCAATACATAACCTCTCATATTCGAGACACTAGTCACCGCTGGAGACGATGTGCAGCATCCTATTATGGTAAATGTCAAATTGTCCCATTTCACCCATTTCCTTGATTGTGAAATTCTTGTTGTGACCATGGAGCAAACACATGCAATACCAATACCATTGACCAATGTCTCCAATTTATGTTAAAAAGTATGTAAAAGGTTATATTTATTTTCCTAAATATTATCTGGAAATATGCTGGACTAACAGTTTTCATAACTGTTCTATCTTGAGATAATCTCTGCAAACCTCATTGTGAATGAGGTAGTCATGGTAGTTTCATTCCACCGGCAAAGCTTATCATTTTTCCACGGTGCCTTTGTGTGTACAGTTGTGCGTATTTGGTGTCTGCACGCACTCTCATATGTTTACACATGTGCACAGGGCATGCGCACGGGTGAGTACGTGCCCACCCATATGTTGAAAACCGTGTCTGGAAAACGTGATGACTTTGTAGCTTCCCTGCATGTTTCTTTTCTACTCCCGACAAAAAGCATCATCCCTTTTGCCCCGACACACAAAATAGAAAATGATTGAATCCCTGAAACCTTGTTTGATGCCAGAAGAAAATATTTGTTTCTTTCAGCATCGCTCACTGTCCGATGTGCATCGTCATACGTGCCTTTCCGCATCTTCATTGCAACTCAGGTTCATAGTTGCCTGACTTAAATCACAGATGTTAGTTTTATAGATAAGTCAGGAGAAATGCAAGGGAAGCTATTTACATTCAGACTTGGGATGCACTGACGCTCGGGGTTTATTTTGCTTGGTGAATCCAAAATACTGAAATCAGCCGTTTGCAGCAACTGCCCCCTGAGATGCCACGTTTCGCCTTCATGAAGTATTTGGTGGAATGGGGTTTTCAATGCATCTGATAGGTCTCTCCCTTTTAAGAAGGGCACTCGCCTCTGATTCAAAGGCATGTGTTTTAGCTGATTTACTCTTGTGAATACAGCAGCCTAGCGCGCCGGCTTCATAAAAGAAAGTCATAAAAAAAGGTCAAGTCTCCTCGTAGGCATATTAGCCCACTTGTGACTGCAGTATGACTGATGGAGTATGAATGATGTGAGAGGATATATGATTTTAATTCATGACAGCAGTGTATCTGATCTTGAATTGGGCTCATCTTCTTACATTACCTTATCAGAACATATTCAACATCGCAATTTAGGCTGCAAGACCTTTCAATGAATCACGCCCCGCTTCTTTCATTTTCATACAATAAATAGGCTAATGTGATAAGGTGCTGTCGGGTTGAAGTGAAGCACCTGGCTATCGGCCAACCGAAATTCTGCACGAGAGAAACATTGCTGACATCTTCAACTCACGCGGATCGACAGCGTGGTGAGCGTCTTCAGCGATGCGCTCCTGGTCCCCGCTCTGCTGGATCGCCTCAGGCTGCTCTCAACATCAAGATTTGGAAGGATATTTACGACTATTTGCAATATCAGTAGATCTAACTCAGAGAGAAATTTGATTTCTGTATGTGCGTAAGATCAACATAATTCATGGCATCTGATAGGTCAGAACACGTGGGTGTTTTATAAAATCATAAATAAATCGAATGAAAGATGAATTCGCTATGAATCAAATTGAACTTGTGTAAGATTGAGGTCTACTATTACAGCGAGAAATATTGCGCTCTTCTTCAAAATACCCTCTTCCACCTCCACGTACCACGCTACCCAAAATAAAGAAAAGATAAAAAGATAATTCTGAGGTCTGAATACCAACGCACGCAATTTTTGGATTCATATTAAATCCCCGCTGCGTTGGTTTGATTCTGATTCGCAGCATAAACGCCCCTTCATGCGTCTCCCTACCCACACTGCCATCAAACCAGATACCTGTCACCCCTTGCGGTGTAGCTACAATTAAACAACCGACTGACCCCTCCTCCTCTCTCTCTCTCTCTCTCTCTCTCTCAATCACTCACTCACACACACACACACACACACACACTCACACACAGTTATACACACTTAAGTGGAGTGGTGGGTTACTGATAGCAGCTCTAATATATTTCTAATGAGGCACCTGCCAGGCTGTAGAGCTGCTAATTCAGTGGTAGATTCAGCTGAACAGCTAGACTCTCTTCTGCTCGGCGGGAGACTCAGACACATACAGAGAGAGAGAGAGAGCGAGAGGAGACGAGGGCGAGGAGAAAATCTAGACTTTCTACATGCTAGAAGGTAACGCAGCCAATAAAACAATAGGTAAAGTAAAAGGAAAAATGTGATTCATGTAGCGCTGTCGCAGACAACCACAACACATTCACGTTCAGAGACACTTCCCCTTTAGCTTCCCAAGCCTTCCTGTTTTTTTTAGACTTACAATATCCAACCTTTTGTCTTGAGGCAGGGAAATGGTCGTCCGACTCTCCTCTCCTTCACTCGGTCAAGCTCCCACTCCCAGTCGTGTTGTTGTTATGACTCCCCTGTACTGTGGTCCCTTGCCTCACCTTGACTCGATAGCCACAACCCGGCCCAGCGCTGGCCACGACCCACGGCCACAGCAGATGGTGTACCACCACCCCGAAAATATCCTGAGCATCATTGAAAAGCCAATTTCAGGCAAAACAGTGGAAATCCGGCGTGTTGTAAGTTTAAACAACTCCTCAACAGAGAGGCCTTACCAGCGCACAACAGACTGCAACTGACCAGCACTCATACCAGCAGTACACAGACAGAGGAAGGACGGTGATGGCATCCTGTCTGACTGTAACAGCAACACAAGTACAGATACTATCATCATGACATATAGACCTAATTAATTATTGAATCTGATTGCAGCTCCCTATCTGATCAGATGCTTTCATCTGCCATCAGCAGACATAGCCTATAGCATATTATATACATACAGAGAAGCACTGCTTATGCTAGAGTGTGCCCACAGATTGTCAGTTTATTGTTATTATTATTGATGTTTCATTTAGCGAGCCCAGTAACTTTAAGCTAATGACAACATCGCAACATTAGCTATTACTTCCATCAGATTATTAACGCTACATTTGAAACCACACAAGGATGCTGACCTAATGAATGAAAACCATTAGTGAGCAATCCTAAATTAGCAGTCCTCTTTTTTTTTTGACATGTTAGATAAATACAGGCTTTCTTTTACATGTAAACCAGATCTAATCACACAAACCAAATCTATCACTCAGAATGAGTTTTTTCCCCCGAAGCCATAGACCAAGACAAAAGCTTGACATAATTTTGCGGTGTGTGTGTGTGTGGGGGGGAAGGCAAAATAATGCTGACAAGATGAATATCGTTCCCCTGTAGAGACCTCAACCTAGACTGGAGCGGGGACAAGGGCAGGCTGGAGGATGCCGAGGCACCGTCTCTGAGGCCTGGGTGGTCGGGGCTATCAGAGCTGATGGGAAGGCAGCCGAGGGGGAAGGAGAAGGCAGGTAGAAGAAGGCGGGGAGGGGGGGGGGGGAACCTTTGAGGAAGCTGGTACGCTGAGGGGGGCCGACCATGTTTGAGCAGCAGCGGCGTTCTCCCGAGCTTGTAGGCGAGAATGCGCGGAGCCCAGGGAAGCTCTGAGAGACGGCATGCTTCCCAGCAGCGAGCAGAAGTTTGCTGGAAGTCCCGCAGGCGAGTGAGAAGGGCCTGGGGGATGTTGAGACGGTGCCAGAATTTGCACCGCTTCTTCTTTTTCCACCTGCCGAGGATTTTCCTGTTTGCTTGCGTCCTCGGGAAGCCGGCTTCTCTATGGCCCGGGGTATCGATATCAGACGCCGGAGTAGAAGTTTCCTCGACCGCGTTAGCTAGATCCTGAAGACGGGAAAGCTGTAGGCCCACCTCCATGAGATCAGCCCTGATTTGAGCTGCTGGGTGCAATTGGGTGACCTCAGTTTTCCAGCAACGTGGGATGCTCCTTCTTCGAGTCGTGGAGTCAGAGGCAACATCCTGGTTCTCTACTGAGTCGTGCCCACGCCCATAGATATTGTCTGAATCTGACATGGTGAACAAGGCAACGACACATAACTAAATAGCACTCCATAGAATAGATGCAGCAGCGATCGTGCAGGACTACAGCAGCGTGAGAGAAGGTGTGTGAAGATTTGATGATTCGTAATGATGTGAGACCGAAAGGGTGTATTGATTGGATCATAAGTTATGACTAAAAGAGAGTACCGGGATAGATAAGTGAAGTGAGGTATCCTTCCTGATTGAATTTACGCTAAGCCTCATTTAAACCAATTGTTTCGTAATGATCCAACCTTTACTTTGTTTTAATCATGTAGTGCTCGATAAAGACCAGAGTTGATTTGGACAAAGTGACTTTTACATCAAGCTACAGCAGGAATGATCAGGGTCCGGCATATAACTTGGAGACCTTGGAATAACTATGTATGGGTGATGAAAAAGACCCTTGAACTGATTTCGGTATGGACTATAATTTGTAGCCGCAGTAGGAATGGAGCAGAAATGATATGGGCTTACGGAGTATAACTGGTAATAACACTAGAAATGATAGAGGCATGAAGTCCTTACCTTGTGGAACCGAGGAATAATGTATGTCATTTTATGCAGAGGCCTATATTACAGGTGTGGAACATGACTGGGACCTGGCACATGCAGGGAAGTTCAACTTAAAACGATGAATGACAAGAGTATAGATGGTATAGAGCAGTGGCGTCCAATCCAATCGGGCGATTTCACTGATTAGTCCCGCCTCTCTGGTTGAAGGTGTGTTAATCAGTGAAATCACCCGCTGTAGTCTTTGGTTGGAGTGGCACCCTGCATACTCTCGGCCCTCCGTGGCACACGGTTGGACACCACTGCTATAGAGTATACCTGAGTACGGGTAATGACAAGGACATAGTTTATGGATAACATCTAGCGGTCGGACAGCAGGAGCATGACTGAGATCAAAGACTCATTTGTGATATACGCAACCTGCGAGTCATTTCTGCATTTCTTTTGTGCTTGTTTTGCTTGTTTATGCCGTTTCCCCTCCTGGTTGAGCTTTGTTTTCATTCCACTTCTGTTTTCCAATTCAGCTTCTTGATGTTCTTTTTCTTTCTTAGTTGCTTTGCTTCTTTCGAGGTGCCCCCTTGGGGTTATATCGGGGCGCAATGTGTATTTAAAAAAAAATGTTTAATCATTTTATATGTGCAAATAAATAAATTCCACTTAACCAACACTGATTGTGTCCTAATTTAGATGCTGAACAACACGCAGATCCCCCTCACTCCCCCCTCTGCTGTTTCTCTCTGGTCTGTACTACGTCATGCATTGTCACTCAGAGTGATTTCTTTCCATCCTTTCTCCCTTTCTCTTTCTTCTTTCTGTTCCCCGAGTCCCTCGGCGCAGGGGTGTCATTATTAATGGCCTCACAGATCACATCACCAGAGGCACAGGTGTGAATCCAACATCTTTCTCCTAGGATTATATCAGTCACCCTAACACCTTATACGTGTCCAGAGAAGGGGGTGTGTGTGTGTGTGTGTGTGTGTGTGTGCGTGTGTGTGTGTGTGTTTGTGCACGCCAGAGCAATAGCAGAAGGGAAAAGAGCAGGGGTAAGAGTTATGTTGTTGTACCCAGAAGGGTGAGGTGACAGCAGGTTGCTAAAGAACTGATGAGTACAGAGGGGACATGTTTCACCTGAGACACTTCCTACTGCGATACATGTCCTCCATGATGACTTCCTGTCATCAATATCATTACTTCCTGCTGAGGTGAGGTGACAAAGGTATCTGGTCTGTATCTGTCCTTCACCATACTGCCATGCTGCCAAGACTCTGTGCGTGTGTGTGTCTGTGTACGAGTTTGCAAGGATGAATGTGTGTGTGTGTGTGTGAAGGGCATGAGAGGATTTCATTTGGACGGTACAGTAAATAATTCATTTCATAATGGGCTTCTCCCTCCTCGTATCCTCATAATCCAAGCGTAAATGTCTTGCATGTGTCTCAGTGTGTGACTCTCCCGTTGTTTATTGCGTCGGCGGAGTTCATCAGTTCACTAACCTTGACTATCCGCTTGAACACTAAATCTCTGCACGTAAACACGGAGACAAAGCACGGCAATATCGGTGTGCATTTTAAATCAGGCGCAGACCTGGAACAAACATGCATAAAATAAAAGAAGGAAAATATGAATCATAACATCACCTCGAGTTCGGGAGAGGGGGGCGACAAAGAGATGGAAAACAGTTGCAGAGCGGGTGGGGCGTTCCAATAGAGAGATCACTGAATTTCAGATATGAAAAATGTTTGAAATATTGCCCGGTGCTACTAGCAGTAGCTGTGTCTGGATTAATGAACATGCAATATGTCTCCCAAAAAACAGAAACAAGAAAAATCATGACATTTTTCATGAAAACCTATTTTATATCCATTCATGGGGAAATTCATGGAGTTTTTATCAGGATGACTGTAGGAGATCACAATGACAAAAAAATGCTCAGCTTGTATTTGCACTCAAATTCTCACTTTTAGGTATATAGGCATTTCAGTGTGTAAATGGTACAACAGTTAGTTTCGACTGATCAATATAATCATTGAGGGGTTATCTAGTATCACCAGTGTCAGAAGTACCTTGTTATCGCAATAAAACATGGATACACTGAAGACAAGATGAACATATATGAGGCAAAAGCAGTTAGGAGTACAAATTCAGGAGGAATGCTCCTTGGCCAATCATATCGCTGGTCAAAACTGTTGTATAACGCTCCCTACTATCTGTCAAAACATATCTGCAATCGCTCCATGATGTAGCAAATCTTATTTCAGCAGCTGAGTAGAGGAGAGCTACTCCAATACTACACCACTGTCCTGTCAAATCACTGGATACTCGGCAAATAACAAGACCCCCTTAGCTGGAAACCAATGAATCAAACTCAAATCTAATAGTTCAGACACAAACCTAATCACAGCTGAAGGAAAGAGCCTATTGGGGAGCCTCAGTGGCTAGTCTGTATAAAAAAAAAGGACATTTCTGCCAGGGGCTCAGACTCTAACCCTCTCAAACGTGATAGCAACAACAGTTAGTGGGGATAGTGACAGAAGAAGTGATAGAAGCTGAAAGAGATACAAAATGGAAATACAGAGAGCAGTTTGAAACGCCACTTTATCATTTCCTGTAGTTCCCACCATTTCTTTTGCGCACTGTTTTTCCCCCTTTGTCTCCGCTATTCCTATTTTCGTATAATGAAATGATAATGATTCTTTTTGATGATACATCCTCAGAGAAAGTGGCTTCAGAGTGGTTCCCTGAAGCCTGAAAGGTACAATACTTTTGCATGAACGCCATTTAAATGATTACTAAGATGTATCACAACATAATGGTCATCCCACATGTATAACAATACCAAAAACAAGACATACGGATGCAGATAGTTAAGTAAACAGCAGTGAAATGCAGTTAAAATGTATGAGTTTAATGTAAGGGCATTGAAATAGAAAATTATTTTGAATCCAGTGAATTAAAAAATGTACTTCTTCTTATGCATGTGGGCCAGGCATGCACTCGTCTCAGAACAGGCTATCTTGAATGAAAAGAGAAGGGGCCCGAGAGTCCTCGTACTTTGTGAGAAATCTACAGTAGAGCGTTGTAAACATGCCGGGGACTGTCGACTGTCTGCAGCATCCATCGGGCTGTCAGTTTGTGAATGCCTTGTGTGCACAAGAAGCAATTCTATTATGATACACAAAACAGCTGGGCTGAACAGAGAGCGGGGGAAAATAGAAAAGAGAGAATGAGAGTTGCACAAAAAAACAAACCCGACTGTGTTGCGGAGTGACATTGAAAATGCATTAGAAGCAGCACCCCGAGTATATCTGACCAGACATTTGGGCTTCAGTATCTCCAACTGGGACCCTTAAGATTATTTGAATGGAGGGCAGTCCATTTGAAAATTTGATGCCTGGCACTCCTAGCTGGAGAGTCTGAATAGGAGAAAGACTCAAAGTGTATATTCAACTTCTACCTGCTGCTTACAATCCTCAGTAACCATGGAAACAGAAAGGATTGAGACAGAAAGGGTTGCTGTAATCTCTATATCAGATCAGCGCTAGGAAGACTGAACTCATTTTAGATGGATGGGTGTATGATGTATGGATGGAGGGCTGCGTCGACGAGAGAAGAAAATGTAAACACAGAATGCACACAGTATTGTGATGAATAAAACTACACCCTGAGATGTTGTCTCACTCCAGGAGAGACACGGCACTTCACGTCATCACTTGTGGAGAGGACTGGGCTCGTTTGTGGGGTTTTTTATGAAGACCAAGTAAGAAGAGTTTATATAATAAGTTTCATATTTGCTTTCCTTTTTTTTTTTTATTGTATTGGTCTTGACATGGGACGTAGCTCCCAGGCCGGATTCGAACCCAAGACGTTGTGGTTATGTGGTATGTGCCTTAGACCACTGAAACACACTGACATCCCAATCGTGCGCTCATAAGAACTTTTAAGAATATTATTTTATGCTATAGAGATGTAATGTTAGGCTCCATGAATCTGAAAAATAATCCCAAGCATGTTCTCAATGGTGCAGCATACTTCTGTCTGTCATAAAATATGTCTTTAATGTACCTTTATTTCTTTACTAGCATTCTTTCCATTGGTAGACCAGAATAGCTCATTTGTACTCCTAATTTTGGAATAGCTCACCCTTTCACAATTACCCTCACAAATGCTGATAAGGCTTGGTATGTCTTTATTTCCCCTGAGTCAGTGGTTCTCAATCCAGTCCTCAAGGACCACATCCTGGAGGTTTTAGCTCCAGCTTTACTCACACATGAACCAATTAGAGTATCATGAAAAGCCTCTAATTGCTTCAGGTGTGCCTGAGTAGAGCTGGAGCTAAAACCTGCAGGACAGTTCTTGAGGACTGGATTGAGAACCACTGCCTTTGAGAACCAAGTCAGCAGTGATGTTTTTGGTTTGACTCCCAAAAAATCCCTCATACACACACACATGCATGTAAGCCATGCATTTCACCAGAGAGGCCAGGAATGGCAGCTATTGACCATTTTAGGAATTTAGCTGATGCTCTCATTCAGAGCAATTAAAGTCCAACAGTACTGACCGATACACAGAATGTAATTTAACAATCCTTTGTGCTAGAAGCAGTACAGAAGCTTGATTCAGATGTTAAAAGAATGATGTACTAACCCACAAATGGGTAGATGGTTACTAAGGAGCCTAAGGGTCAGAGTAACAGTGTCCAGACAACATGTAAGCTTAGAATATTTATGTGTAATGGACAAGAGAAACAGGACAAGGAACGATCAAGGAGTAAGGTAGGGGTGAGGTGAACATGATCTAGGGGGGAGAGGAAGAGCTTCAGTGTCTTATTCAAGGACACTTTTATGAATCTGAGACCTCCCAGGTACAACACCACCCTCAGCTCAAGACGGCTATGCTTACATACACCAAATGATCATATAGTTGTCATTGCTTTGATTATGAGAATATGACCAAGCCATTTCAATGCATTTTAGAAAAATGTTTTATTAAGAGCCTAATTTTCACGCAATCATGTATATAGCAGTTGTTGATTGAGTAGATTGCCGAGTGTCTCCTCCCCTATAGACTACAGGCAACATCAATTACTTCTCTCCTGTCATAAACTGCAGTTATATTCCTCCCATGGTACTTCTGCTGCTCCCATGTAATGTTCCTGCAATTAATCAAGAGCTAGGAAACAAGGTATTAACATTGGATGCAACCAGAGATAAAAATACCAACACCTCAAGGTGCGCTGGGCAAGTGTTGCAAAATGTCCAACTGAAAGGCTTACTTTCAGAGTTGGGGCTGCAGTCCTATTTGGAGGCTTACAGCAGTTTCTATTATTTGTCACATGCTGCCCAGGCTCATTGCGACATCAGCAAATCCGCAACTTGCCTTCATCGCTCTTAAGACTATTTGAACTAGAGCAGTCGATAGGTGATTACTGTTTACATTTCCCAAAAAGTAAATCCTCCAATAAATATATCTTAAGGCAGGGGTTTTCAATTCATTGGATGCACCGGTCATTTTCATGGTTGTAAATGAGACGACAACAAGTACCCTTTGGAGTGGAATCAGCAACAGTTTGTTTAATATGGGTATTGGCTTTAAGTGAACAGTGAAACCACCAGAGCTTTGTTTGAATTACTGCACGCCAGGGGTCAAAGGCCAATTCTGAGGGCAAATGCACGGCAGATCAGACGGGAGGCAAGGTTGCAAACAAAACGGTACTTTGAACTACTTACGATGAACAGAAACCAAGATTTGTCAAGAGGCCCTTCAGCACCCTGCCCAACTGCTCCCCCCCCCTTGCACTGTAGATTCCACTCTTAAGTATCTTGTGTGGCAATCAGCTCCCACCTGGCTGATTGGTAATGCCCTTCAGCTGGGGCAAGATGGCCGACTGGCTGTTTCCGTGGCAGATACCGCAGTCTGCCACAACATGATAAGAGACGTTTTGCTCACTACTACTTGATCCGTAGTTAGTGGAAACTAGCCCAGCAGCACTCACTCCAGTCACCTCCAGTCATCTGTTTAGTGTTACCATGGTGATTTGCTTGATTTGTGCTCTTCTTTTCATAATGAAAGTGATGGAAACCTCTGCCTTAAGGTGTTTAGGCACTAAAGCTGCATTATGTAAAAAAGTATCTTATCAGTCTAGTTCATGAAGTGGTGCTGCGACAGAGAATACTGGCCCCTCCCGCTTCATTGAGCAGAGAATTACGTCAAGTCAGTCGGGTGGTAGGAAAGGCCCTGTCACACTATTGCGTATCGGACTAGCGTATGCCAGCGTATGAAAAAAACCACTCATACGCTGGTATACGCTGGTATACGCTGACATACGCTAGGGGTACGTTAGGCATAGGTTTTATACGTTTCAAGCACGGTCGCATACGCTGGCATCCGCTGAACACGCTGAACATTTTTAAAATGTTCAGTGTATGCCAGCGTATGGTTTATACGTAAAGCATACGCTACGTATACGCTGAATACGCTCGAGTTACGCTAGAGGTACGTTACTCATAGGTGGAATACGCTGGTCATACGCTGACATACGCTGGGGGCCCTGTCACACTATTGCGTATGAGTGAAACGTATTAGTTGCGTATGAAAATTCATTTCATACGCACAAAAAGCCCTTGAAAATACAGAGTTTTTCTTATACTTACCGTATTGAACCTATGAGTAGCGTATTGCCAGCGTATGGCCAGCGTAGTATGCGTATGGCTAGCGAATGAGTAGCGTATGAACTGCGCATGTCCAGCGTACCGCTATAAATACGCCAATCATACGCTAGTTGTACGTTAAATACGTTACTCAATCGTCAGGCATACGCCTGCTGTACGGTATCAATACGCTAGCTGTACGGTACACCTTCATGCCAGCGTATTGCCAGCGTATGACCAGCGTACTCCACCTATGAGTAACGTACCTCTAGCGTAACTCGTGCGTATTCAGCGTATACCTAGCGTATGCTTTGCGTATAAACCATACGCTGGCATACGCTCAAAATTTTTCAGCATGCTCAAAAATGTTCAGCGTCTTCAGCGTATGCCAGCGTATGAGTGTTTTTTTTCATACGCTGGCATACGCTAGTACGATACGCAATAGTGTGACAGGGCCTGTAGTAGTAGCAGCTCTTCTCCAACACCAGTATGATCTGATCGATTTGGCAGTTCGCCATGTCACGTGATAGCGGTACGCTGGACATGCGCAGTTCATACGCTACTCATTCGCTAGCCATACGCATACTACGTTGGCCATACGCTGGACATACGCTGGACATACACTGGCAATACGCTACTCATAGGTTCAATACGGTATTTTCAAGGGCTTTTTGTGTGAATGAAATTAATTTTCATACGCAACTAATACGTTTCTCTCATACGCAATAGTGTGACAGGGCCCTAACACACAGTTCACAGGACATGAGCACCCCTGCTGTGGAGGCAGGATCTAGCATTCTAGCACCAAGGAAGGCAGAGAGGCTAGCGAACCACAAAAGGGAAAGATTAGTGCTCAGAAGCCTAGAGTTAAGTGGCCGGGGGCTTCTGAATGCAGGAAAGCAGAAGTTATCAATAGTGACTTGGTTATGGTGTTCGATAAGCTTAAAGGAACTGCAAGTAAATTACAAAAAATGGGGGCTATTGAGTAGGGAGTAGAAAGGTTTGGCGAAAATGAAGAAGGCATGCTTCGAGGTAGGGGACAACAAGAGATAGACAGACTATCCGGGAGAGAAGGCAGCTTAGGAGGCTGTGGAGGAAGGCTGCAGAAGTTGAGAAAGAAGGCATATATTGCAGGCAGATGTGAAGAAGTGATTGGTAGCATTAAGGAGAGCACAGAACATTAGGAAAAACAGGAAAAAGAAAGAGCGAGCCAGAATAGCATTTTACATGGACCCATTTCGATTTTTGAAATTGTTATTTAACAAGGAGAAGAGCGGTAGTTTAAGGGCAACTAAGCAGGAGCTTGGGGAATATTTGGAAAAGGTGCACATAGATAGGGAAAGGTTTAGAGAGCTGGAGCTGCTCCTCAATGTTCCACCAATTGGAGGGATAGACTTTCAGTGTGATGTTAGACCACCAAGGTGGAAAGAGGTACAAGAGGTAGTGAGGCGTGCAAGGGCCTCTTCAGCCCTGGGGCCTAATGGAGTCCCCTACCGGCTATACAAGAGTGCACCAGATGTGCTGAGGTTTCTATGGAAGATGATGAAGTTAGTCTGGAAGAGTTTATTCCGAAAGTATGGCGTAGAGCAGGGGGAATTTTCATTCCCAGAGAGAATTCCAGCCTGACAGAAAAGTACAAGTGTGCCATGGTTAGATTGGAAATGACTCTGACTCAGTCAAAGGATCCAATGGTTAGGAGTGTAGCTCCTGACCACAGGGTGGAAACCGGGTGGAAGTGGAACCCAAAAAAAGAGGCAGTGCATAAGATACATTTAAAGTGGAGAGTTGTGGAGCATGGAGGCAAGTCGAATTGGATTTATTATAGGGGCTACTTATGATGTGCTGTCTGTCTACTTGTTAAGATTTTAACCCTTGGACAGGTGAGGATGCTGCCTTAGGCGCGCTGAAGCATATCCTGTGAGGGTGTAAGGTTAGTCCCTCCCAAGGGCAATACACTTGGCGACATAACCAGGTGTTGAAATGTTTGTCAGCAGCAGTTGGGTGAAAACTGTAAGTAAACAAATTGACTTTGTACGTGAGGGCGAAAAGGTAAGACTATGGGACCACTCATGCAGGCTTGATCCAGGACAGCTAGGAGTGGGCGGAGACTGGAAAATGGCAGCCCGAGGCAGAACAGTGAGATTAAAAGGCCGATGGAAGCTGGTTGCTGAGGATTCGTGGCAAAGTCCGTCTTTGCATTGCTAGGTGGGTTGGGCATTCGCAGATGGAGTTTGAAACAAGCGGTTAGGAATATGTCCTAGGCAGAGGAAGGAGCAAGTGAGTGGATAAGGAGGACGAACGCTAGCTGGGGAGCACGCTAAGGTCGTGTAGCATAGTGTAGCACTGAGTGGCCGTGTGTAGCATGGCGTAGTACTGTGTGCCATTTGGTAGTCTAGTGTAGTACGGTATGGCATTGTGCAGTATAATGTAGTACTGTGTGGCATTGTTTTAGTATTGTGTAGTGTTGTGTGGCGTCGTGTAGTATTGTGTGGTATAGTGTAGTATTGTGTGGTATTGAAGTTTTGGACACTGGTGGGAAATTTTTCTCCGAGGAAGTGACAAATTGAAACCAGAGCGAGCTAGCACCTTGGCTATCGCTACAGAAGGCTAATGTCGTCAGTTACCATTTGCTGCCACTTGGGGCCGCCAAAGACTAAACTACAGAAAGTTACATAGTGCAGGTTTAAGTATTGCTTATAATTGCATTAATGAATGAAGTATAGATGTGCTTGTTAGAACATAGTCAGCATTCTGGTTACAGGAGGTCACTTTGCACTTTACTGCCAACACAAAAAAAGAGATGGACCACAGGAACACAGTACAATACCATGTTTTCAAACTTCCCCTACAGAGAGAATACACAGTGTGGCGACATCAGTCTCACATGCCTTCAGTACCTGTAACTGTGTCCCTTCTATATTCCTACCATAATTACTCAAGGTCAGTGGTGGTGAAAAGCAAGCCGCGAATGAAAAGAGCATGATAACGTCAAAGAGGGTCAGTGGTTCAGGGAGAATAACGGGAGGGCTTGAATGTCAGGGAGAATCCTCAAGGGGACTTTAGTATTTTATCATTGTGATGGGACGTTCGAAAGCTTCTGAAGGATTCTGTATCCTCATGTTTAAGGGTGATTCAAAATGATTCAAGTGATTCAAATGCTACCGCTCTTAGCACAGCATATATACATATTCAAAATGTACAATAAGATAATGGGCTATTACTAATTACCTATAATACCAATATTGTATAATTTGACAAATGAAAAGAAATTAGAAAATGTTATATGCAGGGCCACACTGAATTTAGTTTTTTCAGTAGGGCTTGCTTAATATGTAACAGACAAACAACATTTCTCTTGAATTCGAAAAAAAAAAAAAAAAGCTATACGGTTTATGAACAACAAACAGAGGGCTAGAAGACGAGGACAATATCAGTTTGGTCCTCCACCCCTTCAACTTACTTTAGAGGTTAGCTATGAGATATAATGACTGTACTGTACTGTACTGTACTTTACTGTGTGTGTGTGTGTGCGTGCATGTGTGTGTGTGAGTGTGTGTGTGTGTGTGTGTGTGTGCGCGTATAGGCAAAATTCCATTCCAGAGTTTATGTATTCCAGAACTGTTTGCTGATTAAGGCATTTAGAGAAAATTAGCCCCACAGCCACCACAAATCTCTCTGCTCTTCTTTAATGGATGTTGCAAATCTCGCATTTCATTTTCCATTTGCATATGAAAAGCGTCACCTTCACTCTTCAATATCTCTATACTGCACATTCTGAATTTCAATTTGGTAAACGAGAGAGAGAGAGAGAAAACATTTAAGTACTGATATGCAGCATATTTTGTGTCAACATCTGCATATGAATTCCAACCCAAACGTAGACTCTGAGTCTGCTGTGGACCAGCTCATTCAGATCTATGTGAACCCTCTCTGATTACAAATACACATGGGGAGACAGTTAAGACAGACAGGAAGTTATGATGCTCTATCATCATGGATGATCCCTATGAACTTGTACTATCATTCATCATGTCAGTGGCTAACAAAATATGATGTTTAATGAGAAAAGGAACGCATTATCAACAGAAGATGACAAAGCTGCTGTTTCAATCTGATGAATATGTGGCTTTCTGGGAGTAAACAATCATGCCTCAGATGGTTGCTGAGGCAGGAGGGAGGAATAGAGCAACTTCTGTATGGCATTCACAAAGGCCCCAACTTAATGGAAGTTTGAATTACCATTTAAATGGGATTTCTTTTGGGGGAAGGGGAGGCATCATAGAGAAAGATAAATTACATTGTAAACAATGTCAAAACAGTTTAATGACACATATGAAATGAAAGTACACACCCCACGCTTTCTTAGCTAGTGAGTGATATAAAGAACAATAATAATTGAATAAATAGCGAGGCAGCCCAAGGAAAAAAAAAAAAGCGACTATGCAGACTTGTTTTGTCTCTAGCCGGGCCTGCACTTTTAATTGACTTGAATAAAAAACTCAATTACAGCATTCTGGCCACCGGAGGGAGAGAGAGAGAGAGAGAGAGAGAGAGAGAGAGAGAGAGAGGGAGGATAAGCGAGGAAGAGTGAATGAAGCATGAGAGAGGAATGGAGGAGTTATTGGGTCAGGATGGCACCTCAGGGGGGAATCAGGGCAGCAGACAAGCTTTTATACGGGCCAGTCTGTCTATGGGCATTACACCTCAATGAGAACAGGAGAGAGAGACTGAAATAGAAAAAGACAAGAAATATATAGAGGGGGGGAGAAGGTAAGGTACTTTGTCAGAGTACTTCCAAGGCTTTTTATGCATTTATTGTCATCCATCCTCTCCGTTATTCTGTTGAGGCGGACGGAGATACTGATTGAAGGTGAGGGGCTCTGAATCATGTGAAATCAGTAAGCAGTCCCACTCAGCTGCGGTTGCTGATTTAGCTTCCAAAGACGTCGACGGGGCCCTCGTACCAGGGAAGTATCAAAGTGAAGAACATCAATAGATAAGAAGGCAACAGAACAAATGGAGGAGCGTGATGCAAGGAGAAAGAAACTGAAGATTCTTTGTAAAAAAAAAAAAAAAAGAAATTTCCTCCGCGTCTGATAGTGATAATGTCAGGCTGATAATGCGTGACTGATTGCGGGTCCGTTGGCACGCTGGCAAGTGCGTGTGCGTGTGATGTGTGGATGTGTGAGCGCGTCCGTGTGTGTGTGTGTGTGTGTGTGGGTGGGGGTTGAGGGTGGTTGGGGCGTGGTTGTCGAAGCATGAGTCTTCCAGGTATCCTGAAATCAGAAAACAATAGTTTCTTTGTCAGCCTACAGCAGCAAATGTAATGTTTGAGGACAGCGGGGCCAATATTGTCAGTGTGTGTGTGTGTGTGTGTGTGTGTGTGTGGACAATGTGCTGTTGTTACCATGGTGGTGTGTTATTGATTAGTCATCTCTGTGGGCAATAGGAGCCGTTATCAGTCCTGACATGAAGACAGACGGGGGTGGATGATGCATGGGACGGGAAAACTGTTCAGACGCACAGATAATGGAGTTATGCACTCTCACACACACACACACACACACACACACATACACACGCATGCTGCAAGCATCGACGGCTGCACACTGGCACATGCTCACGCAGAGAATTATTACACAATTGAGTGCAAATGTATTGGCAGGGAAAGATTTGTTTTCAGCACCACAGACAGCACTCTGCATCTCCAGCCATTCCAATACACAGTGCATACGGTTAATGGTAGAGCGAGAGAGAGAGAGAGAGAGAGAGAGAGAGAGAGAGAGAGAACTTCCTAATGTAAATCACTGTTCAAATGTTATGCTGGTCAATCGTGGTTTGATTGACTGGGATTCCCATCAACACACATTTCAGTGATATCCATAAACAGACAAATCCACTGCGGCAGAACCAGAGGAAACAATCAAAGCAATCAATACACACACACACACACACACACACACACACACACACACACACACACACACACACACACACACACATTTATATTGACTTTTTTTTTTATAGCACACTTATGAACCAATGATAAAAACTAATTTAAAAAAACTATCTACAAACAAATGACGAATCCCAAATGTGAATTTCTTACAGCTTGCAACACAAATTGTGGTTACTAAGATTGTCATATTGTTGGTTATATTTGTTTAGGGCACAGTAAGAACAACCACTGACAAAGGCTTACTGAAGAAAACTGATTTGGTAAGACTCTGGAGTGTTACAACACAAATTTGGTCTTGCTTTTTGTTGTTGAGCGGTATTCCTGGCGTGACTCTGATCCTCGTTCCTAACCGTCAGACCACCACCAGAGTATCGACTGAGCGCCATCAGCTTGTGTAACCGAGTTTCCAGTTACAGTAAGGGTTCGTAAGGGTTACACAACTAGAGTCAAGCAATATCCCACATACTTGCAGGTGTAACTTAAGATGTAAGTTAATGGATAGTCTTACAGTCTTTCTCTCATATCCACGCTGACCTATTCAGCCTGTCCCCTTTACTGAGAGGTGTGTGTGTGTGTGTGAGGTGTGTGTGTGTGTGTGTGAGGTGTGTGTAAATGTCAGCCGTGGCGCTGGCTGTCCTAGAGGGACCAACCGTGAGCACACAGGGGACAGATTGCCACGGCCTGCATCCTGCAGTCGCTTTTCTCTCTCCGCAGGGTCAGGTAGACTCGTGTTTTTTTTTTTCCCCAGTCAACCATGAAAATACACAGAGGTCAAGCTGCCCGCCGTGACCTTTGCTCTCCCTGATGGGACGGGCAGGGTTAGGTAAGGCCATGCACCAGCCACACTGATCCATGATGAGGAGTTTCTATCTATCTGATAACGGTGATTAATAATTGTTATGGAAACATATAGAAAAATAATCTGGATTATCGTTTCAGCCACAATTGTGCCCCAATTCACAGTGTTGCGTAATCTGTTAAACCCACGCCGGACCAACATGTTATTCAAAAGGGAACGAACAAAACACCCCATTGATGCGACCGACTGAACCGAGACAAAATGTTGTCTGTTGTCCGCCATGCAGCTCGGAGGGCTGCGGGGGGACGACTTGTGAACTCGGTGAAAGCCCCACGGCGACGCGCAGACCCGGAGAATACATTCCTCCGGCCAGCTCAGCCGTCCACGGGCCCTTAATGAGGGAGACACCGCAGGGAGCCCCGCATCCCGATAGGAGAGAAACCTAATGGAGGAGCTGGAGCGTGATGATGCAAAACAAAAAGCACGTGACGCAAATGAAAGAGTTCCTTACCAAAATGAGATATCCACCATTTCAAAAAAAAAAAAAAAAAAAAAAGTCTTAACAGTTTTGAAGATAATGGAATAATCCCAAATACGTTCGAGCTGGACGTTATTTTCACGGACGTGGACATCGAACACCTTCAAATATCTTTGCAAATGATGCATGGACACGTCTCTTTCAAAGTAATACTTCCACAAAACCGAAGTAAGTGACGGCGGCTCTGCTTCGACTTTTACTGGCGGTACGTGAAAACCGCCACTCGTGGTCCCAGCGGCGGATCACATGTCACGAGAGAACAAGATCGCTCTACACAATGTGATCGTGCACCTAAAATACACAAGAGAAACCGAGACAAATAGACGGTTGATGACTCTACACAATATTAATTGATACTATACTATACTGTCACAATACAACTATAGCCGTAACGTTAATCTTCACGCCGCATCCGTGTACAGACTGAAGTACACGAGTATCTCAACGCTACTGCAACACCGTCGGGTTGTTTCTGTGCCTAATTCTGACACCGTAACACCCTTGTACGTCTCACCTCTCTTCCCCTCTCGCTGGGGTCTAGCCTGCAGTCAAAACATTCCCTCTCCCACGTTTTTAAAAATCTCTTTCTTCCATTGTCTCTGCTTATCTCAGCGGGAGGCTCAGAGCTCTCAGCTTTAGCGCCGGCAGACTGCAAGGTGATCGTCGCTGCACAGGAAGCCTCCTCCTCCTCCTCCTCAGCTACTACGGGATTCAACTCATTTTGCAGCAAATTGATTGATCGAATTTCAGAGAATGCATAGAATAAGTGAGGAAATACAAAGCACATACTGTCAAAGTGAACACTAACGCTGTCATACGTTTCATCTTTAAACACCAAAGAGAAATGGACAAATATTCAAGTCAGAGCATCGGCTTGTTACTCTAATTTATTCCTCTCATCACTAAATGTCATTTCTGCTAAACCAATATGTAATCAATAGAACAACAGAGGACCTTATGTGAACTGCTGTCTATTGAACTCGCCGATTTCGTTTATTTATTTATCTCTGCCTGTCTACAAATGCCAATTAGGGAAAAATGCTGGCAAGCGCCAAGGCTCTAACCTTTCCCTTTTCAGCAGGCTAGACAGGCCTGGTAGAGGACAGGCTATTGTTTAGATAACATAACACACACACACACACACACACACACACACACACAACAACAACAACACAGAATGAGAGAGAAGTAAGAGTGGGAGAAAGAGACACAGACAGAGAGAGAGAGAGAGAGAGGAGCAGGGTTACACAGAAGCAGAGACTGATCTGTCTGTTTGGGCATAAACAAGGAGTTTTCTGATGGCTGTATCTGTTTGGAAAAAGCAATATGGACGGACACCGAGCCGACCCCAGCGGCTCCCCTCATTATAACCTAAAGGAAAACAAACCAGAAGAGAAGAAAGAAACCAGGAAAAAAATGGGGGGGAAAACAGGAAAAAGGCTCATCACTACACGACGTCTCAAAAACCATCAGGGGGGAATATTATGTAAGCACCCAATTTAAAACTGCACCCAATGGAAACATTAAACCTCCATCTCCCCGAATCTGAATTCATCAGATTACATAATAATGAGTTTTAAATGTGTGTGTGTGTGCGGGGGGGGGGGGGGGGCTGGAGCGAGATATTGCGTAACACTGTTTTTGAATTGAACCGACCAATCAATACAGGGTCTGTTCTGGCTGCTTAGTCTGCGCCACTCCTACCCAGAAATGTTGACTCACTCGACTCATCCGACTGAGAAAAGGTACCGATTTCTGGGAGCTGTTGACAGAAGAGTCTCCCTGTGTGCGCGTGTGTGTGTGTGTGTGTGTGTGTCCTACTAATAAGCAATTGAGGGGAGAATGAGATTGAAAACAACACTAGCCCAACCGTCGCATTCCACTTTGACACAGTTTCCCCCCCCCCATCCCCGCGTCTATCCTCACAGTTTACTCATCCCTAACGAGGCAGCGCACGACCGACAGGTGACGCCCCCCCCAAAAAAAAGGGGGGTTGTTTGACTGACAGCTGAGATGCAGACTGCGCGAGGCACGTCACATACAGCCGTTCCCGTAGGGAGCGCATCCCGGTTGCGAGCGGGGTCGTGAACCGAGTGACCCCCCGCGGACAGTAAACACAACGCCGCTGCCACCGGAGTAACAATAACCCTGAACCCTGAACCGTTACACCGTACGGCCCGCGACCCCCGTGGCCCCCGACAGCACGGATGCTAATGGGACAGACTGTGTTGGTCAAAACACATTAGCGCACGGGGCACCGAGGTCAAAAAGTCACTTGAGGAAAGAAGACGAGGTGAGACTTTTTTTCCCTTTTTTTTTTTACGGGGTAGTGACACCGAGGTGTTTGGTCTCAGTGTTATTGTGTAGGGGTAAATGGTTACTCTGGAAGTAAGGCTCATCCATAAAACACGTGCCCTTCCGCGTGTGTGTGTGTGTGTGTGCACGCATGCATGTAGGTGGGTGTATTGATTTTCTTTTCCTCCCTTTTCTCATCTTTACTTCTCTAGCATACCTTTATTTTTCTATTGTTTGTGGACATTTTCTCAGAGTTCACTCTGATGGAAAATGCAATCTTGTCCTGTCCTCTTTTCTTTCTTGCTTTTTTTTTTTTTCTTCTCCATTCTTTTTTTTTTTTTTCTCGGACTAATAGAAATTCTGTTAGTATGTTTGTATGAGATGAGAGATGAAAATGATTTTGTGGAGCGGGAGAAAGATGGTGATGGGAGGGAGGGGAGTGGGCGATAAAAAAAAAAAAAAAAAAAAAAAAGGCAGAGGAAAGAAAATCGATGAGAGATGAAATATATCAGAACTCCTAGAGCAAGGTCAAGAGGATATGATCTCTCACGACGCGCAGTTCTGCCTCGCCGAGTCAGAGGGAGCCGGCGAGATGGAGAGAGAGAGGAGGGAGACAAAGAGGGGGAAGGATGAGGGAAAGAGGGAGTGACTAAGAAAGAGAAACGAGGGCGGGGGGGCAGACAGACATGCGACTTTTCATCAGAGCAGCCAAGGTTCATTTATCAAACGCAGCCTCGGCCATCCTGCTTAAAACCTGTGTTTATCTCTCTGGAAGGGCAACGGCACTGTTATACCACAAGCAATGGATGGTTTGCTGATGTTGGCACAATAGCTCTGGCGCTATACGGTGAAAATTCATTTCTTTTTTTTTTTTTTGCTCGGTTCCAACTTTCTTCCCACACTAACTAATTCAGCGGCTAAGTAGCTAAAGGGGCCGGATCGGCGGGATGCATTTCCACCCCGGGGCCCCCGAGCCCAGGTTCCACATGCACAGACCATTAGAGCCGCAACTCCCGCCTCCTGCAGAGAGACGGGCCGGATAACATCTGTCTGCAGCAACCTCCCTGCAAACACTCAAGCAGTTAAAGAGCCATTAGTGCATTAGTGCATAGGCCGGGCAGGCGGGTGCATAGGTAAGTGTGTGTGTGTGTGTGTGTGTGTGCACCTCTGAATGATGCAGGCCCCCTTTATGGTATGTACACATGCATTGTAGGCAGATAGTCACAACAGACACACACACACACACACACAAACACACATTTATTTACATGTAACCTTTCGATGCCCACCGCACAGTCAGCGCCACCCACTTGGCCCCACCCCCCCCCCCCTAACCATGTATCATTCATCAGCCACCCCCAGTCTCCCATCATACAATTTTAATTCATAATCGGGACAGAAGTAGGTCATTTGACAAACATGTCACATCTGCTCTAATCAAGGCCGCAGCTCCTTTTAGCATCAATGTTTCATCCCCCGCGTCGACGTGCGAGGATGAGGCTCGGGGGCAGCGGAAGGGCTGCAACCACACCTGAAACAAAAGGGGGTTTGTTGTTCGGATGGATGATGACGCACCATCAGCATCTCGTCGGTACAAACCCTGGCGAAGATGTTATCATCACAGACAGACCTGTGTGTACTATTTTATGATGTGCGATACAGACTTATAGTAGGCGGCATCTCAATGACTCCAGCCGGGATGTATACGGGTTCCATACGACAAAATATCACCTTGAAAAAAAAAACGACAACAATCTTGTCAGCAGCCGTGTCATCACGCCTAACAAAAGACCTTAATCGTCAAACACAATATGGAAGATGAGTCCTTTCGTCTCGCTGATTTGCTGTCGGTCACAAGCGTCGGTAACGCTGGGTGAAACAGCGCATGGAAATAATCCGTACTGTCAAGGAAAAGTACAACTATAATGACTTAAAAACACGTTCCTGTGATTATCGTCGCTCTAGCACTCACTCGCAAGTGTAAATAATTCCTACCTACCAATTAACACCAAGCCGAGGTCTGAGCATGCATTTCAACGCTCGGCATGTACACACACACACAAGCATGGAAGCTATGGAAGCGAAACATCATCTCAACAAAAAAAAAACACTCGATACCAATATAGAAATGGCATTTACAGGACGAGTAGAGAAAAGCGTGGAGAGGAGGAGGAGGGGGTGAAACAAAGAGCAAGAGGCCAGATGAGGTGCAGGCTCGCTCGGAGTGGCACAGGTGTCAGCTGGCCCCCCGCGGTGTCCCCTGTCACCCACCCAGGGGAGCCAAAGCGTCTGCTGCCCCCCCCCCCCCCCCCCTCAACCCCCACCCCGACTGCCCTGCCCCGCCAGACTGTCTGTCCTGCAATGGCAACTCAGACACACACACACACACACACGCACATACACAAATGTAGGAATCGTGGCAATTGCAACACTGGCTGTACTGCAAGTTACATGTCTTACTGCATAGTAGGGGTGGGCGATTATCGTAAATCGCGATTTAATTATGTAATCGTGGCAAAATTTCAAAATCGTTGATTCCGATTGTTGTTTAGGCTACAAGAACGAGGAACGTCTAGAAGCGCCAGTTAGCAAAGCAACCAGTGTGAGTGTGTGTGTGTGTGCGCGCATCAGACGTAACATCACTTTCCCGTGAATGAATGGGCCAAATATTTTCGCCAATGCTGCGTTCATGAACTGTAATACTACGTAAAAATACTACGTGGTATTCAGGTACGTCCCTCCGCCCCGTCCAGTAACGCCGTGTTCAGACAGGTTTGGACCGTTCGTTTTTTGCGAGCCGCGAGCGAATGTGTCAAGCCGGGCAGGAAGTCAGACACAGGAGAGCATCCGGTCAATTTCAAAATACAACAAATTTCAAAATAAAACAAATAAAATAATCATTCATGAATTGTAATCGAGGTAAAAGTTTGAAATAATCACGATATTGATTTTTAGTCATATCGCCCACACCCCTACTGCATAGTACTTCATAATGTATAACAGTGGTTTAGTGTTTCATGACACCTGAGACATGACAACAGCTTTTATATAACACTTCCAGCACATTTCACAATTAAACGTGCAGAACCTGTACAGTACGAAAATCTGAAGAGCAAATTGCTAGTAACTCAACGTGTTGCAGAACAATTCCCATTCTTCTTTGCTTGTAATACTCAAATGGGACGATACATGTTTTTTGCATTGCCCATGTAGTCATTAAAATCAAATCTATTTTTATGTAAAAAGATGGTGATATTGTGCTCAACACATAAGACCATTAAAACATGTACAATTCAGCGTAATATGATGGGAAATGTGTTTTACATCGTGTGATAAATGTGTCTTTATACTGTCTTTACACTGTAAGGGCGTTTAGTGGCTCTTTAATCCAGTGGAGAGTTAAAGCCTTTTTTCCTCACTGAGCTCTGAATGCAAACACCAGTGGACAACACGCTGGCTCTCCATCCCCATGTCGAACAACAGTCCCTCGCTTCGGTTCCAGACCGCTCACAGCTGTTAAGTCGTAGCTCGCCAAACCAACTACAATGGCTGCAGCATGACTATGTTTTGTGAGAGGGATTATCGATGCCTGCGCGTTTGCCTCCGCGACAAGAAAATTGTGAAATTGTCACTAACACTATTAGCCGGAGAAAGCCGACAACCAGCACTGAAGCTCTTGCTCTCTCTCTCTCTCTCTCTCTCTCTCTCGCTCTCGCTCTGCCAGTATAGCCTAGAGGCCGAGGGGGGTTGGGTGGCGGGTGGATTCGGGACTCTCTGCCTTAGCTCAGCAACAGAGCTCAGGGTTAATAGACTCATGCACGGGGTCTAGGGGCAATAGTGGCCATATCAACTAATAGGAGGGGTAGCAGACGTCTCTAACAGCCACAATAAAAAGAAACATTCTCACATTACTGCAAAGGTGAGCAGGCGCAGGTGCCAGCAACACTAAAGGTTCACTTGAAGCGAGATATACCGCCACAACACACACATATCAATTCTAATTGTGTTACGTCTGCTCTGTGCCCTCATTCTAATGCTAGCTGTTTGAAGACGAACTGACCGTTATTGCCTGAAAAGAACAAAAAAGGTATTTCCCTGCAGACACTGAACACCACTTCTGCAACCCACAGCGGGTCCTGACCCAGACTGTGAGAGACAGAGAGGGGAGGGGAGGGAGGAGAAGAGAAGGAGGAGGAGGAGGAGGGGGGAGAGAGGAGGTACACTCAGGCAACCTCTGTCTCTTCCACTTATTGTAGCAAGTGGAATATTTATCCATGCCTCAATGCCCAAAGAGAAAACAGCGGAAGTCGTGTTCTCTCTCTCTCTCTCTCTCTCTCTCTCGCTCTCTCTCGATTGCTCTCTCTCGCTCACTCGCATGCATACGTGCAAACACACATGAAGAAGGGGAAACTTTAGTCAGGGTTTGCAAGAGGACGCAAAGTGTTCCTCCAGTCTGCCGTCCACCGCGATTCCTCATTGAGACAAAAAGCAAGTCATGTAAAAAAACAACAACAACAAAGTAAACCCGCTGTCCCCGCATGCCGCTGTGTTTCAATTATTTCTGTGTGTGCATGCATGCATGTGCTAATTGAGATTTGAGTGGTCATGAAAGTAGCGCCGTTGAGTTGCCTCCTCATAACATCTTCCTTATCAACAACTTGTAATGCAAGAAAACAAAACAATTACTGTTCCACTTGATGACAGCGACCGGGATTATGAGTGCTAATGAGCACAATCAACTTTCTCCACTCGATGTGTGTGCCTGTTTGTGCGTGTGTGTGTGTGTGTGTGTGTGTGTGTGTGTGTGTGTGTGTGTGTGTGTGTGTGTGTGTGTGTGTAAAAATGCTGTTCAGTCCCTGCAGTAATAGGTAGCTGGGTAGCAGCACAATTGTAGCAGGGGTTGCGGTTGCAGCAGGACCCTTACTGGTGTTACACAGAAGCCGGGAGTCGCCTGCAGAAAATCAGTGCAATTTGTTTTGGCAGAGTTACACCCAGAAAAAGTGACTGTGGGGGGGAAAAAGTAGCAAATTGCCAAATTGCACAACTGCATTGCACTAAGCTATTATTTCTCGCGCTACCTTGTATATATATTGTATTTTTTATACAACCTATATCCTTAAACGTGATCGTGATGTGTGCCTCTCTCTTGCTTTGTACTGCTGCACAACTGCAATCTATCTATCCATCTATCTATCTTTACACTTTATTGAACCTTGAACCCTGCAGGCAATGCAAATAAAGTATTTGAAAACGAGGTGTGTGTGTGTGTGTGTGTGTGTATATTTGAATACAGTTTGTTCACTGCAGCTTCTTGCTGCTGTGTGTATGAGTGTGTGTTTTTGAGTATGTGAGATCTAGTCCATCACACTGTGTCGTGGGCCTGACTCCTGCGCTCTCTCGGTGATGTCAAACACCATTGTAGACGTCAAATCCATTTGACTGAGACACAGTGTTGATGAGGTGGCGTCTTGAGTCTGAGTTAGCGGTCATGCCTGTCTGCGCCGCGGGACATGGCACAGGCCGTCAATGAGAGAGCATGTTTCTTATTCACATTAGCAACTGAGAATGGAGTATATGGAGTACGGGAGGCATGGAGCAAGTAAAGCTTTTCAAGTATACGACGAGAGACAGGCCGATTTATTGGCATACCTCTTGCATAAACCCGTTTTCAGGATGTCAGCACTCAACAACGTGTAAAAAAAACAAAACAATATGCTAGCAACATACAAACAACACACATTTCTCCTCCTAACACAAACAATCAAATCCCTTGGCTGCTCTCTGCTTTGTTCCCCTTTTAGTAGTGACAAGCCCAGACAGCAGAGGGAGGTGGATAGAGGAAGGGGAGCCTGCCTGCCTGCCTGTGTCCTATTTGTAGCGGTTGCCAGACTCCATAAAATCCCCCTCTAGTTGTGGAGAATGTGTCGCCCACCCACTGACAGCCTCCTCAGCTTCACACACTCTGCATCGCCAGTGGGAGATAGTGGGAAGAGATACGCAACCCAGCTGGGTTAATCCTGTTACACAGTTATGCACAGACCACAAACTCACCTAGAGAACATATACATGCATAAATCACACGCCAACGCCACGAGCGGTGTAACAGTGCAAGTTTTCAACGTGTTAAGCGAAAACTGAGGCGGCCTTTTTTGCCCGTTTTTACATTTTGAACCTTAAAATACAGTTTTACGATTGGTGCAGACCGTTTTCTGTAGGTTTCCTGGAAGATTTCCACCTTGATAATGTAGGACAACACTTATTCTCCTAGATGAAGATTAGTTGCCATGTTATATAGTTAGCTGAAAAATAAAATCAGGATGTTTGCGAGTGAGCCCACATTACCAAATCCCCATTTATCACTCCGTATGGCTGATTCTGAAGCAAATACATCAAACTCTCTCAAATTATGTGTGCTTGATTAATAAAAACGGTAGTTAAAATTCAGAGCCAGTCGTCTCCGAACCTGTGATGTATTCAACCTCTTAAAATTGGCTGCAAGTTCGACATTAATATTCTTCAAGCACATGTTTTTATATTGAAAAAGACTGAAGTCTATTTAGAAAAGCAAGTGAGTTGGAAACAAAAATTAATGGGGAGAAAGTGACCATACACATACAATGAATTTCAATTACTATCCTTTGCTGTCTAAGCTGACACACAAACTCTCATCCTCCACACACACACACACACACACACACACACACACACACCCAGCAGATGTTGATGATTCAGAGATACAAGGTATACGAGCCTTGGGAATCTTTTGAGAGTCTGGTGCTGCTCCATTAAGATTTCCCCCTACGAAGAAGTTTATTACGAAAAAAAACGACATCGAATCCTTCACTTGTCTGCTTTTACCGCGGTGGCACATGCTACACCTCCTATTCATACACTTTTATATTTCATTACAAGACAAGTATCTGCATTGTAATGAAATCAAAGATGGCGGACAACACGTACAACAGGTATACAAAGAGAGGTCATGCTACACATTTAGTAGAGACTGCTTGTTTTAACACTAACCCAAATAAAACTGGTGTTTACATGGGGGAGCTGAAGACATACCCAATTAAGAGTGTGATGAAACACTAAATGGGATTAGAATCTTCTCCATATAAACTCATAAATCACATAATCTCATCACGCCAGATTATAAACTCATAACTCATGACCTCATAACAAGAGATTAAGTAGTATCATATGTTGCATAAAATGATTCTTATTTATTTTTTTATCCTTTTTATTTTTGTTTTATTGCGTTTTTATTAATTATTATTAGTAATTTAGCTTTATTGGGGTCCTATGTCCAGAAATGTTTTGTGATGTAAAATAATGCAAAAATTAAAATAAAAAGTAAAAAAATTGCATAAAAACGTCAGTAGGAAAAAAAAAAAAAAAAAAAAAAAATTAGAATTCTATTATTAGCTATTTCAACAAAAGTGGAGTTCATTGGTTGGTGTTCTGAAAAGCTGCACCGTGTCTGAAGCGTTTTTTATGTCACGTGATTCATTAAAACACTTGTGTGCCATTCTTGAAGTGTGCATTTAATCTCTTCCGCTTCCTTCCAAGTGTAAAATGCACAGCAGGTGCAAACGTACAGTTTCTTCACCCCGTGTGAATCGTTTCCTGGCTCTGGACTCGCTGTTACCACGTGTGACCTGACTGTTTTGTTTTTTTCCACTGTTTACAACATTAACAATGCGCTGTTGCCGTAGGTTCCCGACAGCATGGAGAGTTTAGCATGTGATTAGGGCTTCACAGTGCTGAGAGTGAGAAGTAAAAAAAAAAGGTATTCCGGCTTTCGGCGAAAGAGAGGCGTGCGTCAAGCGGATTTTCAGTAGTCACATAGCAACAGCAGGAGCCGTCACCGGCGCTTTCCACAAACCATTTGTTTAAAAAAACGGGTACCCAGTGAACACAGGGTCACACCTCTCGCTTTCTGACTGGAACATAGAAGGTCCCTTCACTTTTACAATTTCAGCCTAGTCCCTTCTAGTACATTCTAGGCATTTAGCCGACGCTGACGCAAAACGCTACAGGTGAAAGCAACCTATGAGTACAGACTTTCCACGCAGTTGAACCCACAACCCTACCCTAGCCCTTCAACCATCAGCAGTTGAGGTGCAAGAGTGTCAGCTCCCTGTCACTCTGTCAGCCAGCCTAGTGTCCCGGTCCATGTTAACATGCAAGTCCCTATCCAGTAGACATTAGCATGCAGGGCCAGCAGCCGCTAGGTGGGCCTGAGCAGAGCCCAAGGCAGGTGGCAGATAGTCAATGTGCATGCTCCTAAATCATTCATGTAGCTGGGTGGAGGGGATTGTGTGTGCATGTGTGTGTGTGTGTGTGTGTGTGTGTGTGTGCATGTGTGTGGGGCGTGGAAAAAAGGGGGAGAGCCTTCTTTTGACGACACACTAGAATAGAACAAGCGCGAGGGAGATCACTGGATGAAGCCTTGGTGGGATTCCACGGGTGGAGGTAATTCATTTGGTATTCCTTATTTCCATACGGGGGGGCCAGAGCGAGGAAAAAGGGAGGAAGAAAGATGGGGGGGGGGGAGGAGTAGGAGGAGAGATGGGATTGGAAAGATGAGAGGAGGGAGGGAAGGTGAAACTGACATTCTTGAGCAGGGACAGGCCACGCAGGGGGAGGCTGTGTTAATGAATTAGCATGCATGGCTGCTATCACACAATGACCTAGAGCGAGCAGCTGACACGCCACAGACACTCACACTGAAACCACCACAAATTATTACCTTTCCATTACGGATATTAGCCCTTCCTTCTCATTCCTCCTACTCCATCTCTCTCTCTCTCTCTCTCTTTCCTCACTTTGCTCTTGTTCTATTCCTCACCCTCACTTCTTCTTCTTCATCTTGCGCTGGCATATTGGAAAAAGAACGGTGTTGACTCAGAAAAGCAATTACCTGTCATTTACCTGTCTCTCGCCCCCCTCTGATAATGAATTTCAAGTGAAAGGTGAAATAATTATCTTTTCTCTAACAAAATCAAAGCTGTGGGCGGGGACAGGCCTTGTCACAATACGTGGCGTGTCACGCGGGATTAAAGGATGCTGTGTAACGCACTCCCACGTCCTCACACACACACACACACACGCACGGTTGTTCATTGAACTGTATTTGCATGAAGAACACCTCAAGACAGGACCTTGAAAACAAGTCAAGTCGGTGCTACCAGCTGGCTCGTGTGATCTGAGAGTTCAGTTTTCAGATCTGCGGGGTTAAGAAAGCCGCCTGACATCAGAGTGTGACATCAAATTCAGTCAACCTGCTTTTATTTATGCTTTTCTCACTGAAGACGTGTTGCCGCTCTCCAACTGATTGCCTCGTTAAAGTATTATCAATATCAGACGGCAAAACAACAATTTCTACTTTCAAACTATCCGTGCGGTGTGTGTTCCTTAACGGTGGCATGTTGTGAAGAAACCGACCATGAATCTGTGTGTTCATAAATCACAGGCTGGAGTAAAGCATATAGATCTCAAGTTGATAATAAGTGAATGAAGTGCAGCGGATGGGCATGATCTCTCCTCGTGATTTCTGTCTTCAGCTTCCTCGGGCTAATTAGACACAGAGATGTGTTGATCTAAATATAGTAATCTGTCGACTCTCTCTTCTCCTCATCCACCTTTTCAAACCCTTTGATCCGTTTCCTCCCTTTCTCATAATTAATGTTGAGTTTTTTGCGCCGTAACAAATTGAATGTGCTTTGAAACACCAAACTGGTGATGTCAAGACGGTGATTCAACACAACTCTAATTGATTAAGACTTTCATCTGATGAAGAATTAGAGGAGCTTCTTGGTGTGTAGTGTGTACACCATGGGGCGCTATTATTTTGTAGTTGCTGTATATTCCAGTCTGCTGGAGGGCCTCATCTCATGACTAACAGTGGTGTCGACTGCTAGTCAGTGACTGGAAAGAGAACCATCAGACTCTTAGGGAAGATACTATAACCTAGGGGTGGGCGATAATCGTGTTTATAGTCGTAATCGCGACGCAAATTTTCAAAATCGTTGATTTCGATTGTTATTTAGGCTACAAGAACGAGGAACGTCTAGAAGCACCAGTTAGCAAAGCAACCAGTGTGAGTGTGTGTGTGTGTGCACGCATCAGACGTAACATCACTTTCCCGCGAATTAATGGGCCAAATACTTTCCCCAATACTGCGTTCATGAACTGTACCCTTAAAAAATACTACGTGGTATTCAGTCACGTCCCTCCGCCCCGTCCAGTAACGCCGTGTTCAGACAGGTTTGGACCGTTCGTTTTTTGCGAGCTGCGAGCAAATGTGTCAGGCCAGGCAGGAAGTCAGACACAGGAACGGCATAGAGCATCTGGTCAATTTCAAAATAAAACAAATTTCAAAATAAAACAAATTTCAAAATAAAACAAAACAAATAAAATAATCGTTCATTAATCGTAATCAGGTAAAAGTTTGAAATAATCGCAATATTGATTTTTTGTCATATCGCCCACCCCTACTATAACCGCAAAACCACTTTTATATTCTAGCACAAATATCATTAAACCAAACTACATCCGCACAAGAGAAAACATGAAATGGAAAAAAAAAACAACAAAGCAACAAATTGCTTTCTTTCCAGATTTAAAACCTTTTAGTTCAGGTTCAAGTGAGGATGGAAAAGATAATAGAGAAATGTGACAGCATGACATGAGCTGGATATAAACCTCAGGGAGTATGTGGACAGTTTCCCAGGAGAGATTATTTGACCACTCAACCACCTGACCTGCATGACGCACCTTTTCCAGCTAATTGGATATCTGGCCTGGTGTGGTCGTGTCGCGCCACGTCGCATTTCCGAAAGAAACAAAACAATCAAAAATCATTTAGATATTACACATCACTAGATTTAATAAAAAAAATAAAATGTTTTCACAGAGAACTGCTCAATAAACTTTGTTTCATTGCTCTGATGTTGGTTCAAAACACAATAATGGTTTTCAAGCCACTCTCTTCCAGCAGTGTGTGCCAAGAAAAACCTTTTTATCCCCCTCTTCTTCTCTCCCATGCTCGCTCTCTCTCTCTTACCGTCTCTGTTTATCTTGCCACTGTGCAAGAAATTGATGTTTGTGTATGTGACTGTGTGTCCATTTGCATTTGTGTGAGTGTGTGTGTGTGTGTGTGTGTGCGTGGCAGAGGGTGTTGCATAAGCTTTCACAGCGGGTTGTGCCTTCAGCTCTTAGCAAAGCAAACACAAATAGAGAGATAGGCAAGAAAATGAAGAAGATGAGGAGGAGGAGGTGAATGAGGAGAGGCAGGAAGGAGCAACAAATATGCAAAGAAATGGGAAGGGGGGGGTGGGGGTGGGGGGGGGGTAGGTAAATGATGCCTAGGGTAGGTAAAAGAAGTTCCAAGATGGCGCGGCCGTGTCTAGACGCCGTCGTGGTAGCTCCGCGGAGATTGTGCGTTTTTTTAGTTTTTGTGTTTGTTTTTAATTATTTTTTTTTTGCTCAAACACATCGGCACTAACATCATACGAACGCAGCACACTTCTGGACATAAACTTTTGCGCAAAACAAACAACAGTGGAGACGCATCTACGGGGAGACGAAGGAGGAAACATCGGGGAAAACGGAGCGGAATTCCGAACAGACTGAGAGTTCAAGCCCACCGTCCACCTCTGCCCAGCATCCTTCTTGCCCAACGTCCAGTCTCTGGAAAACAAGTTGGATGATGTTCGGGCAAGGATTAGATTCCAACGGGACGTGAGGGATTGCAACATCTTTTGTCTGACGGAAACATGGCCCCCGCTGGTGCCGGATCGAGCCATATGCCCAACCGAGTCCTTCTCTGTTTTCCGTGCGGATAGAACGGAAGAGTCTGGCAAATCTAAGGGTGGAGGGGTTTGCTTCATGACCAACAACAAGTGGTGCAACCCCAAGGGCATTAAGACTCTTTCTCGTTCCTGCTCGTCGAACCTGGAACATCTGACTATCTCATGCCGTCCATTCTACCTTCCCCGGGAGTTCAGCTCGGTCATCACCACAGCCGTCTACATACCACCACAAGCGGACGCCGACGTAGCACTATCGGACCTACAGGATGTGTTATGTCGGCATCAGAACAAGCATCCCGACGCGGCTATGGTGGTGGCTGGGGACTTTAATAGGGCGAACCTAAAGAAAGTCATGCCGAACTTTCACCAGCACATCACGTGTGCTACCAGAGGGGAAAGAACGTGGGACCACTGCTATACGCCGTTCAAGAGAGGCTACAAGGCTGTCTCTCTCCCTCCCTTCGGCAAATCGGACCATGCCGCAATTTTCCTGCTACCGGAGTATAAACAAAGGATAGCACGGGAAGCGGTAGTGACGAGGGACGTAAAGTGGTGGTCTGACCGATCAGAGGCTGAGCTACAAGACGCTCTGTGTGACGTCGACTGGGACATGTTCCAATCCAGTTCCAGGGACGTCAGCGAGTTTACGGAAGTTGTTACGAGCTTCATAGCAACGCTAGTGGACACCATCGTCCCCACGGTAAAAGTTAGGTCCTTTCCTAGCCAAAAAACCGTGGGCTGATAGATCCATCCGCGACGCTTTGAACGCCCGCACTGCTGCCTACAACTCCGGTCTTGTATCCGGCAACATGGACGAGCACAAGGCAGCGTCCTATGGACTGAGAAGGGCGGTGAAGGAGGCTAAGAGGAGGTACAGGGACAGAGTGGAGTCGCAGATGGAGCAGCGCGACACCAGACACCTATGGCAGGGGCTACGGACTATAACGGACTACCAGGGCAGACCCCCCGCAATTGTGAGTGCCGACGCATCCCTAGCGGACGACCTGAACGCATTCTACGCACGGTTTGAGGCTAGCAACAACAGTGCTAGCTCGCCGGCTAACAACATCACCGTTAGCGCAGCTGGAGTGAGTTCTACCGCTGGGGATGAACGCACGCTCTCCGTGACCGAGCACAGTGTGAGGAGGGCTCTGACGAGGGTGAACACCAGGAAAGCTGCTGGTCCGGATGGCATATCTGGGCGAGTACTGAAGACCTGTGCTAATCAGCTAGCTCCAGTGTTCACCACTATATTCAACATCTCCCTGGCTGAGTCTGTGGTCCCCGCCTGCTTCAAGAGATCCACTATTGTCCCTGTGCCCAAGAATGCTTCTCCAGCATGCTTGACTGACTACCGACCGGTGGCCCTCACCTCGGTGGTCATGAAATGCTTCGAGAGGCTGATAAAGGACTACATCTGTGCCTTCCTCCCTTGCTCCATGGACCCGCTGCAGTTTGCCTATTGTCCAAACAGATCCACGGATGATGCTGTCTCCCAGGTACTGCACACCACACTCTCTCATCTGGACAGCCGGAAGGGGGGGCTATGTGAGACTGCTGTTCATTGATTATAGTTCAGCTTTCAATACCATAGTCCCCTCCAGACTGGCTGGCAAGCTGATTAAGCTGGGACTGAACACCCCCCTGTGTGCCTGGATCCTGGACTTCCTGACCGCCAGGCCCCAGGTGGTCAGGGTGGGCAGACACACCTCCAACCCCCTCACCCTGAACACAGGATCCCCCCAGGGTTGCGTCCTCAGCCACCTTCTGTACTCCCTGTACACACATGACTGTGTGGCCAGGTTTAGCTCCAACTCCATCATCAAGTTTGCGGATGACACAGTGGTGGTGGGCCTGATCTCCGACAACGACGAGAAGGCCTACCTGGAGGAAGTTGCTGATCTGTCACTCTGGTGCCAGGACAACAGCCTCCTCTTGAACGTCACCAAAACTAAGGAGCTGATTGAGGATTTTAGGAGGGCACAACAACAGAGGACGTACTCACCACTGTGGATTAATGGGACTACTGTGGAGAGGGTGAGCAGGTATAAATACCTGGGAGTCCACATCACAGAAGACCTGACATGGACAACACACACAGACACTCTGGTGAGGAAGGCGAGGCAGCGCCTTTACCACCTCAAGCAGCTGAGGAAATTCAGAGTCTCTCGGAGGATCCTTCTGTCCTTCTACTCTGGAGCTGTAGAGAGCATCCTGACAGGAAGCATCACTGCCTGGTTCGGCAACAGCTCCACTCAGGACAGGAAGGCTCTGCAGAGAGTAGTGAGTTCGGCTGAACGCACTATTGGAACTACACTCCCCACCCTGCAGGACTTGTACACCAGGAGGTGCAGAACCAGAGCCTGCAGGATCATGAAGGATCCTCACCACCCCAACAACAGACTGTTCCAGCTGCTGCGGTCAGGCAAGCGCCTCCGTAGTCACGCTGCCAAAACAGAGAGACTGAGATGGAGTTTCTATCCTCAGGCCATCAGGACTGTGAACGCTTTCCCCTACCTACCTCTTTTTATATTTTCATTTCCAAAGTGCTCTTACTGTATATATTGTGTTGTTTTTTTTATATAAGAGCTCTTACTGTAATTACTGTAATTACCGTGATAATGTAAATATTGTGTTGTTTTTTTTTTACTGTAAATACTGTGTACTATTGCCCTTAAAGTTCTTGAATCTTATATCTTGGATCTTGGTTCCTTGTTGCAGGTTTCTCTACGTGGCTATTTCTGGAGAAAAGCTTTTAGGTTGAGCTGACAGAAAGAAAACTATTGCAGCTGGTCCATTACCTATACTCTCTCTGCCTCTCTGCCAGTGAGCGAGTGAGCAAGAGAAAGAGGAAGTGAGTCAGAAGGAGGGATGGAGAGAGGACAGGTTATCACTGGCATGTTTTCAGGGTGTTTTGCACATTTGGAAAATGTATTTACGCAACCCCCTAACCCGATCTATTAATGAGCTACAGCGCTTTCTATATCTGCTGGTGTTTAAATAGCCATAGTCCACATGCGTTCACACATCTGCTCGCTGTGAGTATGTGAATGTATGATCTACTTACGCCCCACAGCATGATGCCTCTGTCGATATCCAATCACTGTGAAAAACTACACTCTGAACTAAAAGTAAACCCCGGGGAGCATCACACATTTGTCTGTGCCTAACAGGCTTCCACAGAGGAGGCTAGGACACACACACACACACACACACACACACACACACAAAGAAGATCATGCATATGAACTGTGCATACTCAGAAATGAACAGATATTTTAATGCTTAAATAAACAAAGCTGTGTAGATTATTATTAGATTAAACAACATTTTCTAAACATGCAGAAAGATGGAAACGTGCCGGTGATAAGCTTTACTCTGTCCCTCCCTCACTCACTCTTCAATGTGGGCTACTACTAGACTGTGTAGTCCTGGATCCTGTATAAGGAATCTCATATTGTAATCTATTATTATATCTATAGATTGACATATCTATCTATAGCAATGTATTTAATCTTCTACTAGCAAACAACATTAAGACATTTTAGCACACATTCTGAGCTTTTAGACAATGTTTCTGTTCACCACAAAAAATCATGAACTAAAGGTTAAAATCAGAAACTCACATAACAAACACGATGAGGTTAACAAAGGACAGAGGAGCAAAACAATGAAAAAAAGAAATGTAGTTTGTTTGTTTTCTGACTTTATTTTTCCTCCCAGTTGGTTGCCCTTTTTGCCCTTATACTCATTTCATAGTGGGAGAGAGAGAGAGAGAGAGAGAGAGAGAGAGAGAGAGAGAGAGAGGTGCACAGGGCGGAGTTTCAACGCCTGATCCAGAAGCAAGCTAGTTAGAGGCAGGCTCTTTGATCTCTGGTGAAAGGCTTGGTTTGTGGAAGGCTGATTGGAGACAAATGTACACGTACACACACACACACACACACACACACACACACACACACGAGTGATGTATGATTTCATTTCTCTCCTAATGACAGTGTCTCTCAGTGTATTCGGCATTTTGTTTCTCTGCATGAACCGGCGCGGCTCATTTCTTATAAAAAAAAAAATTAAACCGGGGAAACGCAAACTTCCGTGCCAAGACAACAAAGACTTTTTTTTTTTTTTGCCCATTCAACTAAACTACTCTGTCAATCATAATGAACTGAGCATGTTGCATCCTAACGAACACTGACAGTGTTCACAGCCCCGGCTACAAACCATACAGACTGTGAGTGTTTATTCTGACATCTGAAAAAAAAAAAAAAAAGCGCTCTCATTCTCTCTCTCTCCTTAAGCTCTCGACTTTTCAGAATCCCACTCTTTCTCTTCCGAGCCCAAATCCTCCCTCCCTGTCCCACTTCTCCTCCACCGGCAAAACTTGATATTATGCAAAAGCTCAATAATGCTAATGTTTGAAGGCTGGCACAGGCCTCATTTGCATATGGCAGCACACTCAGCCCAGTGAAATAGTGTGACATGCTGACCCTGGTCTGGTTGCCACGGAAACAACCCCCCCACCCCCACCACCACCACACACACAAACCGAGGCCTACAACTGCAGAGGCTTTTAGAGCGACTACAACAATGTTGGTCAAGTCCAATGCTGTGCACCGATTCCAAAGTAAGGGCGAGCAACTCGATGAAGTAGTGAGCTACACCGATTACAAAGTAAGGGCGCACAATTTGATGAAGTGGTGGGCTGTAGCGATTCCAAAGTAAGGGCGCGCAACTCGATGAAGTGGGGAGCGGCACCGTTTCCAAAGTAAGGGCGCACAACTCGATGAAGTGGTGAGCTGCACCGATTCCAAAGTAAGGGCGCGCAACTCGATGAAGTGGTGCGCTGCGCCGATTCCAAAGTAAGGGCGCGCAACTCGATGAAGTAGTGAGCTTCACCAATTCCAAAGTAAGGGCGCGCAACTCGATAAAGTGGTGAGCTGCACCGATTCCAAAGTAAGGGCGCGCAACTCGATAAAGTGGTGAGCTGCACCGATTCCAAAGTAAGGGCGCGCAACTCGATGAAGTAGTGAGCTTCACCGATTCCAAAGTAAGGGCGCGCAACTCGATGAAGTGGTGAGCTTCACCGATTCCAAAGTAAGGGCGCGCAACTCGATGAAGTAGTGAGCTTCACCGATTCCAAAGTAAGGGCGCGCAACTCGATAAAGTGGTGAGCTGCACCGATTCCAAAGTAAGGGCGTGCAACTCAATGAAGTGGTGAGGTTCACCGATTCCAAAGTAAGGGCGAACAATTGGATGAAGTGGTGAGCTGCACCGATTCCAAAATAAGGGCACGCAACTCGATAAAGTAGTGAGCTGTGCCGATTCCAAAGTAAGGGCGCGCAACTCGATGAAGTGGTGAGCTGCGCCGATTCCAAAGTAAGGGCGCGCAACTCGATGAAGTGATGAGCTGCACCGATTCCAACGTAAGGGTGCGCAACTTGATGAAGTAGGGAGCTTCACCGATTCCAAAGTAAGGGCGCGCAACTCGATGAAGTAGGGAGCTTAACCGATTCCAAAATAAGGGCACGCAACTCGATAAAGTAGTGAGCTGTGCCGATTCCAAAGTAAGGGCGCGCAACTCGATGAAGTGGTGAGCTGCGCCGATTCCAAAGTAAGGGCGCGCAACTCGATGAAGTGGTGAGCTGCGCCGATTCCAAAGTAAGGGCGCGCAACTCGATGAAGTGGTGATCTGTGCCGATTCCAAAGTAAGGGCGCGCAACTCGATGAAGTGGTGAGCTGCACCGATTCCAAAGTAAGGGCGCGCAACTCGATGAAGTGGTGAGCTGCACCGATTCCAAAGTAAGGGCGCGCAACTCGATGAAGTGGTGAGCTTCACCGATTCCAAAGTAAGGGTGCGCAACTCGATGAAGTAGTGAGCTTCACCAATTCCAAAGTAAGGGCGCGCAACTCGATGAAGTGGTGAGCTGCACCAATTCCAAAGTAAGGGCGCGTGCAACTTGATGAAGCGGCGAGCTCGACCACGTGACCACCCCGGAGCTGAGAGGCAACATGGCTGATACGGGTCTGTGTTCCAGCAGGCACAGAGCGACAGTAGTAATGGGCTGCTTTTGTGTCCATCACAGGCACTTAGCTCTGCCTTTGAAATGGAAATACTTGGATTACTGACAACAATGGGCTCAGTTCTCTTTTGGTTAATTTCACAATAGAGTGACGGGGAACTATGTTAAGCTTCCCTTCCTCTTGCCACCATCTAAATAAAGTCATATTTCCATGTTTTTAAAGGACTATTATTCCATTCCTAGTGACACACACACACACACACACACACACACACACACACACACACAGATACATAGACACACATCTGCAGCACAGTCAGAGAGTAGAGTGTGACAAACAATGATACATGAAAGCATGGACGGGCAGGCATCTCCATCCCTATGTATGGGGCATGCATTCACACACACACACACACACACACACACACACACACACACTATTGAGGATATTCATTCTCCTGCACAGAACAATGGCTGACAAGGATGGATGTTTTGGATTCCAGCTGCTGAAGGATTATGTGAATGGGTCTTCTCACTATACGATAAGCCAATAAAACCTTTTCCTGGACAGAATACTGCGCGAGCTGCTTGAATGTCACTTTCGGGGATTCCTCCCCCCATAAGCCGCGGCGTTTAGGCATACGCGAAGAATAATGTTTGCTCAAATTTGCTATTCAGAAAACATAGAAGAGATAGAGTGAATAAGTGAGGGGAGAAAGGAAAGGAGAGACAAGCGAGCAAGAGGGAGGAGAGAGGAAGTGAGTGAGGGAGGCAGGGAAGGACGGGGGGGAGTGGGCGGGTGGATGTGATTTTCACTCAGGCTGGTTCCATGTGTCTGACCACGCGGGTGCAAAAGCAACACCAGCAAGACCTCCTGCTCCCATCCCTATATATATATATATATATGTGTTTACACCGACAAAAACTGCAGCCAGGCACTTTCAGTAATGGTCCGATGTGATGTGATCTCCATTATCTGCACCCATGTCACACCTTCAGTCTTTCCATATCTTTTCACTCTTTGATCTCCTCCTCTCTCTTCCTCTCCTCTCCTCTTCACTTCCATTACCCTTGTTCAGCCGACTCTGGTCTGCGGAGACGTGACCTTTTCCTTCTCTTTTCTTGGACCTTGACAGGATGCCCGTCCTTCCCTCGTCTCCAATTCTCACCTGTGCCAAAAAGTGGAACTGTCCGCTTAATGATCACTTCCTGTTAAGCTGGTTGCTGTTTTTAACTTCGGCATTATGCGTGAGACGGAATCTGTTCGGATCTGAGCTACACAACGCTGACAGACTCGGCCAGTATTGCGAGATCTCACGAGTCTGATGTATTTCATGCGCTTTTACAATGCTGAGACTCATTCTGCCAGGCATATTTTACACATAAGATAACATAACATAACAGTATATTTATGTTTACATTTTGGAAATTGTGCTGACACTGCAATGTGCAACAGCAGAATAAGCTTCACTTCCTAGATCGTTACAAGCAAGCGCTACGCTCCGATAGTGAGAGTTATACTGGCCTGACAATATTATTGTGACCGTCGAGCGATCGCGGAAAAGTGTTAGGAGAAGAAACAGAATAAGAGCTAAGGAGAGAGATAGAAAGACATTTGCAAATAACCGACACAAAAACACTGTTACATCGAAAACCAAATTATTGGGAATTGTGTTAGCGCGGCATGCGGTGGGGCGACAAAGAGCACTCCAGGGTAGGTGTGGGCCACTGGAGGCATATATGTGTCACATAAGGTCACTTATTGTTAAACAGGATTAAGACTCAGCCTGGTCCATCTGTCCTTAAGCCTTTATGGAATCTGTATTAGGTTGAGTTAGGCGTATTTCTTTCTTTCCCAATCGTTCCTATCTTTGCCTGATGGGGGGGAACAGAGTTAATTGGGGCTTTCATGAGATTTGAAAGTGAAAGTGAAAGTGTGCGAGAGTGGACTGACATTGGGTGACTCGAGCACAATGTTTGGAAGAAGTGTTTTTGAAAGAGAGCGGCACAATAGTAGTAAGACAAAAAGACAACACAGCCAACTGACTGTTGACTGATCACTCCCCCACATGTTGTTTTGTTGGTTTAAGTTTTCTTTTGCTAGCGAGCCAAGCCGTAAAGACAAAAACCTGAACAAACCCTAGAAATGCTGGAGGCTTCGAGAGAAACAACACTTGGACTGGTCTACTGTGAGCTCTGTGTTAGTAGGAAAACACTCCCTCAGTCAGCTATCTTTGTATTACACACACACACACACACACACACCCTCTTGTAACACCTGTTTAAGTACCATTTACAGACTGGCAAGACTGTAGCGTGGGCGACATGTTGGCTGGTTAGTGAGGCCGACCCATCACCAGAGGGTCGTTGGTTCGATCCCCGGCACCACCAGGAGGGTGTATTCCAGCTGTGATTGGAAAAAAATGACTGGTGTCACAGCGATGGTGCCCACCAACAATGCAAAGTGCCCTTGAGCAAGGCACTAAACCCCAAGACCTGCTCCAGGCGCGGTGTTCAACGGCTGCGCTCTGCCCTCTGACCTGAACATGCATGTGTGTGGGGTGATATGGTGTGTGCATATCTAGGCAGAGGTGTGCAGAAAAAGTATTTCACTGCATGTATGTGACGATTAAAGTTCATTGATGAACCAGTTTCTCTCTGTAGTTTTGCACTAAATTTAATATAATTAAGTCGGTATAAACTAACAAAAGTTGATGAATTCATGTGTTGATTCTGACAGTTATCTACAAGATCTTCAACAGACGGCAGATAATGTTCAACAAATCACCATGAGTCAGCGCTATTGGTAATAATGCATCTCATTAACTCAAGTCGAATCCCAATCTTGGAATACTTGTGCTTTCCCATTCCTACCGTTCTCCAGCAAGCAGAGAAAACTCCATTTAGAAACTGATAAAGGTCCCAAAGCTCCCGAAATCTGTTGATGGCATTTTTAATTTTAGCGACCTGATTCGGGCCCTGGGACGGCACCGCAGTTACAATTACAGAGGGCACGGCTGGTGCTGAATATGAGTCTGCATGTCTGGGGTTTTCCTGTGCTGGTACAGTACATCTACTTATTTGTCGCATCTCTCATCCGAGGTTGCAGCGTCTGCACTTTTTCCATTCGTTTACTCCTATTTCTTGTTTATGAGTTTTCTTTCATTAGAGTGGCTTTTTAATTACTGCTCCCTCTCTCTCTTATGGCCTTGTTTTTTTTATCAAAGTACTTCTTTGATAGTTTTATAAGTTGCACCAGTGGCTGTGCGGTAAGCAGATTAATAGGAGAGTAATGTCATTAAAATGGTAATGCGTAGACTTAGGCGAGATGCTGAAAACAATAATACTCCACTTGATTAATGACACCCTTAAAACATGAGCATGCACAACAATCAGTGTAGGCACACACACACACACACACACACACACACATATATACACACACACAGGGAAAAAGTAACTAACTACTCTGGTGATTGTATTTTTATGAATAAAACAAACTTTCTGATTCCTTTGAAAAGTTTTACTCCTCAGTAATTTTTGTGTGCTTGTATTGTCAGTAAATCCAATAACATATTTCACAGTTATTCACAGTTCTGCATTATGTCTCACAAATCATAATGGCTTTTTCAATACAAGCAAAACAATGGTCTATTTTTTTGCAAAGACATGCCAATTGATCGATCGATGTGGGATAGACAACTTGAACAATCTCGACATTCTCAAAAGCATATAGTCTACGTTTATAAAAGTAACTAAGTCACAGTGCATGTACATAGATGTTATTAAAAAACAATACCAACATATCACACACTGAGAAAGAGACACACAAATGATGCAAACAAACACTCGGGCATGGAGATGGCATTATAGAGTGTTATTGTCTGAGATTTTCTAATGAATTCTCATGCTGTCTGTCTGCCATATGCAACTCATGGTTTCCAACCACAAAGACCGAGTGGGTAAAAATAAAACAAAAGAGTGAGGGGGCGGGGGGGAGGGAGTTGGAAGGAGTTTTGGTGAATAGAAATGGGGAAATTACTGACTTCTGCCATCCAGACCTTCATAGCATCACGGAACTGAAGATAATAGCAAATTTGGCCGGGCAGCCGTAATTGAGTAGAGCACCCCTTGACTGTTCGCTGCTTGCAAGGCTGAACGTTTAGTAGACGTTGATGAACAGGTTGCAGAGTTGTTCACCTCTCCTGAAGATGCGACGCTATGAAGATCTGATCCCTGGATCTCTGAGATGCACGTTAACCCGGGGGCCAGGCGGGCTCCCAGTGACCATGTGTCGCCACCAGGAGGGCTGGCAGAGTCTGAGTGAAGGAGAGGCTGTGCACTGGCAGGGAAAGGCTAACTGTTTCCTGGTTCACAACAAGGGTTAGCCTGTGGCAGCCACTTGTATGTGTGTGTGTGTGTGTGTGTGTGTGTGTGGCCGTGTATGCTATGCTTACGCGCTTGATGTTGTGAAACAGTTGGCGAACGGTCAAGTAATGACCAATGGTGACAGAGACAGAGGCTTTGAGGATCTGAACTGCAGTTTCTCTCAGCCGCCCAGCATGCAAACAGAGATTCACACAGCGATGTCTGCTCAAAATGGCTCTGCAGGAATAAATCTAGCTCCTGCGCTCCCGCACTAGATGCAGCACAACACCCCCGTTGGCCTAAGCCCACACACACACACTCGTGCTCTCTCTCACACACATACACACATGTTTTGGAGAGTACACATAGGTGATGGCATTCCCTCTCACTTTATTGCATTATCGGGGAGTACAGGGACCTTTTGAATATGACTATCATACAAGCTAAAAGCACATTATGCACTTCAAACAAACAATTAAAAACAGACTGAAACAGGTTTACACAATGGAACGAATGACTGCAAGTCTGCAACTGAAAATGGATACTTTTATACAAAGGTGGACTTGTGTTACGTTATATCTTGGTGTCAAATAAAATGAGACGGGTTGTAACAAAAATGTGTTATTATAATAAAATACCATCAAAAATGCCATTGGTACTGTAGGTTCCTCTGTAACTGACCCCTGTTTAGCTGCAAATGCCACCCCTTCTGTAAATGTTTTTATTTTTACACATATTTTTGTACTAAATTATTATTATTATTATTATTATTTTATTATTATTATTTTTATCCTTTTCATTTTTATTTTATTATTATTTTTTTTAATCTTTTGTATTTTTATTTTATTGTATTTTTATTAATTATTATTATTCATATTATTATTAGTCCCCCTTTATTGGGGTCTTATGTCAAGAAATGTTTTGTTATGTAAAATAATGCAAAAAAAAAATACAAAAAACACCCTGCTCATACATGTACATTTTACACACACACACACACCTCTGGGTGTCCAGGTGGGAGTCGCAGCCTCTCAGCCAGAGCGGCGTCGAGGGGGAGCGCAGTCGTCTGATCGTTTAATAGGCCTGGCCCCTGACAGACAGCGCTCGCTTCGTCAGCCTGTCAAGGGGCCAAAGCTGACCCTGCAGAGCCGTTCTGAGCCAAGCAAGGCCGGCTGTGTGCTGAGCGGCTCACAAAAACAAGCCCATCCCAGAGCCTCAAAGCTTCTGTCTCTGTCACTACTGGTCATTATTTAACCATTCACTCACTGTTTTCACACACGCACACACATAAACAAACACACAGGGGGGAAAAAAAGATAATTCTATTAGGTTTCTCCTGGTGCTGAATCATTTATTCACACATCACGTGCAACAGTGGGCTTTCATTGATATCAGACATGCACTCTTATACTCCAACATAAACAAAGGCACAACAGAAATCCTGAGCGCTGGCGTTCTGTTACTTTGCACTATGTGCCGCCGTGGGCTACAAGTTACGCTGCATTTGAGGCTCAACAAAAATAGAATGTGACTAAAAGAAAGCCAAACAATACCAGCCGCCGAACCACAACTGTGCCAGTAGCGAGGGAGAATGACAGCACGTCTGAGCACTTACACACACACACACACACACACACACACACACACGCACAAACACACACACAGAGAGAGACAGAGAAAAACAGACAATCAACAGTGGGAACAGGAAGTAAGGTAGATAGGACTATGTAGCATCGGCAAACACACCTCAGCATACTGAATGAGTTTCACATGACCTTGGTGTGTGTGTGTGTGTGTGTGTGTGTGTGTGTGACAGACACACTGATTAGATCTGACCTGCAGCGTGACTGAGACACAAACATGGGGCTGAGATCAGAATGGCAGGACCCCCATCTGACAGAATGTGACGTGCATGTGTGTGTGTGTGTGTGTGTGTGTGTGTGTGTGTGTGTGTGTGTGTGTGTGTACTGTATATACACAATACAGCTTGGTGAATCTATCTATATTCCTTGGGGAAGTTAATATCTAGTATAATATGTGTTCTTTTTTTTAAGGCACCATTAAACCTTGTCATAACACATCATAAATGACACTCACCTTTCAAGTCAGATACCGTGATGTTCTGCTTGCGTATAAGCACCTAGTATGTGACTTTGTGCTGACAGGCAGCCAGCGAGCTAGATACACACACACACACACACACATACACACACGCACACACACAAAATAGATCAGGTCATCCCAGAGTTAAATCCACGCTTGTACTGGGTCGATTTCTGCCCAAGTAATCTCTTATGACAGTAATGGACTTCTGAAACATCTCCCTTTTGGCTAGGGAAAGTGGGAAGGAGGAAAGTAGAGAGGGAAAGAATTGAAAGAGGGGAGAGAGAGAAAAAAAAAAAAGGTTTCAAGAAGATCAAAGAAGATCAGTTTTCTGTTGGACTTTGAGCTAATATAATGGAGAGGAGAGGAGAGGAGGAGAGGATGAGGAGAGGAGAGAGGGGAGGGGAGGAGAGGGGGGAAGGGCACTGACCTGAGAGCAGTGTAGAGTAAATAATTACTAAAGCAGAATAATTACTAAAGCTAAGATAAGATGGAGCCACATTCTGCAACTGCACTGTGGCTCCCCCTGCTTTTCTCCTCTCAGATGGGTAAACCGAGCGACTCGATACAAAGACTTGACTATGTGTGACAGCCAACCTTGAGTTTTGCATCTTTCTGAAGCTGTAAACAATGCTTGTAAACGTCGAAGTATCCTTTAAGTATATGTTTTAATGGGTTATTGCAAGTCGCAAAAGCATGTTTTTTCCATGTAAGCACCAACTCTTCGAGAATGCAGATGAATTTACGCCATAAAAACACGCCCACGCTGATTCAGGGCTCGGGAATCAAAGGGTATGGCGCCGTCATGCATTGGCAGCGTGCGCTCCTGCTGTTGACAATCGTCCGCATTGGCACGAGTGATGTGTTGAAAATCAAACACGGCTACAGCTTTCTAGAGCCACGCCAAGATACGCTGGACAGGAGCAGACGTGATAAAAAATTGGGAAAAAAAAAAACGAGCCAATCCAAAATGACAACATGACATACGGGCCATTCATCTCCTGCCTTCCCAGATCAACACAGAATGCACTAATGTATCACCATAATCCTCACAACAGCGAAGCGAACCGCTGCCTAGTCCAACAGCAAAATGATCTCTCACTGGTTGGGGGGGGGGGGGGGGGGGGGATCATCACGCATCGACTGAGTCAGGTTTGTCTTGGCTTGTTTCGTCCACAAATGAAAGCGGCTAACTACAAGCTGTTCCTGCATGAAATCGGACTAGATAACGTTGAGTTTTACTGTTAATGCCTCTCTCTCTCCGCCACAGATGGATTAGGGGAGCGTGTGTGTACAAAGGGGGGGGAGGGTGTGTGTGTGTGTGTGTGGGGGGGGGGGGGGTTAGCAAAGTGCTGTAGGATGCAGTGGGTGTTTATTCATAACAGATTTACAGTGAACAGCAGAAGCATGCTACTAATGAGTGCAGAGGTGTGTGTGTGTGTGTGTGTGCTTTTGTGTCTGTATGTGTGTGTGTGCGTGCATGTGCGATAACTGAGGAGCATGAGTGTTTCTAAAGGAAAGAAACTAGAGAGTACAAACACACACACACGCGCACACACACACACACACAGACTGAGAGGGGCCCCTTGTTACTCATGCATGACCGGGCCATAATGCACTTTCACTCACCGTTGGCGGGACAACAGAATCACTGAGGAAAGGATTTGGGAGTGTGGGGGGGGGGGGGTGGAGGGGGGGGGGGGGCAATTTGCAAAGACTGTGGGAACAGCCAGAATCCTCCTTACACCACAAAAGATGGAGGAAGAGGCTGCCTAACTCACTCGCTCTCCTCTGCAACACATACACTCAGTGGAAGTGTTCCTCCTCCCCACCCCGGCTGTATCGTCGACTCTCCCGGCCTCGTGCATTGCAGCGGTCGTGTGCACGAGAGCAGGGGTGACAATCTTTTAAGGGAAAGAAAGAAGTTGTCGACCATTACCTAAACAGTGCAAAGTCCCCATCTTAAACCTAGACGCTAAAAGAATTGAGGGAAATCAAAAGTTTGTATTTTTACTCCCAAAATAATTGGCAGCCCTTGGAATAAGCGGCCTGACACTATGAGGCAGTTTTAAATGTATTTTGAAGCAAAAAGTTGGACACTGGAGGAAGATAATATTCAGTATGGAGTAAAGAAAACGTTTAAAAAATGTTGAATCTGCAGGTCATGAATGTTGAGCTGTGTAAATGTGTGGGTATATGTGTAAATATGTGTCCCCAGACTGGAATAACGCTCTCCAATGATTCATTTATTAACTTTCACATCAGCCTTTTGACCCCACTGGGTCTTCATTAGGACGGGACAGTGCAGATTCCCAGCCCAGCACCTGATGAATTATAAATGGTGGATGTGCCCGTACTACAGTCTATTTCATGTGTAAATATACCTAAAGTTACCCAAAGCTTTCTTCCCTACAAAGAAGAAAAAACAGATTAACAGAACAATACATTTAGGAAATAATTGACAGTACAACCATGTAATTACATGGCACATTTATTTGGCAACAATTTGTGAAAAGCAACTGCCTAGGGGTTAGAAAAGCACACTTATGACTGGAAGGTCGCCAGTTCAAATCCCTGGGCTAGTAGGTAAAAACGGAGTGGGGAAAATGAATGAATAATGCTCTCCCACCCCTCAACAGCTGTTGAGGTGCCCTTAAGCAAGGCACATAACCCCCAACTTCCCCCGGTGCTCAGTGGCCCAACGGTAGAGGTCCTCCGCAGCTCCCAGGCGTGAATGCGTGGTACTGTGTGAATGTGAAAGCAGGGTGTCGCTGGTGAAAAGCAAGCAAGTTCACTTTCCGTGGATAAAAAAAAAAAAAAGATTAAAAAAAAAAAACAAACAATGACTACAAACTACATCGAGAAAGTGAATCGCTGTGTATGCCCTGCTGTTCGATGGCAGCCTTTCTGTTTTTAATCCAGTTTGCTGGAAAGGAGTAATGAAATAAGGTAGAAAATATCTGCTGTGAGTGATGCTGGTAAAGCCTTACAAACATTACATTTAAACCAGAACAAATATTAGACAGGAGCATGGATGTGAAGCGACGAAGGCAGGAAGGGGAAACCGAGGCGTGGCTACAATACTAACCGCGGTCTGACGTGCAGCGCGAGACAGCAGACGATACGCATCAGTCTGACGCAATACCGGACGGGAGTGAAAGCATCCGGTGAGGTGTTGCTGGGGGTGAAACCAAGACACGTATTGCATTCCCGTTCATCATTTGCAACTCTTTGTTTGTCGTTACACATTTTTACACTTGACATACGTGATTAAACGTGAAATAGCTGGTGGAGTTCTGTCGAGCTCTGCCCCCCCCCCCCATCGTCTCCGCCAGACGTGACTCGGCTGCGTTTTCGTGGTCGTCCATCTCTTGGAACAGAAACACCCATTTTAATCAATGCTGTTGTCTACACCGGCTCCGTGCAGACTCGTGCCTCAGCTCCGTCACGTGTACATACTCTGTCTTTTCACTCTCCCAGACTAGGTTTTTTTTTCCTACGCCATCATATAAAACTCATCTCACAGGCTTTTAAAACCATTTACATGACAGTATTTTGGTGTATTTTCTCTATTAACCTGACGATAGGTGAGAATGATCCCATCTCTCCTTGGTTAGCTTCGGACAAAATAGTTTCTTCTCCATATCCCGTCGGTTTCAATTACACGTATTCATCATGGAGCGATGAAAGAACATTCCTCTTTATATTTCTATATATCTATTTTATCAATTAATTACAGTCCTGTGGTTGCTTTTGCAATCTCATTTTTGCGATACAGAACTAAGTATATTTTAAAAATCACTGGAATAGCAATCCCTCAGTAAAATCACTTTGATGAATGGCATGCTATGTGACTCTATATGAAACCATTGTTAATGTTGTTAATATGCTTTTTTTTTCAAATTCATACATTTTCATACTTTTTTTATTCCTATTTCTATTTTAGTTTATTCACCCTTTATTGTCTAATTGTTATTTTGTTGGTGTTTTATATATATATGTGTGATTTAATGCCTACCTACCCAGTTGAAACGTGCCTCGTCCCAAACATGTCACACGACAATAAAAGACTTGAACTTGAACTTGTTGCATGCTGGAGAATTTCCCTTTTCCTCGCCTTCAAGTTCAAGTTCAATGAAGTATCCAATGACTTTAAGGTTGATAATAAATACATAATAGCCATACTTACCCATATCAGCGATGTATTTCTGCTAGGTTACAGTGTGTGCTCGATTTCATGCTTTGGAATGTGTGACTAAAAGTGTAAAAGGAACCAGCGTGGACACAAACGGACACAAACGGACACACACTCATGCGTGACGCTGACATGCTGCTGGCACCATGTGACCCGTGTATAGACTACTATGTTGTGAGCATTTTAACATTTTCTGATTTTACCACAGTATTATACCGGCACCATTACACAATTAAACAGATTTGACTCTAAGATGACCTGATCTAGTACTGTGTGCAGAGATGACCTGATATAGTGTGTGTGTGTGTGTGTGTGTGTGTGTGTCCGTCCAACTCCCCGCCTGAGCACTGATCGATCCGAGTCCCTATAAGCAGATCTGAGCAGACAACTAATGGAAGAGCTAGCCTCAATTAGCCCGCCGACTGATGGGAAATGTGATTTCATTTAGTTGCCGCTATGGACACTGTAAACAACTCATGTTTCCCCTCAAGGAGACAAGAGTAAAAGAGAAGACAGACAGATGGAGAGCGAGATAGACGGAGAGAGAGATGAAAGATCTCAGTTCCTCACAGCTGCTCGATAGCTTCCAGTATGTAGATCGTTGTCTGTCCTGAAAGTTTTATGCTATCTCATTATGTTAAATGCGTCTGTATCACCTGTGGCACGAGGCACACAATAGTGCACTAACTGCTCTTGTGTTGAATTAATGGCCCCTTTTTTTTTTGTCCTTAAATAATTGAAACTGTGAAATGAGTCTGCTGAACGGCAGGAGCAGCAGCAGGGCCTCTTCTTTTTGCCCACGTCAATCCTTTCTTCCTCCTAGCATATCCTGCAGATTCAATTAACATCAGCAGCATAAGAGCACACCTAGTGAACTGCATAGCACTTGTAACCCAGCCCTATTTCAGCACCCACTCTAACTTCATATAACGATGGCTGGGAGGGAGAAAAAAGAGAGAAATTGCAGTATGGGTCCTGTCCTGTGTCGTATACTGTCTTGTGTAATTTAGTGTCCTGTCTAATGAGGCTCTGGTACCATTAGGTGGATAATGTCTATATCTTTTTAACATGTAGCAACGGCAAACTTTTTATTGGATTGGCACCTTAGTTACATGTTCAAAAAAAATTGCTGGTTTGTGCCTACGTGTTAATGTTATATTGGGATGAGTACCTCTATAGGAGTAGTCACCGATGGATCAAACAAGCCTGCCGTCCTGTTTGCAACAGAAACCGGTTGCCTGGTGGCCAGCGGGAGGAGGCAGTGATGGTAGCCAGTCGAATGCTAGTTAGTTAGGTAGTTTTATTTGACAATTTTTAAAAAAAGAAAAAAAGAAAACACACAACATGAACTCACATACTTTTAAACACATGCCAACACATCATAAATTGCCGAGGATACCACAAAAAAGTTGGCTAAACGACAACTTATTTCCATGGTGGTCCTCTATCTGGTGGCTATATGCTGCACTTTTTCTGTTCTGTTGCAGGAGGATACATTTCACCAGAGAATCTCAAGGCTCTCTCCTTCAACCAAAACTTTGCTTCAAAACAAATTTGAAGCAAAATGCTATAATGGTTCAGTTTGAGTGAAAGAAAGTGTACAAGAAAGAGGGGGGTTGAGGCACGGGCTGGATGCAGGAGAGAATCAAGCTAGTGGGCTGGTTCACCCTGCATCCGGCACCAGCTGTGGCCAATTAAGGCCAATTGCAGCCAGGACCTTTAAATGTGTGTTGCTCTTCCAGTCGGAGAGGTCGACAGAACGGAGCAGAGAGTGAGCGGGAAGACAGCAGTGCTGAAGGAAGCAGAGCCGGAAGAGCTGGCCAGTCGGGGTTCGGAGCTGGACAGCCGACAACCGCACAGCAGCTCGGTGAAGAATACCACGGGCCCACCAGCATGGAAGCCGCCTGCATCCCGGTCGAAGATCACCTGGCCCCGCCGAAAATGAGCTGTTGAACATGAGCATCCTCGCTCTCTAAGGGGGGGGGGCGGGCTGCAATTAAGGCCAATCGCAGCCGTGAACTTTTAAACTGTGTTTTGTGTTGGACAGAAAGAGAAAGGAGGCTGAGCAGGACCGGTAGCGGTGGCCGACCTGTCCCGAGGGAAGCAGCCGGTCGGCGGTCAAGACAAATCCCTTTAAATTGTTGTATTTAACGGATGAAGTCTCTGGCTGCCCCGGGGGTAACGAGTCTGCTACAAACACCTTTATTTCCCAACATGCACAACGTAGCTGCTACTTAAGAGTCATTACATGAAAGATTAGGCATAAAGGAAGAAACTCCAGTTGAGTGCCAAATAGAGGCCTACTGTGTAAGGGCCTTATGTAGTAATTGCAATTGAGTATGAGCTTTTTTTCAACAGATATAATCAAAATAATATAATATAATGGTGTCTTCATTAAAGGAATAACATCAATAGATACATTGTGATATCACCAAAGCCTAGTTGGGATTATTTATCTACGGGGGACAAATTATTTATTTATTTATAATTATTTTATTATTTTGTAATTATAGGACACAATAGCACAGGGCAGGACACCATGTAGCCTCTGTGTGCTCTGGGTCTTGCCCCATGTCCTGTGATGCCCAATACTGATTGAAGTGATTACTCCATGAATAAATTCAAATTGGAAATATAATATGATAAATGGTCACGCATTGAAATTAAGACTGTCAAATAGTGCCAGACAGGAGCGTCAGAATTAGCTGTAGTCTATCTAAGCTGTAGACTAGGCTGCAACAACTGTGTTTCCAAACAAAACAGCTGGCTTGTACTAAAGGCATACAGGACATAGGACAGGACATAGGACAGGACATAGGACAGAGGAGACAGGACAGGATGGGACAGGACATAGAGAACACCTAATGGTACAAAATAAAAAGTTGGTCAACGTATAGTAACTGATGTAAATCATCCTCTAACGCATCACGTTATGTTCTCTGTCACACCAGAGACTAATCTCACCCTCACTCTTGTTGTTGCTTGTAACCGCACGCACCTTTTTTCCTCACCTGCTTGTGTGAGACAGACATCACCCGCTAGACTGACAAGGGCGGTCCGACCTCAAAAAAAAAAAACCTGCCTGACAAAAACCCGATATCGACTCGACAACCGTTGAACCTCGGATGTTACCGTCCGTGAAGTGACATTATACCCAAGCCGCTAGCGTGAGTTTATATATTCAACAAGTCCATTTTTCTCGAGTTTTGATCCCCCAGATCGTTGAAAAATATTTTACAAGGACAAGGCCTTCGAGAGGAGGACGAAAGCCAAAGGGAGTCTGAACCTGAGGTGGATGAAAAACATGCAGATTAAAGCTAGGAAAAGCCAGAAACCCCACCAGTTGAAATGAATTTTCTCCATCCATCCATTCATTCATTCATTCATTCATTCATTCATTTCCACCACAACAAATAAAGTCCTGAGCTTGGGGGGCGGGAAACACCGAGTGCAAGACACTAAATTACACAGGACAGGACAAGACACAAAAATGATCCAACCGTCTCCCAGAAGCTGCGTATCCACCGAGTATATTGTACTCACATAACCTTTATTCAGCTGAATTGCCTCTCGTATTGAGATAAAAATCGAAGTTCTCATCTACGGGTGATACAGACACAAGAAAAGAGAGCGAGATGGAGTAAAGGACGTCGGCAGAAGAGAGAGAACCAAGCCAAGAGAATGTAGCTTGCTAGCGTAACAGTTTCATCAGTGCAGCCTGAGTGCATTCTGATGGAAACAGAGTACTGTACATTTCACTCTGAGGAGAGGAAATTATATGTCATGGTCTATAAAGCCAGTACTTCATATACTTTCCGAGACAGTATCCTTGCGACTCAGATCAGCGTAAAGGCGAATGTAGATTTTGATGACGCCACCTGCTCAGACCCGATACTTTTCTCTCCTGGATGATGAAAGATTGCGATACTTCAGATACTACTTCCCAAAGGTTATGTACTTATTTTGACCAGCTACATATTGATGTTTCCCGAATCCCAACACCACACTCCTCCTCTTTCAGCCCTTTCTTTTCCCCCCCCCACCCTGACCACCGCTGAGTGTCATCTACACGACCCCCCCCCTCCTGACGCCACCTCCCCGGGAGACACTTCATTTACGCGGTTTACTTTACCAAGCCCTGCTGAGTGTTTCTGTCTGCTGATATACTTAATGGACAAATGGCCACTGTGGCCCATCCCTCTCTCAGTTTCTTACTCTCTCCATCTCCCCGTTGGCCGCCTGCCCTGGCCTATAATGCGGCTCCCAGACACAGCGCTGTGTAGGCTTTAGGGGAGACTGTCTCGTTCAATTATAGCACATTGTGCATGTGTATCTGAATGCCGAACGGACGACGGTGTTGTGACACCCGAGGTTTACGTCAAGATAGGGGTGGGCGATTATCGTGTTTATAATCGTAAATCGCGATTTAATTATGTAATCGTGGCAAATTTTCAAAATTGTTGATTTCGATTGTTGTTTAGGCTACAAGAACGAGGAACGTCTAGAAACGCCAGTTAGCAAAGCAACCAGTGTGAGTGTCTGTGTGTGTGCATCAGACGTAACATCACTTTCCCGCGAATGAATGGGCCAAATACTTTCCCCAATGCATGCGTTCATGAACTGTAATACTACGTAAAAATACTACGTGGTATTCAGTCACGTCCCTCCGCCCTGTCCAGTAACGCCGTGTTCAGACAGGTTTGGACCGTTCGTTTTTTTGCGAGCCGCGAGCGAATGTGTCAAGCCGGGCAGGAAGTCAGACACAGGAACGGCATAGAGCATCCGGTCAATTTCAAAATAAAACAAAACAAATAAAATAATCGTTCATTAATCGTAATCGAGGTAAAAGTTTGAAATAATCAAGATGTTTAGTCATATCGCCCACCCCTACACATTTCACCTTAGTTAATTGAAGAAAAATGTACTAGGGATTTCAGGTATGGACTTACCACCTTAGACCTAATGTTCATTGCATCTTTGAGTGTGGCCTGCTACAGTAAACTTTAATGTCAGACAAGGGCATCACCATAACTGGCTCCGAACACCACAGGCTCTTAGTTTTAATTTGGTCACAGGATCTGTATTGCCATTGGTATGCAGCTTCCGCTGCACGGCAAAACTCAGTGGTGCTTGTTAAAACACTTTTCATATCTATGCAAGTGCAATGAATGGTGTCTGACAAGGGCGCTTGTCTGCCAATTGGAGTATTCTCATAAAGGAAGCACCCTGCCAAGATGAAAGCCCCAGGTGACAATGGAGAGAGAGGTGTCGGGTATAAGAGAAAAATGAAACAGGCAGATAGGGGGAAGAGAGAGGGGAGGGATGGCGAGAGAGAGAGAGAGAGAGAGAGAGATAAAGAGAAAGATAGACAAACACACAGACAAAGAGAAAGAGAGAGTGAGAAGCTAGTAGAGATGAAGAAACAGCTTCCGCTTCAGACTGAAAGAATGTTGATACAGACGAGACTTTCTACAGGGCCGTTTGTGTTTCTGTCTCATCAGGTTTGGGGGGAATAACACACACACACACACACACACACACACACACACACAAGATTAACAACACACACTGTAATCCCACTGCAAAAGGGAAGATGTGTATCAATACAAACAAATATTTTTGCACGATGCCAATTCCTCTTCATCCATAAGAATTGTCTGGAAATGTTCTCAAGAAAAAACAGGTGGTATTTTTAGGGAGAGCTAAGCACCCTGACTCAGTGGGAAGTGGTTCACATTGTCTGTCTGTGTGTTTCTCTTGTCAAAGAGCATCACGTAATGGACCCTGTAAAGCATCGCCTCTGCATTTTTACTGCTTATGTCTTTGTAATTGCATGTACATGAATAATAAATGCTTCAAACTTGTGCTCGCACGTATTATTTGCATGTTGAGGCTGTGTGTGTGTGTGTGTGTGTGAACACTAGCTATAAGCTGTGTCAAGGCTCATTTCCTGAATATATCATGCATGGCTGCTGTTCTTTTTTTGGCTCTATCATTTTTCCCCCCGTGCTCTGTTTTTGTTTTTTTTGTTGTTGTTGGGTTTTTTTTCCCATTTCTCCTTGTTAATCTGTCTCTGCTCCAAATTCTCGTCTGTATGTGGCGGAGGAACAGATGTGATATAGGAATTCCTCCCCTCAACCCTCCATCGCTCTCATCCCCCCCCCCCCCCCCCACCCCTTACGCTCAACCCTTTCTCCACACACACACATTATAAACACGCACACACACGCAGACAGACAATGTTTTGCTGTTGCCCCCCCCCCCCCCACCCTGTCTTGTCTCATCTCGTCTCATCGCGGCGGGGCTTTAAGGGAGCGTTGGCAAAGTGATGGCCGGTGGCTCCAGATGTGACAGTCGGGATGCCAGCCCAGCCACAGGCATTTCTTTGTCTGCTTTCACTACCTTTTTCCTCACGCCTACCTTTTATCTGTTCCTCATATCCAGGCTGGTCTCTGTCAACTGAAAACGTAGATATCACCAAAAATGGTTAGACTTCCGAGATCTTGCTGTTAATTCTGCAGGGGGCTTTCGGTTCATTGTGCACTTTATCTTTTTTGCTGTATGTAACTTTTTATTGTAATGCTGTTTGTAATTTGTCTTTTGTAATTGTGAGGTTTGTTTCGTGTTTTTGTGCAATTGCGCTGTAATGTGCAATTGCGTGTAATGCCGCTATGTTGATTAATGTGCACTGTCCCAATTCAATAAATAAATAAAGTAAAGACAAAAAAAGAAAAGATAGTAAAGTGATATTTCTCTTTGGTATAACATCTTCATCTTATTTTGTAACAACAGAGGCAGCACATGTCCACGTTGCTCCTAAAGTAGACTGACTATCTCTCTTTTTTTTCGCTGATTCTTCCATAAATGATGATGTGATTATACGATTTCTGTCTGCGAACAGCTCCAAAGCAGCCATTGTGCCCCACTGTGCACAGAGGTAAAGCACCATAATGACAGTGGTTGCAGTATTTCTACAAATGTTAGCGCTTCATTTATTATATCTTAAATGTAAATGTTTCTACTTTTTCTTAACGGCACGTTCATACATCTTTATATATGGGCCAATATCACTATATAGACACACATGTACCAACAAGTGAGCGCTGGAATTATCGCTTTCCAAAAAGTCCAAAAACATGAAAGGTTTTAGGAGGCAACAGGGCCAGAATGTGATCTCCGTTTCATCTCATCGATTCGTCTTTTATATTTGGGATTGGCAGCAAACGTGTCGGATGTACAAATTACATTCCAACACGAACCTTGGCGTGAGGAAAATACATCAACTGGCCAGCTTCAGTTATATTAACAGACCTGATGAATTTGCAAGATCAGGAAAATTGTTATCGTCATTATATGGTATCCCTGTGGATATACGAGCATGTGCTTTATGGATGTGAAGATTGTAAAATTACTGCTGACCCATGTCAAATTATTTCTAGCTGCCATGTACAATTTGGCACCGCGCAACACTTCATTAATTCCAGCTCCATCCTGAACATTTTACATTGACATTTTTTTTTTTTTTTTGCAATTTTATGCAATTTACCTCATATTCAAGTTATATTTGTATTTGTATTGATGCTATTGATTCATAAAAATGTATAATTGAACTCCAGCCATTAGACCGTAAAGCATATGGAGGTCAAAGGTGAGTCCAGGATTACACGGTGTGAAGGTTACTCTGGGGTTACTCAGTTGCATTGAGGAAGTCTTAGGGTAGGTGTTTTTGTTGGAGCCTCACTCGTAATAAGGTCAGGATGAGGGTGACCAATGCATTAGGATGGGGGGCTTAGGATCAGGGCTAAATCCTGGAGAGGACGCTACCGTTTAACAGCTCAGCATAACTGGGGTTAACACATTATTACTTTCGCGCCTGGTGATTTTGCGTCTATCTACGATACGTGTCTGTATATGTGTGTATGTGTGGGGAAGGGGTGGCCGAAGACGACTGCAGGCGTGAGGCTGTGTGTGTGTGTGTGTGTAGTTATGGTCTAATATTTGCTAAGTCAAAATTCCCTCCATTCGCCAATCTCTCTCACTCCTTCGCATCTCTGCCTCTCCACTATCCCGCCCAAACTCGAGAGTATAGTGTGATAATGTTGCTCTGAGGGCGCTTCCCAGAGGATTAGCACAGATTAGCATTAGCTGGTCCATTTAAACTGGACACACATACATCAGCATTAGGCGTGTTGGCAAACTCTGGACTGGGGGAACGGGGTGACAGCGTGAATTTACAGAGGGAGATAAGCAAGGAGCGAGAAAGAGGGAGAGATACTACGGATATACTACAAAAGGGGGACATCCTTCAGTGTATTTTGAATCAAGGAAAGCATCAAGCTAAATCTGAAAAGAAACCAAAAACCAGCTTGTTTCAGAGTCTTCTGAAAAATGTAACATGTAATTCATCACTATAATAACATGTTATACACTTCAAATATGTCATAATATCATTAATAATATCAGTTTGTCTGTTTGTTTGTTTGGATATGAAATGGCCCAATGACATGACTGTAGGGAAACCACACTGATGTCGACCGTAAAAAGCTGAACAATGTATTTAAAATCATATCATGAAACATCTTTGAAAGAGTAAAACATGGTACATCACAGCGGAAATATAATATATAATCTGTGACCTCTCATTCCTGTTGCTGTTCATCTGACCTCTATTATCTGAAGCTGCTGTTTCCCCATTTCTATTTATTCCCGGTTACAAATTTACTTGAGTTGACTAACACGGAAACTGTGGCCAGTTCACTTTCCAGGTAGGTTAAAATGTAACAGTATGAAACTACCACAGCAGTAAGGCCCTCCAGCAGACTAGCGGTGTACAAATGATGTTAGAGTAACACCATAAAGCTTGTAGCCAATTGGACAGTATCTCCAATTTGAACCATCACATCATGTCTCCATGTCGCCATTTGTGTGAGTTGTGAGTTTCACTGGAGCCCACCAAAATAAGAGTTCTGACTCACTTCAGTCAGTGGCAGCTTATGACTTTGTGGGTAAGAGAGTGATGGACTGAGTGACTGATTCAATGCACTCTGAGATCAACACTAATGAGAAAGACAAAGAAGGAAGCGGGTAAACTGTGTCATGAATTTTCTAGCTATTACAGGCGAGGAGAGGCAGCGAGGGGGTGGAAAGGAAGGCGGACCGTTCTGATTTCCAAAAGAATGCATCTACTGTATGTCTCACTTGTCTATTTACCCTCTGCACTCATTTTTTTGCACTGCACAATACTCGCTCTACCCAACCAGAGCAAAGTGAGAGAAAAGCAAATAGCTTTAAGATAGGCAGCGAAATTACTCGTAATTGGAGGCCATTTAAAAACATAATAACTTCTTTGTCTCCTCAGCAGGAGGGCCAGGGCCGGGGAAGCTTTTTGATTAGAACTGGAGATGAGTTAGCTATAAAACTACTGAGCCCAATCTTAAACGGATTTGTGCAGTGTGTGTGTGTGTGTGTGTGTGTGTGTGTGTGTCTGCTTAGTTTTTCCCCAAAAGGGAAAAAAAACCAGCAAGAAGTAATTTTTGGGGAGGCGAAATTAATAAAGCACATTGTCACATTTAAAAAGGAACCAGTTGAAAATATTGATATTCCCACACACATTTTCACATTAAGCTGCAGTTAGCAAGCAAACAGCCTTTTTTGTTCTCTTTTCTATCTCAGCTCATCGATGTTAAACACTAATTCGGACATGTTTGAAAACATTTTGCAAATGGAAGTATGAAAGGATGTGCTCAATCCCGCTGGAAAACAAATCTCAGGGTCTCCTGCCTGGACGTGCAACCAGGCAGTGGATTGTGACCGTTCCACCGCGGAGCACAGTGGAAGTAAGCTTAGGGGTGTGTGCCACTTAGAACGGGGGGGGGGGGGGGGGAATAATGTTGTGTAGCATATAATGGATTTGCAATGTGGCAAGGGGGAGACAGATGGCTGTGTGTTTCTGTGTGTGTTGCATGGGCACACACACACACACACACACACACACACACACACACACACACACACAGCACAACAGCACAATGCGTGGAGAAGAAATCCCTAAGGCGCATTATGTATGCTGCCACTCACTCACCCAAGCCAAGGGTCTCAGTTCATTTGGTTTTTAACTGTTATAAATGGTCTCACTTGACTCCATTTTCCCTCCCTTCTTACAACAGCACCCCCCCGGAGCGGGGCCGGACTCCAAACCTGGAGCCGAGAGAACATATTCTCTCGGAATATTACATCTGAAATGGGATCCATACGGGGGCCGACCGCACATACGGGAGGAGGCCGAGCTCAACACATCACAGACAGCAGAGCCATGTTGATCTGAACCCTGCAGGAGTGGAGTCGTTCGGGAGGGGGGGGGGGGCTGAAATGTGTTGATATTTCCCGAGCAAAACCTCATTCAACACCTGAAATATGTACACGCGCACATTCTTAAAATGTTCTATAGAGTCTAATTTGAAGTTGAAATGCTTTATATAGTTGAAATGAATATATTTTTTCACATGAATTGTTCGTTCAGTATCACTCGTTCGGTATCACTGTCAATCACGGGAAATCGGAGGTTCACATCAGAGGGTTTACTGTATTATGTATAAACATGTTTCCAGATGTTATGTTGGTGGTTGTGGTTTAGTGTGTGTGTGTGTGTGTGTACAGGGGGAATGGTTGTGCGGTGTGAAACCTTTTCAGTGGAATTGAATTTCACACCTGCAGTTTTCAAAGCAATCAGTTAATTACAACTTTTACAAACCCAACCTAACCGTGCCAAACTCCAGTTTCTCTCTCTCGCTCTCTCTCTCTCTCTCTCTCTCTCTGTTCACACACACAAATATGCACACAAACACACACTTAATCTTGCAAACATAATGCACAATCCTCCACTTAGTCGCCTCGAAATGCTCTTATTGTTCTTCTCGGGCTATATTCATTACCACTTACCTGAAGTGTTGGAGCTAAAAAAAAAACCGACAGAGCCGGTAGAAAACCTCTTTGATTTACAGAGCGTATACCGACCGCTCTGGGTGAGAATGGACCGGTTCCCTCTGATTTCGAGACCACATCAGTGGGCTCTAACTGCATAATTCCACCGTATTAGATATGCTTAGAAACGGGTGCTTGTGAAAGAGAGTCGAACGGCTTTCAAAAGACCGAATTAAGATGTGGAGGGACCCTACTGCTGATGATTAGACAAGGGAATGGAAAGTGACTTCTGGCGATTAATACGAACACACCAAAAACACACACACACACACACACACACACACACACACACACAAAGTCAATTAACATGAACATGTGTCTCTGGGGAATTCTGTTTCAATTAGCTTTAGCTACTTCTGGGCTTCCTTTGGGACCGTAACGCTAAAACAAGCACACAGATACATATTTATGAAAGAGATAAATCGTGCTTTCAATTAGCGGCGTGCCGTAATTCCATATTGTTATTGTATATGCACAAGTGCAGCAATTAAGCGCTGAATCAATGTTTCGCACGATAATATAGAACTGTGAATACGACTTGAACGGAAAGTATATTCACAGGATGATAAAGCACAGCTGCATTTGAAGGCACACTAGTAGAGAGAAACATGCAACTATGCATGACTGGAAACGTGTGAAAACTCAAACAAACATTACATGGGTGCACAAAATAAGTCTCCCATTCATTGACTTCCTACCTGATGACATCACAAGTTTGAGTCGCACTTCTTTCAGGCTTTTGCGGGGGGGAGTTATTCATCTTCCCCCAATGTTGTATTCAATATTTATTGGACTGTGCTAGACCACAGCAATAATGTATATACGTTCTTAAACTGAGTGGACTTCCCCTTTAATGGAGCTTTACTTATCCAGTCATCTAGGACCTGTGCAGTGTGACTGTACTCCTGATCCAGAAGAGAAGAGAAGTTGGAGAGATTTATAGATTCCCGTCTTGGTAATTTCCTATCTTAGCCTCGAATCTTGGGGGCCCGGAGATAGCAATGCATATCTTTCTCCCTCTCTTCCTCATTCTATGTTTTTTTTTCCCCCTCTACGTAATGTTTTCTGTCTTTGTCAATATTCTTTCTCCCCACATTCATTCTCTTCTATCAATACTGACTGGAAACTCTTTGTCGGTGTGAGTGAGAGTCCGTGTGGATGCAAGTAAAAAAAAGCAGCAATACAGTTACAAAGTGCTACAATTGCTTAGCTCCATCCCATTTCTATCAAGTCCACAGTGTCAGAACAACAGCAGTCCTAGAAGTCTGAAGATTTCTCATCAGATTTCCCGCTGCCATATCTTTCCTCAGTTGGGTTTGTGTGTGTGTGTGTGTGTGTGTGTGTGTGTGTGTGTGTGTGTCTGTGTATGTATAATGTGTTTGTTTTGGTTTGCACGTATGCCCGCGTGTGTAGGAGTGTCTGTATACAATGCACTTTGCTTTGGTTGAATTCATTTCTGTCAAGAAGAGACACAGAGTCCCCAAACAATATCAGAGTTGGGGCAGGAGAGCACGGGGAGTCAGGCAGAGTCACGGCTGTCCATATCTTTATCTCTGTTGTAGAAAATGATTACTGTAACGTGCACTACCAACTCTCCAGACTCCGGCCCTGCGGGAATTATAAGAAAGAGAGCTATCAGATGAAAGGCCACATAACATAAAAAGAACATTATCTAGGCTAAGAGCTGTTAAGAGAGCAGAAGAAGCACGGACCTGCGCGGCGCATTTTGTTCAACTAAAAGCGTATTAGGTTAAAGGAATGCACTTTATTTGCTGTGTGTGTGTGTGTGTGTGTGTGTGTGATGACAGTGGAGGAGTGTATGCGTGGGAGGGGTGTCAAATTATGCTATTATCGAGGAGTTTCTTTATTTCTTATTTTTGTGGACCTTCTTCTTTTACCACTTCCTGGTTTGACTGAAAGAGTGCAGCAACTCTTTAAAGCGCGTTTTAATCCGAGAGGTGATTGTCTGTGAGTCTCTTTATTCCAGAGTGTATGAGATTAGTGACACATGGCTTGTCAAAGACTGGAGCTTCAGATTAGCCACTGACTAATCCTTTGGAATTCAATGCTAATACAGTTATTATACACGCATGCACGCATGCACGCACACGCATGCGTACGCACACGCACACGGACACACACACACACACAATAACACACTTTCTCGGTACGCCTTCTTGTGTCCTCCGTGACGTGTTTGACGTTTGAAGTATGAGGCCAAAAACAAAAGGACAGTGTGGAGAAGGAGGAAGTCGACTTGCAAGTGACTTGGCCGTCGAGAACGAATGGAAAGCCCCCCAAGATTCACCGCAAGTGCGATGCATCACATTGCTACACACGTTGCATTGCTATATCTACGGGACAGAGCCGCTGGAATCAGCCGGGAAAATGAACTACTGTGTGTCGAAATTGCAAATATACACCGTCTGGTCTTGTGTTTTTGAGAGGTTTGTTGTCTCCGGGACAACTTGAGAATGACGTTCTCGACTTTGATGATCAGCTGTTGTCTAATACCACATTAGTAATTCTCACATTAGTAGACGGTTAATAACTTGTGCAGTTCCTCTGACAGAAAACATACGTGAATTAAAAGAAACAGCCAGGATAACACAATAAAGCCCAAGAGCTTATTTCCACTGTGGTCCTTTGGGGAAGATGAGAGATAAAAGCGGAGAATGGGGCGAGGCAGGGCAGCAAATCTGCAATGGCAGGAATGGCACACGGACGAACACATTATGTAATAGGTGGTGCACAGTAGTTCATGCAGCCAATTTTCGTCCCACGTGGTTAACACTGTGTGTTGTTTTTGTCTTTGGGTCGTATTTAAAGCGTGTCTATATGTCATTCCTCTTCTTTCTCCCTAAACTTGGCTCGCCTCGCCGTTGTGGAACACGTTTGTTCATGCCTGATGCCTCTCGAGGTGTTGGCACGAAAGGTTTCTCTGCCAATTTGGATGGAATGGAATGGAATGGAATGCATGGAAAAGAAATATCAATCAATCAATCAATTGTCTCCGATATAAATGAACATTGCTTCATAGGACTGTTTATGGTGTTGCAGCCGCCCCCCTCCCCCGGCAGAATCCGCCCCGAATGCACTAGTCTGTATATGTAAGGGGTGGAACAGGTAGCAGGATCATTGTAAGTGTTGGGGAAGCGTAATCCTGCTCCGCCGTGAAGTGGTTGTAAACTCTGAATCCTTCCACTTCTCCCTCCAGCCTCCTCCTCCTTTCTGTTTTAACTTTTTTAACACCTGCACTAACAAAAGACTGGCTTTGATCACGGGAAATCCCTTGGCAGAGCAGCAATGAAGCCACAGTGGAGCTGTGTGTGTGTGTGTGTGTGTGTGTGTGTGTGTGTGTGTGTGTGTGTACACTGCTGGCCTGCACATGAAGCCAATGATGCTCTACTGAGGATTATTAGTACTGAGGCACCATCATGGCATCGGTATAAAGAACTGAGGACCTCACATGTTCTACCCCTCAAAAACACACATGAAAACGCCAATGCTCACACACACACACACACACACACACACACACACAGAGAAAAAGGGAGGGAGAGCAAGAGGAAGAAAGAGAACATCTTGTTTCTCCAGTGTAATCAGTGGCTCTGCAAACACACACACAAGGCTGCTTGTTATCAGAAGCTTTCCCACGCTGCAATGGTACAAAGCTCCAACTAGCATGGGAGGATGAAGGAAGGGAGGAATGGAAGGAAGTACAGAGGGATGGAGGGTCAGCCTTCTGCAGCTTAGACTCACCGCGGGGATAAACACATCCCTCGGCGGGGGTTTGTATTTAGGCTAGCGAGATCAGAGTTCAAAAACAGACAGACTACCGGGCGGGCCGGCTAACGGAAAACAGACAGAGCGGCCGAGATAAACAGGCCTCCCGACAGCAAACAACAACCACAGCAACATATCACACACACGTCGTTGAGTAGACTGTACATTCCTCCTCCACACCTCTCCACCCACATTACTCTCAGATGAACCCCTCCATTCTAGGTCTCTCTCTCTCTCTCTCTCTCTGTCGTTGTCTGTCTCTCTCTCTCCTCTTTCCTGACGCTCAGCCCCGAGGTCTTACGTAAGAGCATCTTTTGCATAACAGGCTGTTTTTTTTTTTCTCTGGCTCCGGCATGGGCACACAAGACACACCGGATAATATGTTGACAACTCGGGCTGTTGGTAAACAACAACCTCCATCACAACACTTCATGTTCACACTATATATATATATATATATATATATATATACGGTGCAGGTCTAGTTGGTGACAGAGATTCAGTGTCTCTCGGTCTTCCGGGGCGCCAGCTGGCACCGGGCCAGAGGGGCTGAAACAGCTGTCATTTACAGAGTGTGTGTGCGGATATGGCTTCAGCTGGGCAGACTTCATTCAGGAGGAGGCTGACCTGCCTGCTGTGTAGAACCTATACAATAATAGGTCTCGCACTGAGAGATGACTGTTCACATCAAGCAGCCTAGCATTATCCTCTTCAGGGTTAGGGAGAGAGAGAGAGAGAGAGAGAGAGAGAGAGAGAGAGAGAGAGAGAGAGTGGGGAGCAAGAAAGGGAAAGCGAGAGTGCAAGAGTGTGTTATGACAGAAAACCAGCTTAATATGCAGTCTGCTATTATCATCCTCGTTGGGGACTCCGCTAAGGCCTCTTCAAACACACGGGGGCTGCTATACAGACAAGGCACACATATGCACAAACACGCAAGGAATAGATGCAAACACGCCCACTAAACACACACATATACACACACACACACACACACACAGATGCTCACACACACTCGCAAATGAGTGAGACGAAAGAGGCGAAGGGGGAGGATTCGGACGTCAATAAACGCTTCAGTGTGAGCTGTCAGATGCCGTCGGATACCTCATTACGTACCAATTCGTGAGGTCAAGATTGTCCCTCATCGTGGCTGTTATTAAGGAAGGACTGCCGCGCAACCAACGCAATCTCTGTCTGTCTTTATCTAGCCACTGTGTGTGTGTGTGTGTGTGTGTGTGTATGTGTGTGTGTGTGTGTGTGTGTGTGTGTGTGTGTGAAGTGGCAGTCAGTGATGTAGAAGATATAAACAGCCACCTACGGCACCCTTTAGCTACAGGATCGCTTTCTCTCTCACACACACACACACACACACACACACACACACACACACACACACACACACTTCTAAAGGCAGTAACTCACAAATGATCTCCCATTTAGGATTGATCGCCTTACTGGTTATGTTACACAGCCTTAGGCGGTAGATATGGGTTTTCATCAATACATGCATCCATGTTGTTGCTAATTATTTCTTTCTTGCTAACAAATGAGTTACTGAATGTGTTTTGTACATTTTGATGTGATTTTATTTTTTTTTGGGGGGTGGACTGTGCAATCAAATACGCAACAGTGAGGCATATGTGGTTCACTTATATAGAGTCCATTCAATTTTAGTTTCTGTGGTTTTAGATTAAAAAAAATATCCATCACCCTCCTGCCACTTTTATGCAAAATACAGAGGGTGCAGCTTTAGTACACCTTTACTGGTCTGGAAACTCACGGGAAAGTGCACCCTCTTCATTTTCACACATAACAGGGAGATAATTATTTCTTCTTTGATACCTCTGGACTTGAATGCCATCCATTACTGAATCACATATTAGCATATACAGCATATACACTGTGCCTGAGTATTTTAATGGAGAGTTCATTTCACACACTAAAATTCAATTGTGAATGTACTGGTGTGACTTTATATCACATTTGTTTAGAAAATGGCTGAACTGTAACCATTATGAAAGTAAAATATTGTTCAAAACGACCACCTCAGGACAAAGCAGCTGGCAGACTGCAATATCCTACATAGTGCTCAAGGCCTTGAAGCTTTTGTAGAAAAAAATGCATGTATGCATCATGCAATAGGCCGTACTCACATGCACCAATGAAAACCAAACAACATTTCAAGTAATAAGTCCCAGAACATAGGTGCCAAATTGTACCAAAAGACAATTTTTGTATTTGTGGATCCTCTAATAGTTTTAAAAATCCTTTGCAGACATGTCCCTTTACACATCCACAGCATTGGTACCAAGTTTCATCGTGATTGGACAAAATTATCATCGTCATCAAATGATGTCATTGTGGGATTTTTGTGTGATAGGCCACGCCCTCAAGTTAATGACAGCCATATTATGCAATGTCCAATTGGGTTGGTTTATTATTATGTTATTATCATTATTACTCTAGATATAGTCCAATAATGCTGTGTACCAACTTTGTCAAAGATGGTCACATTTTTTAACCTGCCTTTATAAAAGCTCAAAATGGCAGAAAAACTATCTTTGGGAACTTTGATGGCCCAATGTATAAATATAAATCAGCATAGCTATAAGCTATATGTATACCAAGATTCAGCATTATGGGACCCAGGGTGAGTGAGTTAGGTTCATGTTCATCGCTCTGTCTTGAATAGTTGCAAGATATTTTGATGGCTGCACACAGACAACACACATACACACACACAGACACACGGTAAACACTGTACATCTCCATGTGTGTGTTATGTAATAAGATGCTCTACATGGTTTTCCTTAACAATCATTTGCATGTAGATGGGATTTTGCACGTTGTGAATTATATATATTGTGAAATATAACACAACAGCACGTCTGTAATGCCCAAGAATGGCAGCGAGTAGTTTCTGAGCAACTACATGGAAATCGTGTTTAACATTGTAATCTATTTCACTGTTCCATTCGTTATTTTTGTCTCGTGTTATTACTCATACTTCAGTGCACGTGAACAATTGACAGACGTTGGACCAACTACAAATATGCACGCACGGACGCGCGCACGCACGCTCTATTATGACCTTGACCCCCCAATGTCACGTTACCCTCCCGCTATACAGCCCGCTGGTGGAGAGCGTCGCAGCTGAAACACCAGTCCTAATTTACCGGCTGTTAGTCTTATCTTCATCACCAAGAGGCGACAGTGTTTCGTGATCCTGATCAGAATAATATTAAACTCAGCAGCCGCTAAACGGATTTCCGTCTTCTAAACTGGAAGGTAAACGTCTACTGAGTTGGGCTTATACCCACTTCAGATATTAGCACTGGAGCGGAGACGCTAAAGCAAATATCGGCTGTAGACTAAACAGAAGCTTAATTCGGCATGCAGATCAACATTAACATTATCTGAGGCTCTTTGATGGGGAAATAAAAGCTATATTGGACCAAAATTGGTGGAGAACCCTTTCATCCAAAGTGAAAGCAATCCACAGCAGGCATATACACCTGTTCTTTCATCTAGATTGACTATTGGTGGTTATCCTGGTGAGGATAGCCTCTCTGTTCAACCGAACACACAAAACGCCGGAGTTGGCGGGTGCGCATCACTCACATCACCACACCTGAACAAGAAGTCACAGAAGTCAAAATACTAGAAAGAAAAAAATATATTCTCAAGCGAAAAGCTCGCCAACTGCAAGACTTAAAGCTCGCTCTGATCAGCAGCATCAAACAATCCGGTGCGTAAAACGCTGCCTGTTACTCCGTGACTCATCCAAGTGCTGCAAGACAACAACAACCGTGAGGTTGGTTGTTTTATGGTGAGGTGTGTCTTCCTCCGGGCTTATATTTTCATAGCCGCTCATGCACAAGATCGTTACCGCACGAGAAGACGCCAGGCTATATAGCCCGCGGGCGCGCTCAGACCATGTCCTATGCATACTGTTATGGAAATGGCAATCTTCCTCATGCCTGAACATTGACACGTAGGCTCAAGAAACCCTGGTTGGCACAGGGCAAGCTCTCTCTCTCCTTCTGTCTCCCCCTCACTTGCACGCACGCACACACGCGCGCGCGCGCACACACACACACACACACACACACACACACACACACCTGTGCAGTAAAAGGAGAAACCTTGCAGAAGACGGAGCAGCTTTGTGCCAAGACCCATGTGTGACCGCGCGTTCTGTCCCTCTCCCCATCTTGACCTACTGTTGGCCTATAACACACACACACACACACACACACACTACACGCGCGCGCGCGCGCACACACACACACACACACACAAGAAACACCACTCGTCCCGGGCTCACCTTTCAGAAGAATCCCATAGATAGTGCAGAGGCTGAAGATCAAATGACGCTTGAGAATCATCCTGTCTTCTCTTTATCTTGCTCTTGTCTTCCGCGCTAATTTCTCCTCTCCGTTTCTCCCCGGTGGACCTCGAACCGGACCGGACGGGCTTGTCAGCTATCCAGGTGGACTTGGGAGTGCGTCTTTTGTGAGCCTGTGTAAAAATGGGGTAACACCACCGACTTCACGACCCGTGGACTGTGTTGCTTTCGAAAGCGGGTATTTTCACGCTCCAGTAAATGAATCTTGCTCGGGTGGATGTTTGCACGGACGTACAAGCACTACAGCCTCAGTTTGTGGGACTGTGGACAACAGTAGTAAGCCTAACGGAATGAGAACGGCCGTCCTCCGGTAATAAGGTAGATACTGCCGCTGCTGCTCTCCGGTCTGCCCCACTCTGTCTGCTGTGGCGCACAGAGTCCACAGCGCAGGGAACACGAGTGGATTGTTTGAATCCCGCCCACACAGCTTTGACGGACATGCGTGGGGAACCAATCACAAGGCCACCCGAGGCCAAGCGAAATATGGGGGTATGGGAATAGTCAACCAGCTCGTGAAGCACACTGCAAAAAAATATCCATATGAAATCATTTTACAATCGTATTGACTCTTAGAATTATGTTTTTTTCTGAGAAAAAAAAAGATGAGATAATTTCACTTTTTTCAGATGTAGCCTTGATCAACTTGTTTCTTGAATCAAGTGTCATTTTTTCATTGCTTTGTTTCAAGACACTGACGCTTTTTTTCTGGAGAATTCCTCAAACAAGTAAAACTGCAATTGAAACAAGTGGCACTACGCTTTCTCACCCCAGAGGCAATTTTTTTTTTAACTTGTTTTAATAAAAATACAATTTCTAAGAGTGAATATGAGACTAACTGACTTGGAGATGGACATTTTTGCAGTGCAAACGTAGCATGGGCACAGAATTCAAAATAGACAAGGGCATGCAGACATGCTTCTGGGTATGAGCTGCATCCTTTCATTTTGATCTGGGCAACTCTGCTCTGTTGACGGTGATGATGTAGACTAGAGTGCACAGAAGTGTAGAGTCACCACACAAGCCTTGCATGGGGGGGGGGGGGGGTACGGGAGATTGTTTTTCCAAAACAGCAATGACGCAGAACAAGTGGAGACAACATGGATGAATAGATAGGAGGTTGGGGGTGGGGGGGGGGGTGACGTGGGATGGGGTTGGAGTAAGGGATGGGGGTGGGGGTGTAGAGCCTTCTCACAAAGCTGTTAAGACTAAAGAGAAAAGAGAAGAGAGAGAGACAGGGAGCAGGTTCCACAATAAAGGGATTCATGTGAGAACAGTGTGGGCAGAGAGGTGCGGAAGAGGAATGCAGTCTTGTGGCTAATCTGTGTGATGTTTACCACGGTCATATGGATGCCTGTTCTGTCTGCTGCTCTCTATATCTCGTTCAATGACCGAGAACCAGGGATCGACTGGAGAAATGTTTTTTTTTTTTTTAGCAGTGGACCTAATTTCTGGCCCCTTTGATCACATGCAATTTACATTAGAATAGGATAAAATAGAATAGAATAGAACAGAATATTGCATATCTCAAACATCACAAGACTCGAAGGCCTCAGAGGAGCGAGAGTGAGAGGAATTCAAGGCAAAAAAAACGAGGCAGATATGGCCCAGGATGAACATAACCGGAACCAGCCTTCAATAAGAAGAAGACTCTTTAAGTGTGCCATGTTTCCGTGAAATCCTCTATACTATACGAGTTAAATTAAAATAAAAAAGATTGTAACCAGCTTGGATCTCCCATCTGTTCTGTGTAATAAAAGGCTTTTGGCAAACGCATATTGTATCACAGTAGTCTCATCTGTGTGACATAGCAGTGCTCAGGCATATGCATGGGGTCTCTTTCTTACTTAGATTTCATTGTCAGCTTGATTATAAGACGGCTTCTCCAAATATCCTATGCATTATTTATAAAATTAGCTCGGCTCATTTAAAGTTGCCTACCTCAGTCGTATCTACTTGTATGAATAACTAGGCATAATGTGTCCGTGTGGGTGTGCACAGGCTCTCACATGCATAAGTCTCACCTACACACACACACACACACAAAAGCTCTGCCGTTATTTCTTGGAGTTTGTTTGCGCTCTACTTGTTCTATCTCCTGTTTTTGTGTCCCCTTATTTTTTTTCTATAAAGCGCTTTGTGACGAGCCCGTTTGTTAAAAAATCTCTATAAATAAACGTAACTGTTGATCTCCTTTTGGGCCAGTGCACTCTAAGAGGGAGTGTTGTACACCTTGTAATGGCTCATTTCACGCTTCCAAATTGGTGTGGCCCATCATCAGAGGCAAAAGTCACCACAGGGTCTTCTCTGAAAGTGTTTTTTTTTTGTTGTTGTTGTTTTTGATGCAGAAGGAAGGGGTCAGTGGGCTGTCAGTGGGTACTACCAGCCCACACAAACGTCTGGCCCACCTGGGATTGTCCTGGTGCTCCAGACGGCAGACAGAAGAGTCTCTATCTGTTTGGATCTTTCTGTTTCTTGAGACACACACAATGTTAGCATGGCCAATGCTTTGTACTGAAGAGACACACACACACACACACACACGTGCACACAGACACACTAATGCACACCCCTCCTCTCAGAGTTTCAAGTAACCACCACCTGTTCCTAGCAGGGACCATTGTTCATTGGTCCACCTAATGTGGGCTGACACATGTTGCCAAGCTCAGGACCAAGCACTTAGGCTTGGAGGGAACAGGGCGGGGCGGGGCAGGGCACAACATAAATCACCTCACCATTTATATTGAAACGTACTTTCATTGTGTCTTTGTGTGTATTGAATAAGCTTCTTTGTCCAATTCTGAACAAAGGCAATAAATAATAGATAAATGTTATTTATTTAACGTTAGATATCTCTAGCAACAAGCTGATCAACAAGCTGTTTTCCTGGCACCTCCTTTGATTCCAGTTTGAATGCGTAGATGTGAGTGTAAAAAAAGGAAAAGAGCCCATATATTGGTGAGGGTACAGGTGGTGTTGTCTCTGAAATTGCTGTACCACACTAGCTATGTTGAACCAGCAGCGAGACATAATGTGACAAATGAATAAATGTAAAAAAGGAATGAAAATTAAAGGAATAATTACTTAATTAGCATTTTATTTTGAAGCTTTGTATTTAATGTCTGCGTCAGAAAATGCAATGCCTATGTTGACAGCTTTTTTAACAAATGTAAACCTTAGGATTTTTCTCATACTTTTTTTTCTTTTCTTTTTTTCTCATTCGTACAGCCTAAAAAATAGTACCCTGACATAAAAGCCAAATGAAAAACTAATTTTGCAAACAGAAAAATAGGTTTTCTTCAGGTGTCTTCATTTGGAATAATATCAAGAAGCAGTGCTGGGTGGACTACTGAGAAAATATCATCTGAGCTGAATATAGTTTATGCAATGTGCTCATATGCCAGTTCCTGAAATGTAAAGGTATTGATCATTATGTCTCTTGTTGAGTTGGAGCCAATGTGGTTTTGGTGTGATTTGACAGTGATTTGAAATGTCTGTTACAATGTGGAGTATATATTCGTTGATGCTTCTGATACTGGTAAGAAAAAACTGTGTTGAGTCTTACCCATTGTACGCCTTTCACACTTTCCTGCACTTGTGTCAAGCTTTGATAACAAATTAGAAGTTTGCATGGTGACATCTGAAAGTGCGTGGGTGTTGTTGCTGGGATTGTGATCTCTATGACACCTTCCTGCCAATCATTTTCCACCTCCTTTTGACGATGTACTTCATGCAAAAGGAATCACTTGCAGGTTGTGTTAATCTATTGATCAGCTGACTTTTTAACTGGCAGTACAGCAGTTTGAATGCTAGTGGCACTCAGTGTCACAGTCACGGTCGTGCCTCCGTTTTTTTCCCTTGTGTGTCTTGTGTTTTCCCTTCCCCTTGTGTCCCTGTTTGTTTCTCCCTGTGTGTGTGTGTGTGTGTGTGTGTGTGTGTGTGTGTGTGTGTGTGTGTGTGTGATGTGGGCGCGGCGCACCTGCTCCAAGCCGCACACCTGCAATCCATCAACTCATCTACTCTGCAGTATATCTACCCCGGTTCTTCAGTCACTCATCGATCGCTGTTTCTACCATAGTGGTTATCTCGCGTCTCCGGCCGCTTGAATTGTGTATTCAAGCCTTTTTCTCGTCGCTAACTTTGTTTCCCTGTGCCACTGGATCATTGCTTGCCTGCCTGTTCATCTCCCTGCCTGCATTTCAGCAACCCAGTCTGCCAGTCACTAGCTTCCAAGCTAGCCACATCAGCCACGCTCACATCCAGCCCTCATTCCTGCTCCGCCACGCTTCGCCAGTCATCAGCTCCCCTTTTTCCCCTCTACCTTCGCCTGCCGGACTTTTCCCCTCATCCATCCTCATTCCCTGGAATCGCTGTCAATAAACCTCATCTTCCTCGTTCACTATTCTGAGTCTGAGTTCTGCGTTTGGGTTCCCCCCGTTGACAGTAACACAACTGATTGTTATATTCACTGATTATATACAACCAGTGACTGACTGAATTCAAAGAAACAGCACTTATTAGGGACGTTAGAGCTCATCAAATTGTGTAATAACACTACCGACAGCTATCATGTTAGCCTACATGCAAAAAAAGTGGGGACTGGGATATATTCAGTCCAGACAAAGAAGGAAAAGGCACCAGTTAAAGATTTTTTTTACATCTGCACAGAGAGCAAACCGTGAGGATGGAAATGGTATGTGGCTATCACAAGGCCCTAGCAACTGAACAGGCTTCACAACCCAACAGGTGCTATGTCCAAGCTGGAGATGCAACTTCAGTGTGAAAGCGCCAGTTTCTCCTGCAGACACCTGAGACAACTCTTCCCTCAGTGACGCTAGCATAAATATCCATTCCCTCTGATTTTTGGCAACCAGGAAATTCAACGGAGACCAGAGCCATCGCAGGCTGCCACACTATCAGTGGAAACTGACCGCCAAAATACCACCAGATCCAAAGCTGAGCAGCAGTGTTGAGGCTAGAGTGGCAGAGGCACAATCATTTCATTACCACTCACTCTGAAAGTTTCCTAGACCCAACTTTGAGAACAAAGACTGTATGGGCTGCACTCTAATTGTTCAGAGTGGCAAGTTTCCATGTTCATCCAGAAATGTAAAACACTGCCAACGCACATGGTCTGGATAATATTCATTCTCACATTTGGACTCTTATTAAAAATCACACCCCAAGTTATGTGTCTGTATGTTGCTCTGAATAACAGTGCTCGATTTGTAGTAGATATCAGACATTAAGAGGGGAAAGGAAGAAACGTGTTGGATGTGTTGCTTGGGCGAGTTCACATCCTGGTCTACTCAGAACACTTCCTGTTGGGACTTCCAAGACTGTGTGCTAGTTGGCAGCGTGGTTTAACCCTTGTGTTGTGTTCGTTTCCTGTTACCTACTTTAGTGTTCCCGGGCAAAAATGACCGAAACCATTATAACTGTTTATAAATCTATCATTATACATATATTATCACTTGATTTTGTATTAGATCTTTTTATCAACTTAATTTCTAGTATTAATGACAGGTTTTGCACTTGTATTTTGAACTTCTGGCCTGTAGGCCTCATTGACCTGATCTTATACAACTCGTTTTTGAGTAAAAATAGCATTATTTATGGATTATTTTGACTATAGTCAATACCACAGGAAACATAATGTACTATTTATCACATAGTGTCAAAGTTTAAACAGCACATTTGTTTTGAAACCCTTTACATTTTTTAAAAAGTGGCACAAAATACCAATCTGTGGTGTTCCCGGTCAAAACTGACCATTGTGACTTTTTTAGTAAAGAAAGGTCATAGACCTAAAACTATTTACACATTAACACTTTACCACATTACTGAAAATATTAGAGAACAACAATAACAATATCAATATGAGTAAAAACAACAGAAACACTAATAAGGTTCATGCACATGATTGACAACAGGTGATGGTTTTTGCATGTGCCCTGCAAATATGTGCACTGCATTTTAGACACACAATGCTCGTTTTGACGTCTCTTGGTGCACACAGTGTGCATCTCTTCCTTTTGTCTCTTCTGTCTGTGGTTCTGGTCCTTCTATGCCTCTGACCAGTTCGGCAGAGGGTAGTGCTTTGGTCATTGTGCTGCCACAGAATGAATGGTGAGCAAGGCCCTACGGAGGCTTTATATACCTGAGCTGCGGGAAAGTTTCTGTGTATTATTGAAACAATGTTAAAGTATTTTGTCTGAAAGGTTCCCATGGGGGAAAGAGTCTATTGGGGAAAGGTTCCTGTCAGATCAAGATTCTAATGGGGAAAGGTTCCGGGTTGCCAGGGAAACTCAAGAAGCGGGGTGAGGTCTGGGAGTGGCTGTGTGTCCATCTGATGGATGGACATGTTCCCGAACTCTCAATTTCTCCTGCTTGTAGTCTCACCCATTCATTTCCAATGACCGGTCATTTTTGACCGTTAACACCACAGGTGTCACAAAGATTTAATGAAAATGATCTAAATTTATTTTGTGCGTTCAGATGCCCTGTGTGGACAAAGTCATGGAGATTTATTCCAATCAGATGAAATAAACTAAAGATTTCAGACATAAAAGTTGTAAATCGGACAGATTTGACCGGAACACAACAGGAGGGTTAAATTGCTTTGGAGGTTTCTGTAGGTCTGTGCATGACAAATATTAATAGTCAAGTTGTCTAATATTGTCTGAAAAGTATGGAACTTATATTTTTAAAACAGTTTTTGGTAGCAGGAAGTTTCAATTATTACTTAGTTTCTAATGTAACATCAACTTGAGTGTATATGCCGGTTACATGCTCAACTTCAGAGTCTGTCAAGAGACTAGGTAGGGCAATATACCATCAGTTCCACCATGAAGTAGGGTAATCCACCACTGAGAGTGCAGGTTTAAGGAAAAAGGGTGGAAAAACACATGCAATTGTCTGCTTGTTATTCCCTTTCTATCTCATCTTTTCTGACTCTGTTCACTCTGAACTGTCTAATAAAGCAGGAATGTCCTAGAAATAATCTTTAAAAGGACATTTGCCCGTAAATGTTGGGGGGGGCGGGGTCTGGGAGCATGCACCCCCAGGTGTGGCAGGTATATAAAGTAATCATACAGGTAACAGTGTGAAACAGTTGTAGGCCAACAACTAAAACTGCTTCTCAATGCAGTTTGACATTTCTCAGAATCATTTTCTTCACCTGAGGGAGCTCAATATTTTACCTGTAAACACTGATTTTATGATTTTGTATGGAGAGGATGAACATTCATGTGGCCATAAATGATCACTACTGACTAATGTGAACTGGCCATGTGCGCCAGAGTTGAATAACCTACATATAGTGGAAATGCTACGCTCTAAATGCCTTTCACTGGCCCTTCACTGGTTATCTGCATCTTTTAGCGTATAGCTGCTCTGATGATCAGTGTTAGTGATGCTCCATTAGAAACTCTCTGAAAAGGGCAGGGGCAATTACCCACTGAAAAAGGTTTCATAATTCAAATTTCCGAAGGACTGTTTCACATTACAGTGTTGCTCAGTGTTGCGACGTCTAACAATCTCTAAAACTACAACACACTACAACAGTGGATTGCCCGGATTAGCAAATTGTTTTTGATAAATTGGTGGTTTACTGTTGTTCTGCTCTCCGATCGAAACATTTTTTTTATAGTAAAGCATACTGAAGTATATGTTTCTGTGTGTGTGTGTGTGTGTGTGTGTGTGTGTGTGTACAGGCATTGATTTGAGTCATAAATTCAAACTTCAAAAGGTCAGAATCTTCTTCCTTTATGTTTTGCTGCCTATGAAATGTCACATTATGTCTTGCTGAGACAACACCACCTGTACCCTCACCAATATATGGGCTCTTTTCCTTTTTTTACACTCACATCTACACATTCAAACTGGAATCAAAGGAGGTGCCAGGAAAATGCTGGTAATGGTGTTGATCAGCTTGTTGCTAGAGATAGCTAACATTAAATAGCAAACCTAAAGGGAAAATCTACCCTAAAACAGTATAACAGCTGTACCCTGTTGTTTGGTAATGTATTTAGAGATATTTCCAGTGCAGCGACAACACAACGGGGTTTAATGGGAGAAAAACAACATCCATCAGAACAGAAGAGCAAGGGCTTCTTTCTAGACTCACTCAAAAAATTTCAAAAATGATACAGGGAGAAATCCATTGTGGAAGAGGAACAGATACCAATTTCTCCACTGACAGCTTCATAGCTTGATATTAATATTGGAAGCACATTCAGGAATATATTTCTGATTACTTGAATATCTCATACCAAGCTAACTTCGGTCACGGCTAAATGGAACAAGTTCACACCCTTCTCTGGGGTACTTGAAAGGCATTATGGGAAATGTAGGAAATCCCCTAGTGAGAAAAGATACTGGAAATAGAAGAGTCACGAAATAACTCCTGAAATGCACTGAACATCACAGATTGATGATATATAACAGTGTGTCAGAGTATCTAAGGGTGGAGGTTTCCTTTACGCTAACGTTAGCTATCCTAGCACAGTGCTACACCACATTGCACATCAAGACCTGCTAAATCTTAATAACTGTCACTATACTATGTGTTGTTATGCTATCTAGACAAATGGGTTTTAGACATTTGGGACTGCCACATTGTTGTGAAATAATTCAGCTTTTCATTAAGATGTTATATAGTAAATGACACATTAAGAATGCAACAAA